>JARDYJ010000009.1:42051-217051 GCA_029215755.1 Spea hammondii
TATACACACACACACAATTATATATATATACACACACACAATTATATATATATATACATATATATACACACACAACACACAAACGCCTGCAATTATCAGTTCCAGCACCAGAGGGCGCTGATGTCTCACTGACGCTATCGCATTCCTTTCAATTTAGAAGAAATTTCAATGTTTGTTTTCTGCGAATTCTTCAATTATTGTTTTATAAAAAATTTTGTTTGTGTTTTCTTTGTACTTATCTGAGCAGTCACTAGGTTTCTGTTACTAATATATAAATACAAAAGTGGTGACATCGACAGGGTCATGGGCGGCTGAGGCTCATTGATACACGTGGGGGGCGAACGCTGTCTGTGGGGTCAAATCCAACAGACGAGCTTAAATATACATTAATACATATAGATGCATTAGGAGTTGAAGGCTTTTGAGGGCCCCATTCCTGGGCTTACAATATATATATATATATATATATATATATACACATATATATACACACACACGTATATAATATCCATATTGCCATCAGTGTACAAGGAAAAAATCTCTGATCCGTGGTCTTGTGTTTGCCTCGATAATTGCAGCCCAGTGCTGTTGAAGAGCTGGAATTCTGCTGCTGCTCTCCTTTTTTTTTTTTTTGATCCAGGGACCAAACTTTGCAGCAGGAAAAAGTGCTTGCAGTACATAAAGAACATGCGCGTAATCTTCGCTGATCACCAGTCATCTGCACCTTGCTTTCTGGGTGTTTGGGATCTCACCCAGTAACACATCCAGTCAACACCCGCGGGCGCTGGTTTGGCCTTGAGGAGCTTAGATATAAGAATGATATAAGGAACACTTTGCACTTCGCAGCTTCAGAATCAGAGAGAAAGGACGCTTTTTTCCTGTGTACTTGGTTCAGGCTTGGCCACATCTGGCTAATGTTCACAAGGCCTTTCCTAGGCCAGTCTCCTGCATCAACTTGGGCTCCAAGATGGACAACTAAAGGTGAGTGTGAAGTACAAGCGGCACCCACACTGATTATTGTGCTTTAGAAAGGAGCTGATTTCTGGGTAGGCTGAGACCCAAATCCTTTCAGGAACAGCCTGGGAAAGATTTCAGGACCAGCTTGGGTCTATTTCACTGTAACCCACCTGGAGGTTCCTGTGTGCTCCTCAGCATTGGGCCTTAGAACTTATGGCCTCCCGCTTGGCTGCAGATAGTTCTCTTCATGATACTCCTTGGCGGCAGGCTGGCTATCATATAAGCCACCATGTTTTCTCCTGTGTAAGCGAGTGCATGCAGCATGGAGGGCACACGTGACAGTGGAGCTAGAAGCCCGAGGGTTCATTACTTGGTGATGGAGATTTTATTTGCAACTTAAAAATGGCTTCACATATAAGCACTTTGTTTCAGCGAATTCACCACCTCGAAGAATCATTGACCCCCCCCCCATAGCACTTCTCCCATTGCTTTATCCAGAATCTTTGAAGCTCTCCCCGTTTCACAGCCAGTTTCAAGAAATTGGCTTACTTAAATTCTGTGTCCAGTGTTTCGTGACTCCGTTATTCTACTCATTCTTCCTCTGATGTTTCTGACTTGGATCTCACCCATTCCCCTTGCAAAACCATTTAACCATTTGTTCTTTTCTACGGTAAACTACAGCATTATATTATAATTAAAACAGGATAACGTTAAAATAAAAACCATACTAAATAACCATTCAGATTTCATGTACTAAACACATATGTTTTGATATTTTGTGCATGCAGACAGGTGCCGGTTATGTTTCCATTCTTCCGACACCAATGCACTCTGAAACACATCAATCAATCTTAATGCTTCCCTTCCTAGCAAACCCCGGCAGAAATAGCCTGGCTCTGTTGTCATAGCAACTCAAATATGCCCCATCTCTCAAGCTGAGTTAGTGCTAAAAGTCATACTTTGGTCCTGCAATAACGATCAATATCCAGCTCCCTGTTTAACTATACATTGCAGGTATTTTCCCACGGGTTGGAAATCTTCTTTATGGAACAATATGATACGCCGTTCTGTATTAAAGTTCTCGTGGCTTCCTTTCAACTTTCAACATGACAACTGTCTCAGGTCATAAAAATGCAAATACTTTACCCGGATAAAGAGGATTTTCTCTCCAACTTTGTACCTTCCTTGAGAAAGACGTTCTATGCAAAACTTATTGGGACAGTTGCACGGCGGGTCTTCAGAAATTTTCTGCACCTAAGAGGCAGAAGACACCATTTATGAATCGCTTTGTCTGCAGCTAAAATGTCTTCAGTAACCTACATGTTGGAGATGTGGAACTGAACAAGGTACGATGTTGCATATGTGGTGGGATTGCAGGGAACTGGACTGTATGAATCTGAGTATCGCTGAGCTCATCAATAATATGTTCCATTTTAATATTATACTTTCACCTCAGCCTTTTCTTCTCCACATTGGGTCCCCATTAATGAGCGATTTGACAAGGGGTTTGATTGTTCATGTATTGATGGGGACCACATTTTGCCTGGCCAGAAACTGGAAAAGAGCAGGTCCAATCATCAACCAAATAGAATAAAAAAGATCATATTAAACTATAACAAATTATGTGAACCATGGGTTACATATATTAACAACCCAAATGAGATAAACCCAGTAAATCCATCCATGTGATCTCTCCGTAAATAATAGAAGGGATGGCAAAGGAAAAGAAAGGGAAAAAGGAGGTAAATTAACAAATTTTAATAACAGTATGAAAATGAGTGAATGAATAAATGAATGAAGGTAAAATGTCTAATGTATGTGTACTCATAAAACTTACATATGAATTGTACAAAATCTGTATGAGAAAGAATATGCAATGTTATTTGTCAAAAAAATCTAATAATATATGAAAAAATGTATTCAATAAAACAGGTTAGTTGGCAGCAAAACTGTTAATTAAAAAGGTCTTTGTCTTTTGCGTAGACGCTCCTCTTTCTATTGTGTAACTAATTCAAATTCTGTAAATTAATGAAATCCTAGAACAACCCCCATGTCCCAAACCCTGACAGCAAAACCCAAGGAGAACGAAGAACAGGAACAGAAATCCAAGGGCAATCAACAAGATCTGCTACAAACATGCAGATAATTAGACATATTGCTAGCGAAATCACAATGGAATTGGGGATTTCACATCATAACAGAGACTCCTAGGCAGGATATTTCAGTATAGGAGGCCTTCAGGACTGGAGCACCCCTAGATTTTGGGTGATATAGAAAAAGGTTGACTGATGAACCCATTACCCTGGCAACCAGCAGGATGCTCCAATCAGCAGGGACATTCCATTTGTTGCTTTGGCGCTAAATCCAGTCATCAAGTTTCTTAAGGGAACAAGCAGCCTGTCATGCCCCTCATGTACTCACTGCGCCTCTCAACACCTTACAGCCTATCCTGGTCCCGGTTGCGCTCCACGAGTAGGTCAAGGCCACAGACTAAAGTAGTGGCGCGCACCCACGATCTTGGTTGTGCGGTAGGCCAAATCCCCAGCCAAATGTTGGAAGGCATGTCCAGTACATCTTCCAAGACCTCTACCTGTGCTACAGTGAAAGCTGACACGTGGGATTCTGGAAACCCCTCCTCTATGCAGTCTGATCCTCCAATAGATGAAAGCACCCTCACAACACACCCCGCTCTCCACCAATCCAGGGAGGAGTTAGTCCAACAAGGGGAGAGGCAAAGCGTAGCTGCACCATAAAAACCCTTCCGGCAAAGAAGTGATGGGAAGTTCGGATCAGTAAAGTGAATCGGTTCATTTCAAGTGATTAATTGAAATGAACCGATTTGTGAAGCAATTAATCGGTTCACTCAATGAGACTCACAGCAGTTACCGCTTCCTTATAGTCTATGAATCCTCCTGCCTGTCCAATCAGGATTATTTGTTTATTACACACCAATGTATTGTTCAGCGATGTAATATGTGTTACACACCAATGTATTGTACAGTAATGTAATATGTGTTACATTACTGTACAATATAGTAATGTAATATGTGTTACACACCGATGTATTGTACAGTCATGTAATATGTGTTACACACCAATGTATTGTAGTCATGTAATGTGTTACACATCAATGTATTGTTCAGCAATGTAATATGTGTTACACACCGATGTATTGTACAGTCATGTAATGTGTTACACACCAATGTATTGTACAGTAATGTAACGTGTTACACACCGATGTATTGTGCAGTCATGTAATGTGTTACACCCCAATGTATTGTACAGTCATGTAATGTGTTACACCCCAATGTATTGTACAGTCATGTAATGTGTTACACCCTAATGTATTGTACAGTAATATATGTGTTACACCCCAATGTATTGTACAGTAATGTAATATGTGTTACACACCGATGTATTGTACAGTAATATATGTGTTACACCCCAATGTATTGTACAGTCATGTAATATGTGTTACACATCAATGTATTGTACAGTAATGTAATATGTGTTACACACCGATTATTGTACAGTCATGTAATATGTGTTACACCCCAATGTATTGTACAGTAATGTAACGTGTTACACACCGATGTATTGTGCAGTCATGTAATGTGTTACACCCCAATGTATTGTACAGTCATGTAATGTGTGTTACACCCTAATGTATTGTACAGTAATATGTGTTACACCCCAATGTATTGTACAGTAATGTAATGTGTTACACACCGATGTATTGTACAGTAATATATGTGTTACACCCCAATGTATTGTACAGTCATGTAATGTGTTACACATCAATGTATTGTACAGTAATGTAATATGTGTTGCACACCGATTATTGTACAGTCATGTAATATGTGTTACACCCCAATGTATTGTACAGTAATGGAATATGTGTTATACCCCAATGTATTGTACAGTCATGTAATATGTGTTACACCCCACTGTATTGTACAGTCATGTAATATGTGTTACACCCCAATGTATTGTACAGTAATGTAATATGTGTTACACACCGATGTATTGTACAGTAATATATGTGTTACACCCCAATGTATTGTACAGTCATGTAATATGTGTTACACATCAATGTATTGTACAGTAATGTAATGTGTTACACACCGATTATTGTACAGTCATGTAATATGTGTTACACCCCAATGTATTGTACAGTCATGTAATATGTGTCCACACTGCTCAGCAACTAAACTCACACTAATGTGCATCACCTTATCTACAACATTCATATTTGGCCTGCTAAAAGTTAGGGGAGGTGGGGGTTAATTTAGGGACAATTACGATTAATGGGGTCTTTAGCATTAATTTAATGGTGAGGACTAAGGAGTTCTTTGAGTCAGTAAACTGGTGACTCAGAGCTGCTCTGAACAGTTCTTTGAATCAGTGAACTGATCTGTGAGTGCGGTGCAGATGACTCACTCTAGGATCTTACTACTAGTGCAGTTAATGATTCACAAATTGAACTGTTACAAATGAGTCGTTCAGTCTACTGAACTGATTCATCTGGTTCATTGAAAAGAATCAGTTAAAAAAAAAAAACAATTCGTTCATGAACTGGACATCACTACAGCAAAGACCACAGTGCTCCAGGTATAAAGCTCCAGCGCTCCAGAGCTCCAGTGCTTCAGCATCCCTCGCCTGCTGCTCTCCCCTACCTTATCGGATTACCTTCACCTGCACCTTTACGCTAACTCCAAACCTGACACAGCCTCTCCCTATCAGATCTCCTCTCCACCTTCATACATTTGCTGAAATGAAAGACATTGCATCTGTCCAACTATCAGACATTTCAATCTGTTGATGTGTGACCGTATTAGGTTGGCGAAAAATGGTGAAAGATATAAAATATGTTGTTTCCTTCGTAAATAAAGAGATTGTAATGCGCCTAGAGCTAAGCTCTAGGATGAATGAAATGGCGGCTGGAGGCTGTAAAGGATGTTTTTGAAAGAATGATATTACCGCGTCATCTAAAAGCTTCCCGGTGCTCTTCTTCCCAGGTGACTTGGTGGGAGAAGGAGATGGTGATGGGGTCGGGTTTGAGAGGATTTCTTCTTGTTCAATCTCCTTCTCAAGCTTTATTAATCCAGGAGGCTCAATTCCAAACCTGTTAAAGCATAAATTTACAGCTGAAACAGTAATTCTGTTAATTCATCAATTTACCCATATTTCATGCTGAAAATTGTAAAAAAAACAAACCTTGATTTTTAAACCATCTACCAAGTGTGCCAAAAATATGAAGAAGGCAGGTGGGCATATTCTATAGGTTGTAGCCTTAGGGTAAAGAAGGTACATGGGGGATACCAAGACAACCTATGCAGACTTCAAATCTATGCTCCTCTTATATGGCTCTTATAGGAGACACCATCTGCACTTTCTAACAGCTGGACACAAATCGCTTTCACTTAAACCCGATTTGAAGAAGATTCTGAAATGCAAATATTCCCTCTGGGATCTGGTGCTTTACCTGGATGCAATTCTCCCCAACTCCAACAGACACAGGCAAACTTCCCAGGGCTGTTTGTGAAGCACTGCAGGAGAGACGAGGCAAAACTATGTAACCAGAATACAATGAACATTAATGCCACAAGATAAGAGATGGGATGTATGGGTCCAGACCCGGAAAATGCTCAATAAATGCAAATTATGGCTGTAGATGTGATCACAATCCTATTCAACAAATGCTCCTACACGCAGAGAACAGACGGATAATAAAGATGCCTTCACTGAAACCCAAAATTAGTGTGGGAACGGCCAAACCGTGTCTCCTCTTTAACTGAGACGATATACATTAAGTAAAGGTTTCTGGAATTTTCTGGAATCCAAACACCTCTTTGATTGAAAATTATGGGCTTTGGCCCTACTTTGGTTTATTTGGTTTTCTGTGTAAATGCAGAGTTTTCGTGGAAAGAAGATACTAGGACTGTAGCAGCCGCTGACACGGTGGGCAAGTGTGTTTCAGAAGGCATCTTGAGGGACATTCACATCTGATAATTCATGCAAAAAAAGGCGGGCCGGTTACCGGTACCGAGATGATGGTGCAGACACGGAAATAACACGGAAAAGTCAGGCAAGGGGTTTACGACAGATTTCCTACCTACAGGACAAGATGATCCTTTTTGGACACCAGCTATTTAGGCTTTGGTGAAAGAAACCAGAAATATTTTATAATAAATACAACGTTATAGCACTTGGTCTGCCTATAGTGAGCAAAATGTAACAAAAGCCCCAACTACCCAGCAAACGGAATAGACAGATACTTAGAAGAAGGGGCAGAAGTATTTTGTGAGTTTGCTCATTGCTCAGTTACACAGAAATAGGACGGATGATAAAGGGTCCATCCGGACTGAAACTACAGAGAATAAATGAAAGCCTCATGTGGATCTGTACTAAATACTCATGCCATCTCAGTGCCATCAGGGCACGGTTTCTTTGTCCGCTTGGTCTTGTTCTGGAACTTGGTTAAATCTGCTATGCCAGTAACATAATGGGAATATTAATAATGGAGGAAGGACACTGGGCACCTTCATTGGTACAACATTTATAGGATATGACACAGAATTATCCCCCGAGACGACGCTTCCAAAACAGAATCTGGGGACATCTGAGCTCAGCCAGCGTGGCTTAAAATATCCATCACAGCGTTTCCTGAATTTATGCTTAAATAAAAAGGTCTCTAATATTTAGAATTTAAATCCAGTGCTTAGCTTTTCTCACAGCTGGACATTTACACATCAGTCCCATCAACTCTTGCTTCCACCACCCACTATGTGAAGAAATGCTCTTAAATCCCATCTTGGTAGCTAGGTTTAGACTATATAGCAGTGGGTGATCTTAAACATTAGCCTCGATTCATTTTCACTGATCACACTTACCCAGATCTTCAGACTCAAACAGGCAAGTGTCTCCTACTCCAATACTCCGGCACCACTTTAGGAAATTGGCGGTGTTATCTCTGGCAAAGAAGGAGCCGGATGGAGCATTGACTCTGCAGGGGATCCTATTTGAAGACAGACTCTGTGGGTACAAGAAATGCCTTTGATTTGTTATTGGAGGTGACAGGAGAGATTGGGTCAGTCGTATGGACAGGAGAGAGGCTCTTACTGAACACAACATGAAGAAGCTCCAGAGCAGCTCTATACAGGAGGCAGTCTGTGTATCTGAACCCAGGGGGTACCACGGGAACAAAATAGCAATTACAACCAGCCCTGGAAATAATTCAAAGCCAGTCCCATATTTCATGGTGCAATTTTTGGGTACACCAGCCATGGCGGATTCTAGATCCAACATCGTAACATACATACGAAAACGCATAGACCCTAATATCACTGCGGCCCATGACATCACTGAAAACAAAGTTATATAAAAACAAGAAATTACATCCACAGTTTAGTGATGGGACACCTGACCATTACACCAACAGGGACACCACCTTCTAAATACACGGACATTAATATGTAGTTGGTCCACTTCAGCATTCCCAGACATTTTGGACAAAGCTCTGCTTCCAACTTTGTGGGAACAGTTTGGGGAAACCAGCACGGGGAGATAGGAACGTATCGTGGTCACGTGATGATGAGTGACCCCGCGGTGTAACACAGATTGCTCGCATACTGTGTGCAGGAAGCCAGAGGGGAAGCTGCAGAATCAGTGGGATACATATATATATATATATATATATATGTATATATGTATATAGGTGTGTACTTCTGTGTGTGTGTATGATCATGCATGTGTACTAGTGTGTGTGTGAGCATGGATGTGTTCTTGTGTGTGTGAGCATGGATGTGTTCTTGTGTGTGTATGTGAGCATGGATGTGTTCTTGTGTGTGTGTGAGCATGGATGTGTTCTTGTGTGTGTGTGAGCATAGATGTGTTCTTGTGTGTGTGTGAACATGGATGTGTTCTTGTGTGTGTGTGAGCATGGATGTGTTCTTGTGTGTGTGTGAGCATAGATGTGTTCTTGTGTGTGTGTGAGCATGGATGTGTACTTGTGTGAGTGTTTGGCAATGGATGTGTAATTGTGTATGCGTGAGCATGGATATGGGGTGAGATGGAGTGTGTGTTAGTGAGAATGAGAGGTGTGTGTAATTTGTGTTTGTGTGTTCATATATGTTGTATGCTGGAAGGAGGAGGCAAAGAAAGCCCAGATCAGTTGTGTGGGGGCCAATGATGGCACAGACCAGCTGTTGAAGTTGGGGTGCTCGGGGTATTTTTTGCACAAGGGCCCCGTTAGATCTAGGTTTTCCCCTGACCTACCATAAGTGTTGCTGGTTTAAACTACCATAAATTCTGTAGTGTATGGTGTAGTTGTGTGTGTACGTAGTGTTATAGTCACTGTGTGTGTATATGTGCCTGTGGTGTTACAGTGGCTGTATATAGCGCCAAGGATTTAAGCAGCGCATATAAGTGGGTGCATATGAGTATATGTGAGTCAGGAGGAGACAGGCATCATACATCCATGAGGTGGCAGAGAGTACAGCTACCCGGTCACATAAATGTTAGCTGTACTACCTACCATAGAAAGGTCACATGAACACCCAAAACGGTGGCATGACTGGGTAATGAGCCGTACCCCCACTAGTGTTTCCAGATCGCAGCACAGCACAGAATGACATCTGTCCACTAGAGTACTTTCAGATACATTAAGAAGAGAAGTTGCCCGGTCAGATTTACTTCTGGTGTTAACAAGAGGAGTTTGAGGAGCTTGGGGCTCTGGGAGAGGAGGACAGACAGATGAGATGGATACTCACCAAGAAGGCTCGTAGTAAATAAAGCAGAGTCTGATGCAATGGAGTAGGCCAATTGGTTGAATACAGCGTTTGATGTCAATAAGGGTAGCGCAGGGACCAAGCCCAAGTAAAATGTTTGGTCAGTCCTGTCCGATGTGCAAATGGCAGCACCAATGGATGAAAGAACCAGTGATCTGCTTCTAAACCCAATTTATCCAACTCTAAGGAAAGACGGAGTAGCGCTGCTGTGATGCGTGAACAGTGACCTTCCACAAAAAGTCTAGATTTCTGTCTCACGGGATCTGTCTACATCTGTGTGATTGAGGAGGTGAGAGCTTTGCGTAAAAGAATCTCTGTTTCTAAGAAGTACCGAGCCCAAGAACCTCATCAACGGGAGCTCAGCTTTACAGATTATCCTGAAACTATTTTAATTAAACTTGACATGTTTCCAAACATACCTATTGTTTGCTTTTAATTTTTTATTGAGTTCCTCACGGTTAATTGACTTTCCATGTGCTGGGACCACGTCGTGTTGACATATATGTCCTTAATAAGCAGTGCCCTAAATGCCGTTCTCAGGTTTCACGAGAAGCGTCCCCTGCTGACTCGTTTTACGGCCTCGTCTCCCTGATGCAGGACATAAATGTGTGAGTGGAAAGCATGAGGTCATCCCTCAGGAATCTGGCAGGTTGGCTTCTCGGCTTCTCATACTGAAATAACACTCTATACCTTTCTTTTTTTCACATAAATTGTTGAGTACATTTGTGAATTTAGATAATATTTTGGGATCGTTTTTTACGGGTCTGGGGAGCACCAAGTAACTCATTTATATTCATGCAGGATGCCATTGATTAGGAATTAATAATCGAATGTTCATTTATGTCTTTAATGTATTGACCATTTTTAACCCCTTAAGGACAATGGGCGGTCCCTAAACCCATTGAAAACAATGCATTTTGACTTTTGCTTTGTCATTAGGGGTTAAATAATAACTAATGTGTCTTACAGTTCTCACTGCAAGCAATGAGATCAATTTACTTGTTAACATCCATAACGATTACAAGTATCACTAACACTCAGGTCCAGACTGGCTATAGGACAAACAAGGCAAATGGCCAGTGGACCGGTGGCATTACACACTTACCTTTACTGCATTTTGCCTTATGTGACAATTTCTCGGGGTCTTTATTCAGCCGTTTCCCCCCCTATGGAATCCAGCAAACCCAAACAGCCGAGTGAGAGCAGCCCCAACACTCACCTTCTCCTGCTTCTTGGTGTCCAGGTATTTCTCCTTGAATTTATTCTGCAGGGATTCTGCAAGCTGGCAAAGTAACACCCCGTTATCCAGCTTCTCCAGGAAGGTCTCTGTTGTGATCTCCTTCCCTGGGAAAGACAACAAAAGGTCATACCTGTCAAGATGCACAGAGTAGGCAAACATCTCAGAATGGCCCAAGTGAACCCATTACCTGAGAACTTCCTAAATTAGCTGAACTTGTGAATCTGCCGCTACACCTCGAGACCTAGGTAAATATCCCGGGGCAAACTCTGACACCTTCCGGGTCTGCTGATGTACATTTGATCCAAGAAACGGGGCAATTCATGGAATAAGAGGCTCAGACCAAACATAAACCGGGAGCTGCTGGGATTGTTTGGCCTCCTATAGATTATTTACCCATTTATTGGAATATTTTTTTATCCTCCTATAGATTATTTACCCATTTATTGGAATTTGTTTATCCTCCTATAGATTCTTTATCCATTTATTGGAATTTGTTTATCCTCCTATAGATTCTTTATCCATTTATTAGCATTTGTTTATCCTTCTATAGATTCTTTATCCATTTATTGGAATTTGTTTATCCTCCTATAGATTCTTTATCCATTTATTGGAATTTGTTTGGCCTCCTATAGATTCTTTATCCATTTATTGGAATTTGTTTGGCCTCCTATAGATTCTTTATCCATTTATTGGAATTTGTTTGGCCTCCTATAGATTCTTTATCCATTTATTGGAATTTGTTTATCCTTCTATAGATTCTTTATCCATTTATTGGAATTTGTTTATCCTCCTATAGATTCTTTATCCATTTATTGGAATTTGTTTGGCCTCCTATAGATTCTTTATCCATTTATTGGAATTTGTTTGGCCTCCTATAGATTCTTTATCCATTTATTGGAATTTGTTTATCCTTCTATAGATTCTTTATCCATTTATTGGAATTTGTTTATCCTCCTATAGATTATTTACCCATTTATTGGAATTTGTTTATCCTCCTATAGATTCTTTATCCATTTATTAGCATTTGTTTATCCTTCTATAGATTCTTTATCCATTTATTGGAATTTGTTTATCCTCCTATAGATTCTTTATCCATTTATTGGAATTTGTTTGGCCTCCTATAGATTCTTTATCCATTTATTGGAATTTGTTTGGCCTCCTATAGATTCTTTATCCATTTATTGGAATTTGTTTATCCTTCTATAGATTCTTTATCCATTTATTGGAATTTGTTTATCCTCCTATAGATTCTTTATCCATTTATTGGAATTTGTTTGGCCTCCTATAGATTCTTTATCCATTTATTGGAATTTGTTTGGCCTCCTATAGATTCTTTATCCATTTATTGGAATTTGTTTATCCTTCTATAGATTCTTTATCCATTTATTGGAATTTGTTTATCCTCCTATAGATTCTTTATCCATTTATTGGAATTTGTTTGGCCTCCTATAGATTCTTTATCCATTTATTGGAATTTGTTTGGCCTCCTATAGATTCTTTATCCATTTATTGGAATTTGTTTATCCTTCTATAGATTCTTTATCCATTTATTGGAATTTGTTTATCCTCCTATAGATTCTTTATCCATTTATTGGAATTTGTTTGGCCTCCTATAGATTCTTTATCCATTTATTGGAATTTGTTTGGCCTCCTATATATATCTCCGGATATCGTGTAATGAAGCCAAGATGTGGGTTTCATTAAGTTGCGTGTGCGCGGCTGTGCTGCATGTACCAGGCGTCCCCAAACGCCAAGAGCGCGCCTCCTGCTGAACATCTGCGTTCAATGAAAAATATATTAGGTGTCGGCTTTCGATTTGCCATATTTTACGGCTTTGGAAGGTGGGATTTCTCTGCTGCAGTGGAGCCCCTGACATATTTTACCGTTCACGTATATCGATTTAAACGAGGCAGCTGAAAAACTGGGACTTTTTCCGTTAAATGGAAAATACATTAAGATCCTTAAACATTTCAAACAAGGAACAAAAACGGCAGCAGGAGAAAGCCCAAGCGTTTCACTCGTAAGCAGAGCCTGAAATTATAAATTCTTGGGTCTTCCCAAGCGCTAACGAATATTAGAGCGCGCGCTCGCTTTACGTAAACATATAAGGAGCTCCATTTATTCATTTTTAATAGATATTTAGGTCAAACGAAGTATGTGCAGACACAGCGACAGGACATTTCACATTCATATGGAATAGCCAAAAACCTGCTTTAACATTGGTGAATAATGGGCTAAGCACTCAGCTGTGCACAAGCAGGTATTTCTCTAAATCCTGCCATAAATAGTAAAGTCAAACCTTAGGGAGATCGGACTGGTGAATAAAAAAAATATTTCAATAATCCAAAGAAAATAATAATTCTGGAAGGAATTTACCTTACAGAAGGAGATGGTGATGTAAAGGAAAGTCTGCTGTGAGCGGCTCCTGCTGCTCGGGCTGAAGTGAGGCCAACTTGAACAGAGCATTCACCCCCCACACACCATTCACACTCACTCACACAGAAACTCACATCCTCTAAACCCAAACTCACCCCCCCACACCCAAACTCACACAGAAACTCACATCCCCTAAACCCATACCCAAACTCACCCCCCCACACACAAACTCACACCAACCACTCACACAGATACTCACATCCCCTAAACCCACACCCAAACTCACCCCCCCACACACACCATTCACACTCACACAGAAACTCACATCCTCTAAACCCAAACTCACCCCCCCACACCATTCACACTCACACAGAAACTCACATCCCCTAAACCCACACCCACCCCCCCACACCCAAACTCACACAGAAACTCACATCCCCTAAACACATACCCAAACTCACCCCCCCACACACACCATTCACACTCACACAGAAACTCACATCCTCCTTACCCAAACTCACCCCCACACACACCATTCACACTCACTCACACAGAAACTCACATCCTCTAAACCCAAACTCACCACCCCACACACAAACTCACACCAACCGCTCACACAGACACTCACATCCCCTAAACCCACACCCCATTCACACTCACAGAGAAACTCACACCCTCTAAACCCAAACTCACACCAACCACTCACACAGAAACTCACATCCCCTAAACCCACACCCAAACTCACCCCCCCACACACACCATTCACACTCACACATAAACTCACATCCTCTAAACCCAAACTCACCCCCCACACAAACTCACACCGACCACTCACACAGAAACTCACATGCTCTAAACCCAAACTCACCCCCCCACACACAAACTCACAACGACCACTCACACAGAAACTCACATCCCCTAAACCCACACCCAAACTCACCCCCCCACAAACTCACATCGACCACTCACAGAAACTCACATCCTCTAAACCCAAACTCACCCCCCCACACAAACTCACAATGACCACTCACACAGAAACTCACATCCCCTAAACCCACACTCACCCCCCCACAAACTCATACCGACCACTCACACAGAAACTCACATCCCCTAAACCCACACCCAAACTCACCCCCTCACAAACTCACATCCTTTAAACCCACACTCAAACTCACCCCCCCACAAACTCATACCGACCACTCACACAGAAACTCACATCTCCTAAACCCACATACAAACTCACACCCACACACAAACTCAGGACGACCACACACAAACTCACGCCCCTGTACACTAACACAAACTCATACCACCTACACTCATTCACACCCCAAGCTTACTCACAAACTCCTACAAACTCATTATACTTAACCCCACGCACACACATGCTCACATCTCCACAGGCAGACCCAAACTGCTACATTCACTCACACCTCACACACACCCTCAATGAAATCCTAGCATTCACTCACACCTTCACATACTTACACCTCCCACACCTCAGACACTCAATTTCACACTCACATTCACTCTCAAATATATATCCCCACATACACTCATACCCCTAGACTCATACATCACAGTTACTCACATCTGCATGCTCACACAAACTGATACCCCCACAAACACTCACACCCCACACTCACTTGCATCCTCCGCATTCCTTTACACCTCCAAGCTCAATAACACCCCCTGCATGCAAACACTTACATCACTGCATCCACTCACACCCACAAAAACGCAACCTCCCCATTTACTCTCCAACTTATCCCTACACACATTCACTTACACCTGCACACTCACATATAAACTGATACCCTCACACGGATTCACAACCCCACACTCACCCCTGACAGACTTGCTTTGGGTTAGGATTTAGCCAAAAACCCGCACACACCCAGCAGATATTAGGGTTGCCCTGTCCAGTGAATATATATAGTTAAGAAACACACGAAGACTTTATGTGGCGGGTGGTCGGGTCCTCGTTGCCCATGGGATGATAGGCAATAAGGTTCTCTCACCAAGGAGGTTTGTAAGCCACAGGGCCAAATCTTCCTTCATAGGCAGCAGGTCAGCCTCATGTCGGATGGTCAGCCATTGGCTGTACTGATGCACGTCAGATAAGCCAGGGCCTCGGGCGGCTGGGCTCGTTGTGCACATCATATCCCAGGATAAAGTCCTACGCATGAGAGACCATGTATGAAAAATCAGAGGACACATACAATGATCTTGCCATCTTTCCATTGAATTCCCCTTAACCTGAAATGCTTGTTTTCTTTTGTATTTTTACAATTAGCCAATAAACCCCAAATGTGGACCCCAATTGGCAGATATCTCTAGGCTACCTGAACCCTAATAGAATCCAGATCCAGTAGCTGCACTGGGGTGTTTCGCCAAAAGATACTGCGTGATCTTATTGGATCTACATGTTACCAACCCACACGTATCGGTCGGTCACAGACACATTCCCCGTATAGACAGACAGACAGAGGACACCGCTGGCTAATATTTAGGGTGGAACCTAAACCCCATGCACTGGCCATTACTGCCCCGAAACCGCTGTACTAAGACAAAGCATTCATTGCGCTAATTCATTAGCGTATGAAGCAAATAAAGGTTTAACTGCATAAAAACACAGAAACTGCAAAGCTCTTTCAATTTCTATGGCAATAACCTATCAGTGCCTGCTTTTGGGTCACATGGCAATTGAGCTTTGCATAAAATTTATGAACAGGGTTACAATTGAAACAATTAAGGGACTAATAAATATATGTTTCTAATTCTGCATTTCAGATGGGACAGCAGCTTTAACGAATGCCTCTCCATTGAATTAACCTTTTGTTTAATCTGATTTGTCGGAGCCTGATGAAGAGCTCACTTAGCTAACTCCAACTATCAGGATGGCTTTTTCATGGATTTGCAGTTAAGGCATAATTTTGCTCCAATTTGTTATTAATTTACAAACGCCTTTTAATTCTGCTTCAAGACCTGACTTCCAGGGCATGAAACTCACACTGGGGTACTTCACAGAAATAAATATCCACTCAGCCCATTTGATTCACTGAAAGTTAAAACCCCACTCACCTCCACAATGCTTTTCAGCTTTGGGGCAGCTGTCAGCGTCTTCCACGTTCCAGACAGAGTCAAGTCAACTGGATTGTTACTCGGCTCTCTCTTCGCAATATGTGCCGGTCCCTTTCCCTATAAAATGAAAAAGGCATCTCAAATTCAGAGAGTCATTGTCAGGCAAAGAATTTCGGCTCCGCGGATGGTTTACAGTATACCTAATGGCATGAAACCGTTTCAACAAACGGCCGGGTAAATTCCTCCCCCTCGTGCGGCTCCGAACACTGAGCGTCTATTGAGAACACAGAGGGAACTTTATTTTTGGAGACCTAAGCTCACAGGACGGTTCTTGTGTTTTGCCAGCAAAGTCATTTAAACTATCTGCTGATATTTCTAAATAACCATTTCCTTCAAACAATGTCAGGGAACTGGGTCATGTACTGAAAGTGAGCGGCTTCTCCGGGCGGCCGGCACCTTTTGGAATTCATTATTTGATACTTTCAGAAGATTTGATAATAATGTCTAAAAGGCCATTATTAAGGATATTCCCACCACGAGCGCGGCTGTGACTGGCCGGGATGAATAAGCGGTTTTTGAATCTACACAACGCTACGATATGATAAGATATGAAGAAAACACCCAATATTATCACCAAATGGTTATAAAACCATTACCTATGGAACTATTTACCTAAATGTCACAAAACGGAAATGATCCTCGTTATCTCACCAAGTCCTCGTCTACACGACTAACGAAGTCCACTGAATATAGTGAATGCACAGAATAAATATTCTATAAAACATTTCTAGTTCTCTAAGGGGTAAACAAACACAGCCGCTGGGGGGGGATAGAGAGAGGGGGGGGAGAGAGGGGGGGAGAGAGAGGGGGGAGAAAGAGAGGGGGGAGAGAGAGAGAGAGAGAGGGAGGGGGAGGGAGAGGGAGAGGGAGAGGGAGAGGGAGAGGGAGAGGGAGAGAGAGAGAGAGAGAGAAAGAAAAGCGGGCTGGGCTTAATGAGACAAAATGGCTTCACACATGTCAACATTTCTAAAAATATTTTAAATGAATTCATATGAAAACAAATTAATTTGTGAATATATTAACCGGATAATATTACAAAAGTCATTTGACAAACAAATACACGAACCTCCGAATGAATTTTCTGCTGTTTAATTAATTTCCTTGCTGGCCATTTTTGGCTTTATGGCAGTTGATTATCGTGGAATGATTTTATTTCATTTCTAACGCCTGAGATATCGTGGGATGAGCATTGAAGGAGGGAGGTCTCTGGTCAGACCGCACCTAGAGTGGTGGGGACAGTTCTGGAGAAGGATCTTAACATTCTGGAGGGAGTTGAGGAGGTGACTAAACGGGGGTAAAAAAGATTAGGAAATACTGAGGGATTTCAATATGTGCGGTTTGGGTGAAAAAAAGAGAGGGGATGCAAGAGAGTGAGAGAGAGACAGGGAAGAAAATATAGAGAGAGAGAGAAGAGGGAGAGTGAGGGAAGGGGAAGAAGAGAGAGAGGGATAGAAGAGAGACGGGAGAGAGGGGATGGGAGAAAGACACTTAAATTCATAAAGGGATTTAACAAAGTACATGAGGGATGTTTATTTCAAATGAGGAGAAATGTGAAAGACTTGGATAAAATGAAACAGCCTCCCAGCAGAAGGGGTCGAGGCCAATACAGTGAGGGGAATAAAGACAAGAGCAGCTACTATTTAAGGTGTAAGTCTTTACAACAGACTAGGTCACGTGTGATATCCTTAGGACGCCTGAGACCCTTAAAAAATCACATACATTTTCAACAAATAAGTGGCAACAAAAGACAGACGAGCTTAATAAATCTTGGAGGGAACCACAGATAATACATTCATTTAGGACGGAGACGCCTCAGATCAGCTGACAAGTCACAGAAATGTCTTTCAGGGGGTATCGGGAGGATCATCTGCCGGCATTCACCAGAATAACGGCTTATTTTGTAAAAAATGTTTATTCTTACAGCGTTTGATGTTTATTGCTATGAATGTTATGCTGTCAGAGAAACTGATCTTTCAAATAGGCTGATGAAGCATTATTGGGGTCTTTGAAGCCTGTTCATTGCATTCAGGCGCAGGTACCCAGGTGATATCCATGCAGAGACGCGCATGAACACTGCCTCGCATACAGAAAGCAGACCCCTGGGTATCACATGAATGTGTCCTTAGATGTCACCCCACCGCCTGATCAATAGTGTTTGCTCACAATGTGACTTAACATTAAAAATACGGCCAGGTGCATCTTACACGACATTCCGGGAATCCCAGCCGTGATTTGGGGCAAAATGTTCTAACGCCCCACAGCGTCTGATCCCAGGATCTCTCTGAGCCCCTCATTTTTCATTGTAACTCCGTACGGGCCGGATATTGAGATTGCGACGCATTCACACGGAACTCACTCCGTATTCACTCGCAGGATGGGATCCGGTCTCTCGCTGTCAAATTTCATATGTACACGAGAGACGCACCTCTAGCTACCCAAATACTGAGCGCTCTCATAAAGCCGACACATTCCACAAAGCGAGGGACGCGTCAGACATCTGCCGGCAAACAGAAGATGAGCTTGGAAAATGTGCAAGTTTTTCTGAGAAAAATAAGACACAAACAAGAACACAAAGAGCGCATTCATTAGAGCCGAGCGGCCGCTCCACCGCATTATTCACGTTGAATATCTGTAAACACAATCAGCGCTCAGGGCAATTCAGTCTGATTACAGGACAAATCTGCCCCAAATTCACATCAGTGGCTGATTACGTGATAATAGCCCACGAGTGACTATAAAGGATAATACAGGAGAAGATTCCAGCTCCCTGGCACAAATCATTCCCCATCCCGGGAAGGGGGTCTGGGCTGCGAATGCATGAAAGAATTCACTCACCCTCAGTCTGTGCTCGGCGTTCTGCAGATGCCCCTGGTGCTCTCTAAGGGCAGCTCGTCTTCATTGTGCGTGGGGTATTAGGGGCTGTTAGGAGCTCGTTTGTGGGACAGGCTTTAGGGAGCGAGGTCTGAGCTGATCTCCAGCGCGAGGGGGACACAGTTACTGCAGGATAACGGCTTTTTCCCAAAGATATTATATTACATCGAGCTCTTGGCTCCGGCGTCCACATGAGGGCTGCAAATCCTGCACAGAAAGTTAATGGCGAACCTTGTCTGCCCCGAAAACACTCACTTCATCAACTGCTCTATACAGATCTATCCATTATATTATATATATAATATTATATATTGACGTTATATTATATATTAACGTAAAACATAGTGGAAATATGGGGGAAATGGGTGATTTGCATTAAAAAGTCTCAGCTTATTCTTTGTCTTTTGTGGAGTGACTGAGAGTCCCCTCACCATGTAATCTCTGCGTGACTGTCAGGGCATCTAATTTAACGTTATCACAATCTATGGGGTTTCCATGAGAACTCCCTGTGTGGGGCACACGAGCCGCGCATACGCTGCATGGCTGGACCATCCTTTGGTGGTAAATGCCTATGATCCGGCATTGCGTGAAGGAAACATGGCCCAAGAACCCTGCCCCATCGGAAATAACACAAGACAGCAGTAAACGCCCCGTGTCAGGAATCATCACGTGCTTCTTTTATGAGACGGAGGGAAGCTCGTTCCTTTGAAATATCTAATTTCTGGAAACGGCTGGAAGCTTCAGGAATTTTACTGATCATGGCTGCACTTTTGGACATTTAGGGATAAATGTCCTGGGTGAGCGCACTGCAGGCCTTATGGGCGTTTAATGAAGAATTCAAGGACTTGGTGGCCCTCAAGCAAAAATAATGATTATAGTAATAATACACAATCCAGACCTAAAAAAGATTTCTAGCCACACAAGCGTACGATGTTCAATGCCAAGTGACGCACGGACATCCATCACAGGAGTCCCCTCTTCTGGTGATATTTTCCTAACCAGGTGTCACTGTTTTCCGCAATGTCAGTTCTGTTAGTTTTTTACAGGTAAATCAAGAGCAATAAAACTCCGAATAGCGTGTATAACGTGCAGGAATTGTACTGACACTAGGGTGACCACGTCGGCCATCTTTTCCCAGGACACATATAATGTTCACATATTGCCCCCTGCAGCACTTTACCTGCCGCTCAGCAATATGTGAAAATGACATATGTCCTGCAGTACATGGCTGGGGGGTCACCCTTTCTGACTCCCCCTCCTTATGGGGCCACAGACCCAATTCCTTCAATTCCCTTATTACTAAGGAAACACTTTTCAGGCATTTCCTGGTTTTGGGTCCTTTAAACAAAATAGTTTGTTTGGCAGAAATGAAGCCGCCCTTTTTCTTGTAAATCTATTTGGGTCTAAATATAAATAAAATTAATTCTTACGATTTAGCAAGAAACACCTTCTCCAAGTTTAATTACCGCTGCATCCTCATTTCCCCAAACGCATATAAGGAACGGATTCATTTAAAGTTTGTATTTGTAATTAATGCAAATGAGTAAGGCAGAGACCATTGATTTCTCCCAGGAATTAATTGGACATGATCAATCAGTGAATCAGCCGCGTGGCAGCGAGGTCATTTGTCACATTGTTAATGTCATCGTAGACGCGTGTGCCCTCCCGGCTGGGGAAAGATGGAGAGCCCTGGGGACTCGGGGCAGATCATTACACAGGTGGCAATTAATGCATGTTCTACCGTGGAAAAGCCTCATTATTCTTCATACGCATCTAACGACATCTTAAAAAAACAAAATAAGAACAGAACAAAGAAAATAGAAAAAATGAAAGTTTTTAGAAAGAAGTGGAATCCTCTTCTCTGTTTTCACAAAAAACATATGCTTTTGTCAATCAGAGAAAATGTTCGTGGTTGAAGCTAACGATGTGTCACAGATCTGATGCCAGAAGCCTCATTAACCTTCACATTTAACACTCTTCACTTCTGCAATTGTTTGTATTATTGGCAATAAATTGCATATTTTTCCATAAATCCCGGGCACTTATTTATTGATTGTTCCAAATACCGGAGACTGTAAGAAATCCCTTCCTATAATAACGTTCACCAACATGGCTGTAAATCACGTGCAGAACCATAACATGAATTACCGGAGACTAACCAGAGCAATTTACAGAAGGAACATGAAATCCCTCAGCAAGCAGCAGATCTACGAGCGCACGTGGATTCGTGGCACTATCTGATCTGAGGGCACTCGTTGGACTCCTCAATCCCAATCCATGGGTTATGAGAGGGGAGCACAGTGCTCTCGCGTGTCCATGATAATCTCATGAAATGTTCCCAGGAAGATGGATCCTTTAGGATTGGGGTTAACAAGTATTTAGGGGGCATTTTCCTTACATATGTGCGGGGTCTTCAGGCCAGAGAGGACATGGGGCAGCCTTCTGCAGCTTAATGTGAATAACCCACATATAAAACTGGGGCAAACTGGTGAAACGTGATTAACCCGGCAGGCACACCAGACTTCCCTCCCCACCTGACACGCGCATGTCCGTTCACTGAAGTCTGTGCGCTTTCCTAGGCTGACCTTTTTAGATTGCGTGTTTTTGTGATTCCAGTTCCAATAGGACGCGTACATTGGATTTGGTGAATGAACTGTAACTGTACTCACAAAAAAGGAAGAGCCACCGGAAATAAATACAGAGTTCAAACACATCATAGTCAAATATTAATAATTAACAATAAACATTAAAGTGGCTGCTGGCTAATTTTATGATGTCATTGACCGCGGTAATGACCTGCAGTGATGCGCAGGTGATGTGCAAACAGAGACACTGTTCCAAGCGGTTGGAGATGGATGCACGAGGGCAGTAATTCCATAGAGCGTAATACCGGAGGATGAGGCAAAAGGCGGCGTGAAAGCGAAAGCAGTCAGGACGGGCAGCTATGGTTCTTGGTCGAGGGAACAAGAGCGAATAACAGGAACACTGAAGGTGGATTAATAACTAAACGCAGAGGGACAGGAGGTGGGGTATTTATTTATAGAGGCATTGAGGTAGCTATCCTATACCTGGTCAAGGTTTCTTGAATTGATTTGTTGTTGCGTTGCTATGACATCTGCATAGCAGCGCCAATACCCTGTCTGTATGACGGAAGACGCCAGGCCACGCCCTCCCATGGCAACCCGAGTGTTGCAGAATAGGGGAATGCGGACCCGCATTCTGTGCGTGTTGCCACGATGTCACTTCTAGGAGGAGGGTAAGGGTAAGGTTGCACCCGCCATATTGGATGATGGCGAGGTCACCCTTTTCCAGCTTAGGGACCCATCGGGACTTGCATCTCCCAGTTGGTTGGGTTAGGGAACTATGTGGATATGTTCTGTACAATTTCTGCAAATCAGCCTCTAGACCGTAATGTCCTAATCTATGGAAATGTATATATCGGGAGAGAAAATGCACAATGAGAAGAAGCGTAAGAACTTTGCCCCACAGTGAGTCCCCGCTCTGGAGGATGTCGAATGTTAGCTTGCCCTCCAGAGGAAAATGCCCATCAGGGTAGCCCAAGGGGCGCTATAGCACTGAAATAGGAGGCAAATATCTTCCGTAAAAGACCAAGGGCTAATTAAGGTTTGAGTCTTTACAGCAGGAAAACGGGCGTTTAGACGGGCTGAATGGGGCTGATCTACTAACAAAAAGCTTTTTTAAACAAATAATAGCATTTTAATTATAAAATCTGACAGGTCACTTTAACTCCAGAATCCCTTTTCTAACCAATTGGGCAAAGCCGGAATAAACTTTTTCACTCAAATCCATTCGACGAATGTAAACGCAACGGATAAATTGTTAATTATTTAGAATAAACCGGAGACTTGATCCCTGTAATCTACAGACAATTTCCTTTCCGGTACCGGCTCCGTTTTCATCGTATGTAAATGTTTGGATTTTATTCATCTCTGGAGAAAGCAGCGTCAGCGAGAGCGCTGTCAGCGCATCGCTGTAAGTCAGGGCTAAACGTGAATGTATTTCAAGGCTGGATACGTTGGATCTGGCAGGCAGCGGCCCCCCGGCGAGGGCTATTCTCTTGGCTAAGACAGGTTTCAGCATTACAATAGCTCTAAGCTTGTCAAAGAAAGGTTATTAAAAAGGTCCTGCCTTTCAGGCTGTGTGTTCAATAGGAATAAAACTGCAATACTGTGGGGATTTCTTTTTCTATTTAGTCATGTCATTTGGCATTTTGCCTGTGGCTAAAAACGTGATACCATCTGTTATACTCACTAAATGGCTCTGGGTTCTTATTTCCAATTACTTTTTGATATTTTATTTCTGGGACTTTTACAGCTTGCACCGTACTGAAAAAGAAGTATTTGGGTAAAATTCTCAAATTGTGTTTCTAGTAAAAATGATTATGTGAATGTTAACCCACAGGGGGGGGGGGGTGTTAGATGGGGTGTTCCAGCTTAGTGTATCTGATTAATTTTTTCTGCCATTTTTGCAGGTAATTGTTGCAGGAAACTAGCCGAAAGCCACAATTAATGGGTTAAATATCAGATAACACAGAATGGAAATGTAAAGGGATTTGTTTGGTTTGTTCCAGGGACCCATTTTTTAAGTTTGTTTTTAATTATTATAATGTGCAGGTTAGATGTTACGTTAGGACATTGGCCACGTGGCGAGTTAATCTGACTTTAAAGACATCTTACTTACTTAAAATCAGTAATGTAATTACGACGTAGATGTCAAGCCGTATATATTAAATTCCATAAATAGATCTTATACAGAACTGTGATGAATAGAATTATGTCTAATAATTGTTATTAATTATTTTTCTGGTATATGATGTATATGATGTATAAGATATTAATATCTTAAAAAACTCATATCCTCTTCAGACCGGAGAATTTTCCATAAAGAAATGGAAAACCAATTCCAGCAGGTGCTGATTTTTTTTCTCGTAACATTATCAGGGTTGGAAGCCAAGAATGAACATTTGTGAACCATTGCCGGCTAACGAAACGTCTGCTTTTCGCGAGGATGAGTAACGAATAGAAAGCGCGTGTCCGATCAGTTACCTCCATCCAGGGATCAATTACTTGTTATTTTCAGTCGGTCCTTGTAAATGTTTGAACTACCATTTAGCCAAATAATCTTCCTGACGTCGACATGCCTGACAAACCAATTCAGGTGAAATACATCAGGAAATAGAAGAATCTACGCGGCCGTCCACGGACCGGGTGCCAATAAAACCCATTCCTTTATCATTTTTGTTGTATTTAAAAATTAATACGGTCATTTCTTTTTCTTGTAATTCCTTAAAATTCCAATATTTAATGTTAAGTGACGAGCAGCATTTTAAGCCCAGCCGATTTGCTTTTTCCTTGGACCCAGGGTCATACTGGAGAATAAAAGCAGTCCTGCCACTTTAAGGCCAGTGGCCACTAAATGGCCTAAGTATAGCCAGCAGCTTAACACACATGGCTGCATGCTACGCTTTTACACTATCACGCCAGCTCGTATCCAGCCAGCAGCTGCACGTTAGAGCACTGGACCTGCCACAAGAGTGGCATCAAAGCTAAATGGCGCTCACCATTTGGCACTGGCCCACAGGGCATTTACCTGGTTTGCCAGATGGCCAGTCTGGGCCTGCTTGGAACCATTAGATTTGCTGCAGGGGGTATTTATTGTCCGGAGTGGGTCAGCTTCCTGGAGCAGAATCCTCTCCCAGAGCTGGAGGCCACTTACTTCACGGCCGTCACTTTGTGACCAGCAGAGAGCAGCAAACGATTTGCTTGCAGACGGTGATTTATTTCTGCGTTTGCATCCTTTTCTCTGAACATAGGTTCCGCAGTTTTGCTGCTCGTCTATGAAAAGGGAAACTGGTAGCGCATGCTGAGAAATCGTACACAATCCTGCAACCCGAGAGCTCCTTACCGAGCGGAGAATAAGACACTTTGCGGCTTCAAATTAACCCTGCGATTCCCTCTCCGTGACTTTGTTTATGTATCAATGTAAATGTTTACAGTAACCTGAACTGTGATAATTCTTTGAAAAGATAACGGAGCCTTTCCCAAACCAGCTACTATTTATCTTTGAAAACACCTTTTGTATGTCAAATATAGGTCCAAAAAAAAAAAATAAAAAAAAAATAAAAAAGGAAAAAATAAAAAAAATGGTTGGAAGAAGGAAAAATCGCAGCTTTGTTAGAGACGCCAAAAGATACATATCTGTCTCTATCAAACTCAAGGTTTTCGTGACTGTCACAAAATCAATGCCTCTCTTGGCATTCTTGATGTAAAGGCGACTAATTCCATGGAGACAACTGAGAAAAAATGAAATCATTCTGTGCCGAGGTTTGAATGCAACAGCAACGATTCTCTGAGACACTTTAACGCCTTAATGATAAAAGTCTTCAAAGCATGCGCATTTTTATGAAAGTTCAGTTAGCGATACGTAATATAGACTAGAAAGAAAGAGAGAAAAAAAAAAAAGCCTTTTTATTATCAACATTGGCGTTATTAAAATACATGCAAAGAAACTATGTATCCCGGAGGAGGATGGGACATCTGAATTTTCAGAATAACTGATTCTGTGGACCCGCATGAGTCTCCACTAACCAGTTATTTAAAAAGCAAGTTCATAAAGTGTAAAATAATTAGAATATTAGAATTAAAAGATCGTTTCCCCTGTCCTCAGTCCAAAGACCTCCCGTGGGCTCTATCCTGAGAATGTTGCAGGGGCAGATTTCTAGAAGTAAATGAATGTTCATTCTCGCTGAAGTCACAGGTGTGAGAATCCACTGGCATCTTTCTTAAAAAACACTGGAGGATCCTTTGAAATAAGACATTTCATCAGAGACGTGTCAGAGGTGTAACAACATGATTTCGGTCTTGCTACAACGCTACGGAATATGGCAGCTCTATATAGATAAATTAATAATAGGATAGAGTGTATTAAATGACACAATCCAGGCCCTCTCAGATGTATTATTTTAGCCATACACAGCTGGGGCATTTCTCATTTTATTTTTATTTTACTTTTCCCTCATTACCTTATTGGGGCCACACCTGGGACAGGCCTTTGGTTAACATCTCTTTCTTCATAGGATCCTTTCTTAGCTCCCTCTTTCAACCCTGCCCATTGTGCTAGGAAGTGTGCTGGGCCACCCCTGTTAGCGGGAAAAAAAATAAAATGACTTTAGTGTTATAACAGCTCTTACACCTTATTTCACGAAGCCCTTGTGCCCGAACAGCGTCTTGCTTAGTGAATTACTCAGGGAACAGAATCAGAAGATCAGGAAACAGCCAAAGTTATGCATCAGGCAGGGAATGCAGAATTCTCTTTACCAAGGGATCTGCGATTGCGTGTGAAAGGGTTAGGTGGTCACAAAGCAGGGGCGGAAGGGCTCGATCGAGAGCGCTAGAGCAAACTCTGTAAATTAGAAGCGGTAAGACAGACGCAGTAATCTGTAAGAGGGGGTGTAATGTAATTACCATGCAAATAAAGCAGAGGATAAATACAATCTAATTTGGAAGTGATGAAGTGCGTTGGATTGCCAAGTAATTATTTTTGCGCATCAGGAATCGAGCTCTGGGCCTCACTATGATCACAGAAAATGTTTCACAAAACTGCAGGAAGAGCTTCTGCTGTGTCTTGCTTTGAACATTGCACTTAGCGTCAGGGTCCTCTCCAGAGGTTGGGGTGCAGGGACCTCTCCAGAGGTTGGGGTGCAGGGTCCCCCTCCAGAGGTTGGGGTGCAGGGTCCCCCTCCAGAGGTTGGGGTGCAGGGTCCCCCTCCAGAGGTTGGGTGCAGGGTCCCCCTCCAGAGGTTGGGTGCAGGGTCCCCCTCCAGAGGTTGGGGTGCAGGGTCCCCCTCCAGAGGTTGGGTGCAGGGTCCCCCTCCAGAGGTTGGGTTTACGGTTATTGCTATACTTAGGATTAGGGTCCAGTGGTGTAACTACAGGGGTCACAGCAATGGCGCCAGAGGGGGCCAGAGGCAACCCTTGGGACTTCTTGTTCCTGTCTTCTCGTAACGGTTCAAAATTGTTTAGAAAGGGCCCTGCAGACCTGGACCGCACCTGTCCAGGTCGGAAGTGCCCTTTGTAAACTATTTTGAAATGCCACGGGAGACAGGAACGTATTGGGTTACATTACGTCACCTAACCCCACGGTGAAACCAAGGATGCCCGCGCAGTGTGGGAGCAGCCAGACAGCAAGCTGAAGGAGTGGCGAGAGGTAAGCGGAGGCAAGGGAGGTGGGATGTATGTATATGTATATGTGTATATGTATGTGTACTTGTGTGTGAGCATGGACGTGTAATTGTGTGTGTGTGAACATGGATGTTTAATTGAGTGTGTATGTGTAATTGTGTGTATGTGAGCACAGATGTGCAGGTGTGTGTGAGTATGAGTGTATGTAATTTGTGTAAGTGTGTTTCTATATGCGTGCCAGAGTGTTTGGGGGGGGGGGCTGTTAAGGTCCCAGAACAACAAGTTAAGAGATTAAGTTGCTCATTCTAGGAAAGTATGGGTAAGGTCTTCACACATGAAAACTGCAACAAATTTGTACGAACCATGGTGCAGATATAGGACATGCGTAATCACAATAAACAGTGTGTCAGGGGCATGGAGGGAAGTGGGCTTCTATTGGCTGCCCTCAGACATGTGACCAGACATAAATGTGCTAAGGCCGTAAATTCAGGTATACGAGGATGGTGGCAGAGGTAGAGAAAAGGGGTCTGAGCATCTGTATTAGTTAACACGCTACTTAATGTAATATTTCTAACCTCCTGCATTAAGAGTTTCAGCGTAACATAATTCTGTTTTCATTAATAAAAAGTTACACGCAATCTATAGTTATTTTCATATCTTAACAATGGCTGCTCCTTGATCCCAATTTGTCTCAAAGTCCAACATATCCATCATTTGCTTCTAATTTGCCGAGTTCATAAACCCATATTTTCCTAAAGAACTAAAAGATTTGCGCATGTGCGGAGTTGGCTGGCACTTCCCGTGTTTCTGCTAATGCTCTTGTCTGGCAAAGCCATCAGAGTTTGTGTAATAAAGGTTTTTGCGACCAGACTTCCATTCTGGCTTGAAATGAAAGGAGCACATGGCAGGATCGTTCGCGAAGTTTGAGCTCTAATATTGGCCAGACGATCACAACGTGCGAAGCAGAGTTTAACGCGCTCCCCGCTAATCACCGCGCCGGCTGCCGGTCACCGCTTGCTCTGGTATTACATTCCTTACATCGTTTCATGGAAATCCAATCAGAGCTTCACAAAGTAAACTAGAGGCAGGATAACACCGCAGATCTCCAGCCGTGGAGGCAATTATGACCCTAAAATAGTTCACAATCAAAACGGGAAATAAAAAAAAGAGTAACACTGAAAACAGCACATTTACATGTAAATAACGTCTATATATACAGTAAATATATGTGCGTGTGTGAAAAACGTCTGTAAATAAGATATATATATGTAAATAATGTCTATAAAAATGTAAATATATATATTATATATATATATATATATTATATATATATATGGGAGGAGAAAGAGGCATTAAGGGCAGAAAAGGGGATACAGGGAAGGCATAGGAGGCCTGGTAACATTCGGTCCAGGCCAAATCTTCGCACATGAATCACCAAAACACGTTCATGAAGGTAGAATGCACGGAAAGCCAATAAACAGAGCAGAGAAAGGATTCAGTCATCTAATGCTACCTGAAGTCCATGTTACTGTAGACACCATGGCATTCATCCCAACATTAAAAAATGTGAAAGAGGGACACTTTTCTTTTTTTTAAATCGCTCTCGCAAAACTCACAAAAACTAACAATTGGCCACCATGACTAGGCATCGTGGGAGTTGTAATTCACAACTTACACCTGTCACAGAGTCCCAAAATCGGGACAGTTGGGGGGCATGCCATGGTAGCTGCGAGTGAAACACATGAACAAATCATCAGGTGGTGGCCTTTTTACACACCTTGTCCCTATCGCATTAGTCCCAATGCCCCCATTGCCAGCCTGTGAGAAAAGAGTGTCGCAGAGGCGAGGGGTACTTGTTGTGTGCTAGTGCCCATGGAATATACCATGCCATGCTGTGTACATGCGCCAATTGGGTATCTGATGGGCAGGGCATCGCCGGCCCCCACGTGGACCCCGGGAGCACTTATTTCATGGTGACCTTTGTGCTCCCCTGAAAAGCAAAGAAGTCAACAAGATTTATAAAGGTTTGTTTGGCATTCTCTATTTGGAACTTTATACTTCTATTCTCAGATAGAAAGCACGGAGGTCTCCTGGAGGTCTGTGCGTTATCTCTGCCTCTATATAATTATTGACCAAAACAAATCACTTTTCTGGGCCAAATGAGAGCCTCACTTCTCCTGCATATATTAAAAGTCCTGCAATTTACCCATTCGGTTGCGCAGGTTACTTCATCTCTTATTATCACAGAGAAAAGGGTTTTCAGGGTTTTAACTAGCCAGGTGTTGCTAGGCAACCCGTCTCCTTTAAAGCAGCAGCAGAGGATTCAGGATGCCCCAAGATCAATTAAAATGCCAGACTTTTCCGAGCAGATCTCTGGAGCAGCTGTTCCTGATTTCACATACATTCATGGAATTAATCGAATGGAAGGATATAGCAGTATAGCACGAGCAACATGGGAGCGCAGCCTCTGGGTTTCCCCAGCGGGAGCGCAGCCTATGTGATCCCCCACCAGAAGCGCAGCCTACGGGATCCCCCCACCGGGAGCGCAGCCTACGGGATCCCCCCACCAAGAGCGCAGACTAGGGGATCCCCCCACCGGGAGCGCAGACTAGGGGATCCCCCCACCGGGAGCGCAGACTAGGGGATCCCCCCACCGGGAGCGCAGCATACGTGATCCCCCCACCGGGAGGGCAGCATACGTGATCCCCCCACCGGGAGCGCAGCCTACGTGATCCCCCCACCGGGAGCGCAGCCTCCGGGATCCCCCCACCGGGAGCGCAGCCTCTGGGTTACCCCCGCGAGAGCGCAGTTTATGTAATTCCCCCTTGGCAACACAGCCTCTGTGGTCCCCACGCGGAAGCGCAGCCTCTGGGTCCCCCCCCAAAAGAGCGGAGCCTCTGGGATCCCCCAGCGGGAGTGCAGTTTATGTGATCCCCTCCACGGGAGCGCAGCCTCTGTGGTCCCCCCACAGGAGCGGAGCCTATATGATCCCCATGGCAAAACAGCCTCTAAGCACAGCCTTCATGATCCCCTAGAGCAGTGGTTCTCAACCTGTGGGTCGCAACCCCTTTGGGGGTCGAACGACCCTTTCACAGGGGTCGCCTAAGACCATCGGAAAACATATATTTCACAATATATAATTACATATTGTTTTTGTGATTAATCACTATGATTTAATTATGTTCAATGTACAATGAAAATACATCCTGCATATCAGATATTTACATTATGATAACAGTAGCAAAATTACAGTTATGAAGTAGCAACGAAAATAATGTTATGGATGGGGGTCACCACAACATGAGGAACTGTATTAAAGGGTCGCGGCATTAGGAAGGTTGAGAACCACTGCCCTAGAGGGAGCGCAACCTTTGGTATCCCCCTGCGGGAACACAATCTTTGTGGTCACCATGCAGGAGCACAGGCTCCATGATCGCCTCTCAGGAGTCCAAGCTACGTGAACCCTTCTCTGTGATCCCCTCCACGGGACGGCAGCCACTGTGATCCCCTCTACGGGAGGGCAGCCTCTGGGATCCCCTCCACGGGAGGGCAGCCACTGGGATCCCCTCCACGGGAGGGCAGCCACTGTGATGCCCTCCAAGGGAGCGCAGCCTCTGGGATCCCCTCCATGGGAGCTCAGCCTCTGGGATCCCCCCACAGCAGCCTCTGGGATCCCCTCTGTGATCTAGTTAAAGGTTTTTCTTTACATTAAAGAGTTAATATTGCAGAAGGTCAGCACAAGTCACTGGAGCCCATGATGTCACTAATAACTGGGCTTGGTCTGGGGTAGCATGCCCCCAGTCACTGGAGCCCATGATGTCACTAATAACTGGGCTTGGTCTGGGGTAGCATGCCCCCAGTCACTGGAGCCCATGATGTCACTAATAACTGGGCTTGGTCTGGGGTAGCATGCCCCCAGTCACTGGAGCCCATGATGTCACTAATAACTGGGCTTGGTCTGGGGTAGCATGCCCCCAGTCACTGGAGCCCATGATGTCACTAATAACTGGGCTTGGTCTGGGGTAGGATGCTCCCAGTCACTGCATGACAGTCTGCTCCATGATGATAACTGGGCTTGAATGGACACAGGGCTTGTATGCGCACCGTGGGGCTGTATTAACTGGAAGGCAGATACAGGAGCATGCATTAAAAAAACTTTTTGGATTTACAGACTATAGCGAGCTCTCCTAACGGGTACTCCCCTCACACATACACCCCTCTAACCAAAAGAGTAAAAACATGTTGGGCACAGTATGGGCTAATAAGAATACATCAGTGACAAGAAATGTGGCAACAAGTGGCAGGAACTACATGCTACGACCAGCCATATTCCAGGAGCTCAATCAGGATATAATTGGCAAATCCCTGGCTCAGACAGCTTGAGAATCTCAATACAAACCAACGTTCATGGTGTTAATGGCTGCCGGCATGCGCTCAGAGACGCCCCATCAGAGAGACGCCGGAAACAGTAGAAGTTTCCTATAAAACAACTGATTGGATTAAGCTGCAAAATCAGGGCAGGAAACCTGACCCTCTCCTTAATTTGCCAAGTGATGTTCTACCGCAATCCAGCGTTCACAAAGAAAGTCTGTTACCTTGGAAACCTGATACCACGAGTGTGATGCTACGGAGGACAGGAATAAATCAGGCGTTACAATAAAACATACATATAGATATATTGTCAATAAATGTTTATATTTTATATTAAATAGGAATATTCGGTGGCCCAATAGGTTTCATTTTTTTCTCTTTTGTTCCTGTATAAAAAATTTAAAAGATTCACGTCTCCAATTCCCATCTACTTTATGGGAAAGGTTAGAGGCTGAATTTTAAAGTGACGCAAGCCCAATTAATCCCCCGCACCTCCTAAACCCCTGCACAGACGGGGTTAAATTCTGGCTGTCTAACCAACAATAAATACAGGAGATAAATGACCTTAAAAGCGTTCGTATTAGTACATATTTGTCTAATTTAATTCTCTAATATATAATGAGCTCCAGTTCTTATGTTTCCAGAATAGGCAGAAAACTAGAATTAGAAGCCAACCCTCGGAGGTTTCAATAAACTCCCATAGCTCCAAATGAAATCCCAGCACGACGGAGAGCGCTGAATCCCCCTCTCAGCTTTAATAAACCTGGAAGGTGGCGACTTCCTGAATAAAAACCGCTTCACGGGGCAGAAAATCCCTTGTGAGGAATAATTTCAATGCAATGTTTTGGCAGCTGAGCTTTTGGGCCTCGTCTGGGGTCACCCTCTCCATCTGAAAGACCGACCCCACCGGCTCCGCGTTAAATTATTGATTGAATATAAAAGGAAAATATAGAGATCTTGGCTGTCGTTTCATTTTTTTTTAAATGTTATTCTTCTATTCCTTTCTTCAATGCATTTGGGTATTTTAATGAGTGTCAATTTTCTGTTAAATAAACAGCAAATTTGTAAATTAACACAATTCATTAATTGACTGCACATAATTATGCATTTCCTGTATTTCAGTATTAAGGCTCTGATGCTTGTGCTGAATCTGGAGTTATGGGGATAGTGCTTGTGGCAGAGAATGGGTTAATTCTCATCATCCGTGCACTATTAGGAAGCCGGCAATTAAGGCGGACGGAAGACAAGTGTCACACTAATCATCACAAACATATTTTCCCTAACCACCGGAACGCTGCTGGCTCTTACCCCAATAATGGGATCTTGATTCAGTCTGGTGACTTCTCTGGACCTGAATCCAGAACCCCCACCACTGACATCTCTGGACCTGAATCCAGAACCCCGACCACTGACATATCTGGACCTGAATCCAGAACACCGACCACTGACATATCTGGACCTGAATCCAGAACCCCCACCACTGACATCTCCGGACCTGAATCCAGAACCCCCACCACTGACATCTCTGGACCTGAATCCAGAACCCCGACCACTGACATATCTGGACCTGAATCCAGAACCCCCACCACTGACATCTCTCACCAAAAACTCAACTGCTGAGTACTTGTGTGTGTATTCGTGTGAACATGGATGTGTAATTGTTTTAGTGTGTGAGTATGGACGTGTACTTTTGTGTGTGTGTGAGCATAGATGTGCACCTGTATATGAGCATGGATGTGCAAGTAGGGTGAGATGGAGTGTGTGAGTGAGTATGAGTGTGTGATTTGTGTTTTTACATATGTTTTATGTTGGAAGGGGCAATGAAGGCACAGACTAGCTGTTGAAGTTGAGGGGCCCAGGTGAATTTTTGCATCAGGGCCCGGTAGTTTCTAGTTCCGCCCCTGCCCGTGACGTAGCAATTAATCCTTGGAGATAGCACCGCAGTTTGTATTGTATAATTTGTATAATTTGTGTTGTGTAGTTTGTCATTATAGAATTACGTAAGGCAGCATCTTATGGACAGTTAGATAAGGCGACTAACATCTACATACCTTAAGATTTTGGAGTCTTATACATGTCTGGTCTGCTATTACGTCAAATTTAATCTACTATTTAATCATTCCACTGAAAATAAACAATATCATAAAAAAACCATTGAGCTTTGGGCAGATTTCTGTAAATGTTCTGAATGTTACATAGGAATCCCGATCCCCATGAAGGCTGCGATAGAGAGAATGCTACGTGACCTGGGCGCATACATGCAACGAAGCTCAAGAGCACAATCCCTTCTGAGCGACATGCGGATATTCTGCACGTTCCTAATCACAGATCTCAGCTGACGGAAAGCGGCTCTGGCAACTTCGCAAAAGATTAGAATTAAGAATTCATGAGGGCTCTGCCAGAACGGCGCTGTTTACGGATTCTGAATTGTGGCGAGATAATTCCCCATGGAACTTGTGGAAAGCTCTGAATTCGCTATGACATGATGCATAAAACCGACCTTTCCTTTCCAATGAAACCCAGAAATAATGCGGCACAATTTGCTGAAAGAAAGACCCCCTGGAAAAGCCTCCGAAACCTCCTGACGCCCGGGACACAGGAGGCAGATCTCTCACGTGTAATGGGACGGTTACTTTGCTGAGACGGTTAATCCAGGCGTCTATTATAAATAAATACATTTATTGTTTATTGTCATTTTCCTTTTTTTATGTATGAGAAGCGCAGATCAGCGCCAGACACAAGGCTTTCCTCTCTGTCACATGTGCATCATCTGCTGGCTCCAGACCCAAGTTTCCCGATAATAAGAAGGTTCTTGACGGCCACAAATAATCACGTGTGGCGGGAGTGCAGCGAGAGGGATGTGGAGAAGTCAGGGGCCGGAGATCTCAGAGATGGCGAGGATTGATGGTTTCATAAGGTGCTGGCTGAGAGTAATTGGAGTGCAGATTGTAAACTCCTTTGGACAGGGAGGTTTGGATTAAGTAGGGGAGAGTCTGACAGAACGGAACAGGCTCCGGGAATTAGGAGCAGCGCGGGTAACATCCCGGAGACGTGGGGGCTTTTAGGGCAGACTGCGCACTTTGCTTTTTTTTTTTTTTTTTAAACACGTACTTTCTATTTTCAGGATCAGGATGAAATTCTCAGGATTCACATCTGATTTTTTCTCAGGGACTATGCTGGGATTTCCATTTTATGCTCTCCATTTTGTATGCAGCCTGGAATGGCGTGCCTGCGCGCTCACCTCTCTGGTTATTGCACACTCTCCGGTTTCAGCGTAAATGTTGTTTCTGGTTAATTCAAGTCACACTTCATTCATATTTCCACCGGCTGCTTTTATCATTGAAATGGCTGAACTTCTGGAAACTCTACTGACTCCTTGTGGAGTTTTCACCTTGAAATCCGTTTTATTTTTCAGAAATTTCGTATTGTTTCAAACTCGCCTCTGTCCATCTGCAGACTCTTGGATCTGAAACTTTTAAGATGAAAACTTTCAAAACCTTTACACAGAAAAAATGCTGAAGATCTTATCTGAAAACATGAAAGAGTGGGGCTGAAAACGTCTTCATGTAGCTGGTCAGCATACCCAGCGCCGTCGGTCAGGTCGCAATGAGTATCTCCGGGAGGTCGCAGAAGCACTCCCACGATGTCATGTTCCGGTCTCACGTAGAGGATATAGACGGGGATTAAATAAAATGACGACATTTTTCCATTTCGAGACAGAAAGAGGGATCTGCTGAACTAGTCTGCCGGCTTCTCTGTTCTGCGATAACCTTTTAATAAACCACAAACCCTTTTATACGCCCTTTTTATTGTAATATTATGACTGGGAGATGACACCCTAACTACTTAAACAAAAGATACCTCACATACTCAGAGAAGGATACACCCTACCACTAATTAATACTCCATTACCTGCTGCATCCTGAAAGAAGTTCTCTGTTTCCTCCAAGATCTCACGCCTGTACTGCACGTGACCTTCTCTACAATTAAATCATCCAGCCCCTCTCCTTCTGTCTCCTTCTTCCTCACAATCCAAATAGATTGTAAGCTCCTAGGAACCGCTTCATACTATTGTTACGTATTCTCCCTCATTCCAACAGCGCTATGGGACCTGCTGGGGCTCTTTAAAAAAATAAATAAAAAAACAATGGAAAAAATTATTCTATGAATTGTCTTCTGAAATTAATCTGCAACGAGCAGATTTAATTCCACTAAAGAAACCCACTTTAATAAATATACCTGGACTGGATTTAAATAAGAAATAAGTGAATAAATGTTTTAAGAAAGAAATGTCAGTGACTGAAGAGAGGGCCCAGTAGATGGCGTGAGGCGCCTTCAGCGTTTCACATCTAAAAATCTGGAGAAAGTGGTTTCTATTAACGGACAGTTAGAGACGGAAGACGCTTATCCGCTAACATTTAGAAACCTCTAATTGCATCTGAAAGTCCCAACCTCCGTTATCACATTTATCGATTCTATTCTGCAATGATTGTGTTGACACGGCAACTGCATCGGCTTTATCACGGAGCTTTATAATTGGACATTATGTCTCATGTTTGAGTAAAAACTAAAAACGAGTCTGGGAGGAAAACAACGTGAAAACGACCAAAATCTGCCAAAGCCTGGCCACATCAATGAGCGTCTTCAACCGTCAGGGATCTTCACAAACAATCACTGTTTGTTTGCAGAATGTAGAGATGGATCATGAAGATGAGCAATCCAGTCCTGAAGGGAGAGACAGCCTCCACCAAGAGAGAAGTCAAGCAGCCTTCAGCAAGACAGCACCCAGAATTAGAGAGTCAAAAGTGTCAAAGTGGGAAGACATGGTCTAGTCACAATAACCCCCCACCACCACCACATTAGGGCAAGATTTTAGGAGTTACAGAGCTAGTTGGACACAAGAGGAACTGGTTTAGATGTTAATGGCCGCCGTGGTCATTCAATCTGTAGCACTGCAGAAGTTCCACGTTCACCTGCTTTTCCCACAGCTTTTCAGATGATTTTTTCTCTTTTATTTTTCAGTGGAGTGGGAGGAGGCCGAGCAGAGGCCGGGGAGACATTGGAGAGGAGGCGAAGCAGAGGCAGGGGGGACATTGGGAAGGAGGCCGAGCAGAGGCCGGGGAGACATGGGAGAGGAGGCCGAGCAGAGGCCGGGGAGACATTGGAGAGGAGTCAGAGGAAAGGTGTGGATGATCCCGCTAGACGGAACACAAAGGCAGACGAGCAAACATTTTACCCAGAATCCTCGGCTCTCAGATACTAGAAAAACAAAACGTACTTTCCATTCCATGGAAATGGTTACCAGAGAAACCGCGACAACAAAACCTCACTCAGCGCTCCCTCTTTGTTTGCCTCTCCATTCATTTCCACGTCCTTCATTATAAAAGCCGAAAACAGAACATATTGGGGTTTATGTCAAGGTTCAGAGGAAAATGCAGACAGAAACCTTTTAAGGCCAGATTCACAATTAAAAGATTTTATATAGACAAGAAATCAGAGCCGAGTCGATTAATAAATGGCATAAATATTCCACTTTTTCATGGAATTAAATGTATTAGGAAATTACGGCTTGGGGCATGTGGATATATCGTGACATTGATACATTGCCCGATGTATCTGGATATTTGTACACAGGTTCTTGCACTTTTTCCAGCCCCAGAGTAGCACTGATGCCAGTGAAAGAGTTAATTCAGACGAGGACTCTTTTGGTGTAATTTTCTGCTATTAAGTCAGTTTGTGTTGGGAGTCACAATGAGCACTAAACACAGAGCCTTGATCGCGGCAAATTACAGACACAAAGACACGTCCACGAGGGTCTCATTACCACTATTTATCCACTTAACTCTTTATTGCATTACAACTGGTTCACATGGATCTTTGGCCTTATGTGGGGCATTTACCCTCCGCATGGGATCGCTGTGCCAAATATTCCCCTTTTATTCCAAAATCTTATCTTTCAACATATCACAATCCTTCAAAGGTCTTTTAGAGAAGACCTTTCATTCAATGCGCTCCACGGATCTTATCATAGCGGCAAAAAAGACCTGGGTTTAACAATTTCATGCTTTAAAGAAAAAGCACCTTTTGTTAAGGCATTAAGACCACATGATTCCCGAGGGCCACATGTCGGGGTGATTGACTGTAATACGCCTAAAACATACAAAATTAAGACCGGAAACAAACAAGAAAAAAATCTGCCCCTTCTCATTTACTCATGTGCCCAATTGCCCATCGGCCACCACTAGGTTCCCCAATCCCATTTATCGGCTCCTGTGCCAAATACCCCGAGCGTTCCCAACACTAGCGCTGGATTCCCCAGACCAGTCCCAATTCCTCACTGGATTATTACTGGCTGAACATATTACCTGGCGGTAAATGAATAATGAATAGTGTATATATAATAAATATATTAATCATAAGAGTAAATAAAATAAATTACTTAATAATAGTATGTTCTGTATAATATATTTCTAATAATATATAATCTTTAAAAGTGTCTCACTTACTAAAGTGTTTCAGGAGCCGGGGGCTTATTCCACTCCATACAACGCAGACGGCGGAGCAGAACCGGACGAGGCCACCGTGAGCCGCGTGGAGCCGCGTTCTTTCTCGGGATCTTTCTCCTCTGTATGATTCACTGAATCCTAACATTTTGGTTCAATATTTCTATCGTCATGCAGACTCCTAGATCTGGTAGACAAGAATGTCGGGAGGTTTTTAATTTATTTTAAAACATTGCGCCATTTGTATAAAAGCCACTGATATATGTATATATAATGTATGTGACGCTGTAACGTGTAGGGGGGCGCTACGCCCCGGGTACCGTTCATCATGGGGGGTCCTGACGGCCGCCTAACGCGGGCCTGCAGCCCACTGCTGTGGGGCCCGCGAATTGTATGAGGAAAATAATTTTTCCCGCGCAGGGGGAGCAGGGGCCTGGGCGGGGAAAGAGTTTCCTCATACAGAAAAAGGTGGCACGAGCGCTACAGCAGCGGGCTGCGGGCTCGCGTGAGGCGGCCCCCGGAGGCCCGGACCAGAGAAAATCAGCAAGCGAGGTGAGGGGGTGCGGGAGAGTGATGGGTGAATGAATGTTAGTGGGTGAATGAATTACGTTAATAAATTAGTAGTAAGTTAGTGTTTAGGGGCAGAGGTGGCACAGTCAGACTGTTTCAGGGAAAAAGTTGGCACGGGCGGTCTATTTCAGTGGCAGCCGTGGCACGGGCAGACTATTTCAGGGGCAGCCGTGGCACGGGCAGGCTATTTCAGGGGCAGCCGTGGCATGGGTAGGTTGCTAGATGGGCAGCCGTGGCAGGGGCAGGCAGTTTTAGGGGCAATGTCTGGCTTAGTGTATAATAATAGGGGTTATGCTGCACTATCGTCAATGTCTGGGTTAGTGTATAGTAGTGGGAATTACGCTGCACCGTATCTGTTCAGTAAATGTTTTTTATTTAAACTTATTTAATTTATTTATGAGATTTCTATTTTTTCCAGTTGACATACAGATGAAAACATTCATTTTTTTGTGTGGTGACAGATGGGTCCTTTGCAGTTCAAAAAAGCCAATTTACGGGGATAATATTCATACTGTATCGGGTTTTATGCTTAGTACAGGGGTAAGTGCAGGGGGTAGTATGGTGCTTTTGAGACTAACAACTCCAGGATGTTTTGGATAAGCTCTTCTCTGTCCAGTACTGAAGCTCCAGAAGAAGCTTGGTGGCACAAATGACCGTATTGGAGATTTAACTCTTTTTAGTTGCTCCTTCAGCCTTTCACAACAAACATGACTAGCCCTAAAATATACCTGAGCAAGTAGGCTGAGTCTGAGCGGCTGTGATCCGTGAACCAAAGCAAGTTGACTCTCTTAGATTTAAATGAACAACATGATGAACGTGGAGGTGCCCAACGCAAGGGGCTTTTGGAGTCAGGATTAAAAGACAATCTGAAGGAGGTTTTGGAATGAGGGGCAATTTTCATGGGGCACCAGGAAGCTTAAGGCTTTCTCACAAACCAACACAGACTTCAGAGATGCCATGTTCCAGCCTGTCATATGTAAGAAGGAGGGGACGAAACCCAATTAGAATTACACATTATTGAGAACCGGCACCAAAATTCCCTTCCCTTGCGCTAATGATCTTTCTTATTCCCAGTGATTCATTCACCTCTTATTTATGGACAGAGTGGCGTCAGTTCCAGAGAAGGAACGGTTTGTATCTGCAGGTCGTAACCTTTCCTGGGCCAGCAAAGAGAGTTTAGAGACAGTTCCTTTTTAGATGGTGAGAAAAAGAAGAGTCCCCTGATGTCCTGTGACTATGGGTTTTTCTATGTTGGCCTAATAAATGTCATGGCCTAAGACTCCAGGTTTAAAGACCTGAAGAGATTTCCAGCAACTTTTTGTTTTGTTTTATCAGCTGTTTTATAAAGTAATTCTAGATGGAAAGGTCAGGTTTTAATCTGTAAAATGGTTTTGGAGTTACTTTCGCATCCATGATCCTCCTGTGTAAAGTATTGAGAAACTCGGCAAAGGCCGATGGCCGCCCCACTCCTAACAGTTTAACTACTAGGTGAGGATGCCAAAAGGATTAAAAGTATTCAAACTCACAAGGACTGAGCAAACTGAAATGAGACAACATGTTTCTGGAGTCTGGGACCGATGTGCCAGGAAATGTGAACGAGACAATTAAAAAAAACAATGGACTCAGTTTAAAAAAAAAAAAAGATAAATATAGCTTTTTATTAACACATTTTTTGCACCGACAAAAGGGACTCTGCCCACACGTTTTCATATAACACAGCAAAAGCTCCGATCACACTTTCACGTCACTTTGAGGCACGAAGCAAAGACAAAAGTTCTAGTTTCAGGTTTTTGCAGGTGGTTAAGGTTAATAGTCGAGTAGCGGGGCCTCTGATCACCAACACAGTACAATGGACGGGCTACGAACTCGTTAGCGATAAATAGCAAACATATATAAAAACTGAACATCATTTGGGAAATACACCATGACAAAAAATGCCTTTGATCCAACCAAGGGTCTTCTTAGCTTTGAACACCGGCACCAAGCCATCCCAGCAAATGAGAGTCTATAGGCGGTTTCTTATTGCCTGGCAGGTATTATATTAATTAAAACATTTAACCATAATGCAAAAGAAATGCTTGCTACAGAGCTAAGATCTCTATGAAACGCTGTCAACATTATTTTAGGTTCAAACAAAATGTCAATGAGATTTTTGCACAGTAATAAAGCACAATACTCTGTCCCAACCAGCATGGGGTATATTCAAGTATAAGCAGCTTCTAAAAAGTTTTGTAAAAAAAGTCACTCATACTGCCTGGTTTTGGTCAATTTTTTTCCAACATAAATTTGAACTGGGATCTAACCTAAAGAAAAACCGTTTATACTCAAGAAGCTGCTATCATATTTGACTTTTGTGCTGTAAAGTTGGTTCCGTGTCCTTAAAAGATTAGTCTGCGTCCTACAATTAGGTGAAACGTTTGTGGCCCGACAAAGCTTCCATTCATGGTTCTGAATAAGAACAGCTTCTTGGGCTCCTTCTTTCGCTATTTGGGTACACATGTTAGTCTATTTTGATAAATCTTAATCCCAAGGTATATTTACAGCCAAAAGACTTAAAGAAATAGGAGATCACCAGGCATTGCGTGTACATAGGATGCGGCCAAGTGGTATCCGAGAGGCATTAATGTTCATGTAAACAGAATATCATGAAAATCTTCTGGATACTTGGCGGTAATAAACTATGCAGAATTTGTGGACATTGTAAGAGCATTAATAGCAGACTTTTCCTATATTACATGCGTGGTACAGAGAAGCATTTGATTTTTGTTAATTTAGTTTAAAGTTTAATTACTTATTCTGAAGGTCCCGGTAACAGTAATGTATCGTGGGATTGAGTATCGTTAGTAGTTTGAGGATTCTGTGAATTATTGTATGTAATGAGGATATCATCTCTGATACATTTTTTTGGACCGGACTGTCAGAACCCTGAGTGCTCTCTTATATCCGGTCTGCATCTGGCTTGAATTATTGTCTTTTTTGCATGGAATGATGCCCTAATATTCAGTGTTTTCTATTTCCACACTACTTATGTCCACATCCTACCAGCGATGCACCACGAATGCAGGCCGCTTAGTGTGCGGATTCGCGCATGTGTCACTCAAGCTGAGTTATTGGGATTAAAAACAAGTTGCATATGAATATTACTTTAAAAGCAGGCTTTTCTTCAGATTCCAGCTGTGAAAATCTGCAATAATTCTAAAATTGTTACATCTGAAAAATACCCATATTTCACAATGGCAGTTGACAGCTACTGTAGAAAGAAGTTTGGTTATTGAAATTGATTTGTGCTCCGTGCAATCCAGGGCCTAATGCAATGATCAGTTTATCTGCAGAAAATGGTGATTTGCGATTACTTTTAACAAGTTATCTGGGACCGTCCAAAATACCATTGGATGTGCTATTTTTCATTGTGCTTTTACCACTAGGCAATATACATAACTAAATATCTCCCAAACTAATGCCTTGTAGACCCAAAGATAATGGATACATGAATGAAGATGTCATTTATGGAGGACATGATATCTCACAACTTGTACAGATGTTGTGGTGGTGGTGACGTTTCTTTCAGAAAAGATCTCCATTTAATGTACGTGACACGTCACCACATTTGTGCAAAACCACAATGAGATTCATCACAGATGCTACAAAAAGACTAATTTTGTGGAGCGATGTTAAGAACAGTTGCCATCATGCGTGTAATGATATGATTCGTGTCCTTCCTCTTGTACAAACTCTTCTCTTTTCTCCCAGCCATTGGGCCATCCACTGTTAACGTGTGTGGTGGCACCGTACGACTTTGTGGTTCCATAATTAATGCAATTTTGACTAATATCGCCTGTTTCTTCAGCGAGTTCATCCTCATCGATGAAGCCGCACTTCTCGTCACTGGTTTGTTCAGGGTCTGCCCATGGTTGCTTCTCACCAGACGCAAATAGCCCATAGAATATAACACCTCCGTAGTGGACCAGAGCTGCGATCAGGAAGACGTACTGCCATTCTTCACGCGTCTGTCAGATAACAAAGACAGTAAACCAGAATGTAAGATCCCAATTAAACAGTATCACAATTTCATCATTTGATTTGTACGGTATCATGATCTCATTATTTGATCTAAACAGTATCATATCATCATTCGATCTAAACGGTAACATGATATAATTGTTCAATGTAAATAGTGTCATGATATCCTTGTTCAATATAAACGCTAGGATAGTTTGATATAAACAGTATCGTTCCATCATTGTTGTGTATGAACGAGTTGCACTTGTTATTCCCGCAGTCTCGGGAGGGCAATAAGGTAAAGTATGTGAGATTAGGATACGGAGCACAAAGGTTGGCATGTAAAGTACAAGTTGTCATTGAAGTTGTCACAATGTGTTTGGACGTGACCCCAGATATATATATGAAATAAACATACTTTGTTTTTTGTCATCGCACCAACAATAAGAGGACAAACCATCCCTGACAAGGTGCCAACACCATTGGAGATTCCCATCAAGATACTGGCATAGCGGGGCGCTATGTCAAGGTGATTGACATTGAACCCTGAAACAGAAGCAAAGCTATGAATGAAATGTAGGTAGTCTTTTGTGAAATTCAACATATTACTGGGGTATGTGAACCCAACATATTTACAAATGGTCGACCCATAGAAATTCTATATTTGAAATAAGTTAAACATTGCATGATTACCAGAAATGGCAAATCCACTGAATCCCACAGCAAGGACCAGGAATGATATGGCAACTCCCCTGCTGTGGGAATAGCCGACAACCAGGAGCAGCGTGGCCTCCATGCCGAAACCTGTAAACATATAAGGAAAGCACCATGGTCACCGACTCCTTCCTCAACAATTCTTATTACAATTTCACTCTACACAAACGGAAGAGTATATTGCCAACCATCACCCAGTGGGAAAGAGCTCCGGAGGTTATAAAACACGACTACGAATTAGGTAAACATTTTATTACAGCCCTAAGAGATTTTTTTTCCAAATGGCAATTTCTTGTGTAATGTGCCTGCCAGCTGTGCAGGAAGGCAGTGCACGCTGCCCACTTCTACGCTAATAAATAAATCTCTGCTCACTTAAGAAATTTACTTTTTTGTCAAAAGCTCTTACTACCATACTACCGTAACCATGCTACTTTATTATACTACTGTAACCATACTACTATACTATACTACTGTAACCATACTACTATACTACCTTAACCATACTACTATACTACTGTAACCATACTACTATACTATACTACCGTAACCATACTACTATACTATACTACCTTAACCATACTACTATACTATACTATACTACTGTAACCATACTACTATACTATACTACCTTAACCATACTACTATACTACCGTAACCATACTACTATACTACCTTAACCATACTACTATACTACTGTAACCATACTACTATACTATACTACCTTAACCATACTACTATACTACTGTAACCATACTACTATACTACCTTAACCATACTACCATACTATACTACCGTTGAAACTCTGGTTCTCCGCGTCAACACCTAAATCCTCCCCTACAACTGCAGAAGAGCTAGCCACTCTTCTTTCTTCCTCTCACCGAACAACCTATCCAGTCGAGTCCATCACATCTCGCAAAATCTCTCTCCCCATCCCTTGATCCATCACTTAACCACCTATCATCTGGAACTGTAATAACCTTCAAGCGCTAATCACACCCATTCTAAAAAATCCTTCCTTAAATCCCATCTGTCTGACTAACTGCTGCCCGTAGACCCATGTGGTCTTAAGCCACCCAGGAACAGGTTTTACATTTTAAACAACTGAAACACAGTCACACGGTGTGCAAGCTCAGCAGAATGCCTGTTCTTGTCACTAATATTTATCAATAAAGAATAATATATCATAAGATATAGAGACAATAACAAAAACTTTTGTGTTGTCCACATTTTTGAGGCTTGGCTGTTAGTGTAAAATAAGCAACTAAAACCCACTGTGTCCAAGCAGTAAAATGCCTAAAATGCCATAATGGCTTGTAAAGGCTGCTATACATGGTAACGAATAACAACTACTGAAATTTCTGCGCATTTGCACTTCGTCATCGGAGATTTGTACGAACGTATGAAACAGGCAATTTTGATTTGTAAGAATCTGAATGCGCAAGTTTGCCGCTGAGTCCTTCAGTCAAGACAAGACGTGGCTCCTAGGCTTAATTCCTTCACTGCCTGCGTTACAAACCACCTGCCTCATCCCTCCTGTCAATTATACAGTTGTGATGGATCTTCTCTTCATTGTCGCTTAGGTTTAAGTGACCATTTGCTACTTTTAGGTATCTGAACCCAGTTAGTGGCCTCCAAGGGTCAGGGAACAGGTCTCAGCCGCTGCACGACTGATAATCGTTTCAAGGGAGCTGGAGTGCAGGCCGTCGGGACCATGTTCCGCTGTGTATGGAACATCAGTTCACAGAAGCTAACATCAATAAATATCTCATTATTAATTTGGTGATAATAAGGAATCATATCATGAAGGAGAACACCAATATTTATCCCATCACCTAATTCCAAGCATCACATGTTAGTGAATACAGTCAAGAGAGAAGATCTTGGGCGACTATCTGCTTTTACTCTGATATCCAATAAGAACATTAATGTCAGGTACAAGAAAGGGTTAAGTTATTAAAAGAATTTCATTATATCATATTCAATCTCTGATCATTAGAAGGAGTGACAGAAAATGCAGAATTACTTGCGAGGAACAAATCAGCATCTTACTCACCACCGCAGTTCATGATTTTACGCACAGTTGTTGTGGACAGAATCTGTTTACTGCGCAGAAAATCCGCAATTTGCCCTCCAATGGGAACAATAATTGTCATGACCAGGTGGGGAACGGCAGACAACATCCCTACCTATTGATGACAAAGTAATGAAAGCAGATTAATTGTGGGTTTCAGGAAGAAAGCAAAACAGTGAAAACTTGAGACTCCACCAGTGACATATCCAGTTAACTGGAATTCTTTTCATTACCTTACTGATCTCAAACCCGAAGACCTCCTCAAAGTACGCCGGTTGGCTGATAAGCAGCAGGTAAAAGGTCCAGCTCCGGCAGAAATTTGCCACAATAATTGCATAGACGGGCATTGAGGTAAAGAACCTTCTCCACGGAGTCTTGAATTTCTGGAAGAATAAAGTTCAGCAGTGGGGGGGGTTTCTGAAATTTGGATTATTACTTAAAAGAATCTAGAACCCTGTCTACTTATTTTTACAATTGAGAAACTCATAATAAATTTTATATTTTAAAGTCAAGCTCAAAGAACCAGAATAGTTTATCTACTTAGTGGAGTTTCCTAGGGTTTTTTGGACCGAGAAATGGGGAAAGACTGAGCGCAGAGGCCAGCTTAATTAATTAAATCATTTCACTCTTCACATTGGAATGAAATATTAATGTGTATTTTTCAATTTGCCATAAATCATGAGTTTATTTTTAGCTCTTCATAATGATAATAACAATTACTGCCCACATACTCTGTAAGAAGAATGGTTCTAGAACATACAGTTCACGTACATAACATACAGGAACATATGGAAATGGAAGCATTCAATGTATGCCGCCCGGAAAATCCATATATATTCCATAGAACCATCTGAAGCAAACGTCTTGTACGCCTGTCAAAATCATCAAGGTTATTTCCAAAAATAACAAGAAAACTCGATAAACAAATCTATGTTTTCTATGATGCTGATGAAGGGAAGAAGCCCCAACGTGATTAACTCACATCACAGAATGAGGGTCATGTGCTAATAACGAATCTCACGCAGAACAGTCCTTACCTCCAGAGCACCCATGAGGTTAGCACTCTCACCGATGCTTTCCTCTATGTACGTGCGTTCTTCATCTGAAATGGTCGGGTGCTTTGCTGGACTTTCATAGGATACCAGAATCCAGAAGAAGTACCATACTATACCAAAGCTGCCTACATTAAATATGTAATAAAATGCTTTATTACAGATCTGCAGAGATACAGTTCAGTTGTTATTCCCCTTAAGGACAATGGGCGGTCCCTAAACCCAATGAAAACAATGCATTTTGTCATTAAGGGGTTAATACATATCATCCTCTTACTATGTAGCCAAAATAATGGAACAACACACAATGTATCTCACGTTTACATCACTTATCTCTTTTTCTTTGAGTGCCTTTTTTGTATGGACTGACTGGGTGACACGCAGTAGAGTGAATAATGCCCCAGGTAATGCCCCACACTGACAACCTCCTCCATCCTCCAGTCAATGAGCACATGATATTAATTCACAGGGTGTTTTGTATTCCGTCAGTCACAGAAATGCACACTTTGTTATATACCTGCTGTGTTGTATGTATGTATATATGTGAGGAAACGACTTACCATAAACATAAAACACGGAGGACCAGCCTGTGTATTGCACTAAAATCCCAGCGAGGGGCATAGCGATCACAGCGCCCGCGTAGGAACCTGGAACCAGATAGCGGCGTTAATGTCACCACAACTGTTTGCAGTTAAGTGAATTTATAGAAAATGAAGAGATATTTACCACAAAACGAGGTGGTCACCAGCCTGCTCCTTTCTAACGGGGGAGCCCACTTGCTCCATATGCCGTGGCACGCAGGATATGTGACTCCCTGAAATAATTCCACACGCACAGAAAATTAAGCAACATCACAGTAAAACCCTTAGGACTCAACAGCCCGTAGGGTTAGATGTTAGGGTATTACTAAAACAGGAGGGTATTTTCATCAACTCAGCTGAAACATTTTGGAGTGGGATTAAAACACACGCATGCATGCTTACCGTGTCTGGTAGACACGCGATGGAGGCTGCTATTCTACTATTATGAGGCTACATGGAATTATGTGTCCCCGCTGAACGTCTGCTTCCCACAGTCGGGCAGCTCACACTGGGAATGCAGACTGGCCTCAAGGGCAATTTCTCCCCTGCCCAGCTGGCCCCTGATAGTCTGACCACCTATCTGCGATGGCTACTAATAAATGGGACCACCAGATTCAAACATATAAAGGAATCTGCACTAATATTATACATTTGGATCTTGAGTTGTGATATTTGAGCTGACTTTGGAGCTATAACTTGCCACAAGCTGTTCCCTTCACTTGGGCAGATGTTTGGGCTGCACCATTATAAATTACCCCAAAGTTTTTAGCAAATATGGGAAGATTGTTATTGTAAGGTATCTATTTTTAAATGTCCTTGTACCAATTTGGCCCTCTGAAACTACTTCCCATGAAAACAAGAAGTGAAGTATCTGTCCCCAAGTATTTCAGTCTCTATCCAACTCTTCAATGACGGATTTGCATGTAGTCATGTTCCCTTTTTGATTCATTTTGATAAATTTCTAGAATAGTCTAGTTGTCATTGTCTGTATTCCTAGTCTGTGTCTAAAGAACCTGTTATCTCCTATCTTCAAACTGCTCTCCTAATCTGTCAACGACCCGCGTATCACCCCCGACAAACGCAATGCGTCGGTTGATGCCTTGTGTGATTTTGAGTGACTGGTGGACTATGTTTTAGAAACACCATCTTTTATGAAATTGTATTAGTCTGAATACCTTTAGGACATGTGGCAATCCCTAAACTATAGATTAATCAATACAATACATTTAATTTTGTATTCACATTTTCTAAGCGCAGCTTCTGGGGCATGAAAGTGAGGGTCTCCCAGCTGGCTGCGTGTTACAGGTTAGGGTTGCGGGCTGCAGACCTATGTATGTTTTTCCCAAGTCTGTTCGTACCTCCACAAGACCTTGCAGAATCCTGACAAAGATGACGAATCCATAGTGGACGCGTGCAGCTGACGGTATGAGCATGTTCAGAGTGGACGTGAGAAGAATAGCTGCGCCGAACACCCTACAACCAAGAAACATTTTCATTTTCTTAACGTCACGCTTCATACACGATGTGCGTTTCCTAACTGGTTTTTATAACCTCAAAGTCTATTAATGAAGCAAATAACAGCATCTCAACATTTTTGAGGTTTCATTAAGACCGGTTTGTGTCTACGTAACAAAATCTTGGACCTTGTAACTATATATATATATATATATATATATATGTTGCACAAAAGATAATGGATACATTTTAATATGTTAAATGCATGTTGTGGAAATGCAGAGGTGTTTGGACAGACGCGTTCTTCTATGCATTCATATAAATACGGATCCACGAGAAGGGTTTATATGGTAATATTCAGGGAATATTCATCAGGTCAAAGCGGGAGGATTAGAGGACAAACTTTGTTTTAAGGCTCTGGAGTGTGCGGCTTTGTGTTTCATTATTCAGAATGAAGACGTGTGTCTGGGGATGGGTTTATCTAACATCCCGTGACCCGGCATCTCCCTTTCATCAGACTCATTTTATCCAGGAACATTAATTTGCAAAAAACAGATCTTCAGCCTCCAATCTAATAAAAAAAGTGCATTTGTTCATTATTGAAGGACATCTGAGGCCTCCTCATATTGAACACGATCCCTTGGTGATTCATTAAATTGTGGAAATGTCTATATTACTAGAAAGAGACAATGTATGCAGAGAGGAGCATATGGCAGAGAGCAGTCTGCTTGTCTGTCTCTAGACACGCGTCGAGACCCTTTCTCTGCCTGTCATGGAAACTCAAAGCAATCGCTTTCATGGTCACTACAGCTGAAGAGAGGCCTATTCACGGGATGTTTATTGATCAAGGAGTGAACGTGGCTTTCATTTATTTCCACACAGCACTAAATTCATTGGAAAATCCCCCCTCGGAGGAGGTTTTTATTAAGTAGATGAAGGAAAGCGCTTCTGGTGATTTACATTCAGAAAGAATGTTTTATTTACTCGGTTTAATTCTGCACAGAACCCCTGAACTAAGCGCAGAGATTCATCGGAACACAACAGCAATATGTTTAATGCTCGCTGTCCTTTTGTTTTCAGGAACGTGGACACAGAGAAAAAACCTAAACCACTTCTTTCCGCCATGTTAGAAAATATATAAAAAGCCAGGGGTCCCGTCACAGTTTATCTAGTCCTAGAAGAAACGTGAGAAGCGTCTGCGCTTCTGGCAGGGAAGACGAGTCTGATGGCCCCAAACATTCAAGGTTTTTTGTAAAATGCACCCAGGGAAGAGATGTTTATATGTATATATATATATATATATATATCCTTCTGTTCCCAAGACCTGGTAGACGATTGTCAATGAAATGGGGCATTTATCTGGCAGGAGGGGCTTCTGGGGGCTATATGGCCTCCTGAGGCTCATTACCAGCCGCCCCGGTGCCAACAGCGAGCACGTATATACAGGGTGTATTGACAGGTGCGTGACCGGTACATCTGTGTCCCGCATAATTTCATTTGTTCTAGCTTCTTATTCTGTGCTGTGGATATTCGTGATACGTCCACCCCCTGTGACAGCCAGACATTCCTGCGGCTTATTATCAGCTGATTTAATTTATGGAATAAACACGTATTAGTAATTATAGTATTTACATAATTATCTTGTTAAATATATTTCCCAGAGTCCCTAACAAAGAGGCCAAATATCTGCATTTATTTGCATTTGGATCTGAGAAAAATTCCAGAAATTTGGGGATTATGTTGTTTTTGAGAAATTTTGTGTTAATTTCACAATCAATTACAATCAATTTGCTAATTTTTTAGTTTGCACTCTTGGAAATCAGTTTTTCAGACGAACAATTGGGGTTTATTCTGTAAATAATCATGTTTAAATGATTTTAGATTAATGGAGAAATAAGTGAGTTTTTTTGCATGTGCTACAAATTCAGAAAAAAACCCAGATAAATCAAACAGTCATTCTTTATTCCATATCGGGCATAATATTAGCCCACAACATCTGGGATTTTTTACTATTAGAAAAAGATCTGATGTTTTTAATAAGTTTATAATAATGTGTCAATTCTGTGACAATATTGTAGGTTTAGATGTTTTTATTATGAGTGAATAATAAATATAAATGAGTAATGTACCTAGAATTAATAGCTCTTAACTATTAACACTGTACATGCTGGATGGGCCAAATGGTTCTCATCTGCGCTTACATTCAATTTTCTATGTAACACTAAATATACCCAGGAAGCCCATTCATGGCTCACATGATTTCATGTCGTTATTAAGAGGGGATCTCCAAGGAAATGGATGAAATTTACAAGAACTGAATAAGCAAGACCCCTGGAATCTTTGTGCATAAATGTTTCTTTTCCCGAATATAAGTAAATTTGTTGGATTTCTTATTCATGCTCCGTGGGTGGGAAAACAGCCCTCTATTAGAAAAAGGGTTAATTCATTGCATCCCATGTTAAGTGACACTCTCATTGAGTCTTTCCAAACAGAGTGTTACTGCTGTGCCCTTGGGGCTGATCGGGGCCCCTAATGTTCTGTGGCTCTTTGGCAGACGCGACAACCTCAGCCCACCTCTGTTTATTAAAAATCTAATCTTTCTAGAACATGAACAGTAAATATGACCCATATATATATATATATATATATATATATACACACACACACATATATATATATATATATGTGCGCATCTAATATTATATATAATAAAATTATAGTTCATTGTCTGCGGCTGGTTAGTTGTGTTTCATATTAGACGCTAGTGACTGATTTACTCATTACAATGAACGGTAAGTTTAGTAATCAGCAGACGGCTCTTTCCGAATCTCTGTACGTTGGCCCCTGTGTGAGCTCCGCCAATTTCAGAGTCTCATTATCTCAAAGCAATAATGGCGGTGAAACAGGGGTTAAAAACATTGATCCCTACACAATGGTATTTTATGAGTCTCTTGACCAAAATAATATATTAACGCAGTCAACATCTGAATACACAAGAACTAATATTTCATATTCACTATGGCTGAATATTAAAAATACAAGAAGAGCAGGTGGGGGCTAAGGGGTTAAAAGCCTAAATCCCTTCCCTGCTTTGGTTCAGGTCCCTGTTAATTAATACATCATGGAGTCTGTCTATCAAGATGTTTGGAAAGGAATATGCGAACCCCCCATATATCCTCATCCTCTGTAATAAGTCGCCTGAGTGAGATAACTCCGTATCTGACAGGAAATTGATACGTCTTTGGGTGTTGAGCTCGTCCTTTATTATCTCTGCTATCAGACAGACGCTTCCGCTACACAAAGTGGCCGCGTCTCAGACCCCTTATCTTCCTTGTACTCGGTGAATAGAGAGCTGAAGGGATCACAGAGCGTAATCCGTCCTCAAATCCTCAGTGGATTTAATTAACAGGTGGAATGACACCCGGTGCGCCTGAAATATTGCCAAACGCCATAGAAACGCCACCATCTGGAGCTGTTTTCTTAAAGAAACATTCTCCAGGTCTTCTTAAGACTCCAGAATCTCACCTAATACAAAGATGTCAGGGTCTCAGCACCCTCAGCCGCACACCCTACTTCACGACTAAATGCGCAGATTAATGCCAATCCTCACAATCGACACAAATTGGCCCTGAGCAATGATTTATTTGTCAACGTCGCATTTATGTCTCATACTATGCCGAGGAGCCAGTTTACCGGCGTTTATTAACGTGCACCATACCTGTTGGCCGCTAATCTGGATGAAATGTATCCACCTGGGATTTGGGTCACTATATACCCCCAAAAGAAGGAGCCGTGGATCATTCCAACAATCTCTGGGTCCCAATTAAATTTTGCTTTCTGCAAGAAAAAAAATGAAAGGTTTAAAAAAACTTCAAATAATAAGGTCTTGTATTTCACGTAAAAAATGTTTGTAAAATTATATGTAAAATTCATATCGATTTTTCTCGTCCATCCAAGATGGCCGACTTCACATGAGGAGAAAACCGTAAAACAAAATGGACGGCCTGAGAGATGTTTTGGCCCAAATGCGATCTAAAAAACTGAATTTAATGAGGAATATATGAATATGTGATCTGAATAACAGTTTTTGTTGGATGTTTGGCATCGGCGTGTAATGCATGGCGGCTGGTAATTAAATAAGAGCCGTATGTGTCAAACGAGACGGATTTTAATTGACGTGTTTCTGCTTCTAATACATAAATATTGATAAGCAGTCGACAGCAGATGGATCCTCCATGTTACTCGGAGGGCTGATGGAAGAAACTTACTCACCTCTTTGATTATTTTTCCACCATGATGAGTGGTGCTATTATTCACCATATCCACTATCGCCACTCCCAGATTACAGCGAATCCCAAAAGATATACAGAACCCAAGCCCACTCATGATGGCGATGATATATCTCCGTGGGAGCCCAAAGCAAGTGCAGTCGCATAAAGGCTTCTTCTTGGCGGCCACTTCCAGGGGTTTTCCATCTTCCGTTAGCTCAATATTTTCCCCAGCCTTTGGCTTTTTCTCTAAAACCCTTAAAAAATATAACCCTTCTATGTTACATATATTGCAAATGATTCTTCTACAAATAGATTATAAAAGAAATAAAATACATTTTAAATAAATAAAAAAAATTATCTAATAATAAAAACTATGCATTTTCAGATTCTTCCCAAAGTGCTAAAATGAATTGTAAAAAGTATCATCACTGAAAATGATATCAAAGCATCAGAAATGAATTTCTTATGGCAAAAATTAGAAACCCTTTTCAACAACATGTGAAGCTTTCTTTCATGTCAATTAGATAAATTATTAATTCCTAAATATTACACTGAATGATTCTGATGTGGCTGCAGATCCTCTGGGGACATAAGAAAACATTCAGAAAATATTTGATATTTATATTTCATTTCATCAAAATTCTGCATTATTTGCCCAGGTCACAAATGGCTGATAATGAATGGATGTTGGTAGAAGTAATAGAAATTCTAGATTCTGTAAAGAAAACACATTTGGCGATGATTGCATTAAAATTATATCAGATTTTGAAGTTTGGGTTTTTTTAAAATAAAATAATTGTTCATTTGTTGTGTCACATTCTACAAAAATAACCCTGAAGGGCACGAGGCTGTATTAAACTTCTCTAAAAACAACTAGAATCCAGAAGATTTTACATGTTTTATCCTGGTGTTTAACTAATTCAAGACTGAGCAGACCAGGTTTGACATTTTTATTGCTCTTTTGAGGCAAAATATTTAACATTAACTGTTAAATATGTTAAAATATTACTAGAAAAGTTATTTTATATTATTAACCTTGCAACAAATTACTAAATATCTCCACCTTTTAGGTAAAAAAGATGTTTTTGCTAAAGATTCTTGTTTTGATTTAAATGTTTTATAAAATGATTTTAAAAAATGTATATGTGGTTTAAATAAGTTAGTAAATAAGACATAACAGAGCTGGGAAGTCAGTGTATGTAGAATTGATATAATTTGTCATATAGCATGTGTAGTTTAATGTATGTGTTAGGATTAAAAATACTTTACATTAAAAATGGATTTCCTTTGAATGGAGGAGGCTCATTCTTCACACATAAATTATTCATTATTTTAGAATCTTTAGGGAGAAGCCTCCGTGTCTGTCCAAAATAAACACATTCTATTTAAATATATATATATATATATATATATGTGTGTGTGTATATTTATATGTGTATTAGACGTTTCTATTACTATCTGGATCTGTATTGGAGATCAGACCATTCGTTCAGTTTCATCCGTATTGTTGTAGATATAGGTAGATACAGTGTGAAATATGACTAGAATGGTGTTTATGAAGATATATTTTATAGTATTTATAATGGTATATATAAAAATATAGATAATGGTATTTATAATGGTGTATATAAAAGTATATGTGATGATATTTGTAATGGTATATAAAGGTATATGTAATGGTATTTATAATGGTATATATGTAAAGGTCTATATAATAGTATTTATAACGATATATAAAGGTCTATATAATAGTATTTATAACGATATATAAAGGTCTATGTAATAGTATTTATGATGGTATATATTAGGTCTATGTAATAGTGTTTATAACGGTTTGTATAAGGTCTATGTAATAGTATTTATAATGGTATACATGTATAGGTCTATATAATAGTATTTATAACGATATATAAAGGTCTATGTAATAGTATTTATGATGGTATGTATTAGGTCTATGCAATAGTGTTTATAACGGTATGTATAAGGTCTATGTAATAGTATTTATAATGGTATACATGTAAAAGTCTATATAATTGTATTTATAACGATATATATAAGGTCTATGTAATAGTATTTATAATGGTATATATAAGGTCTATGTAATAATATTTATAATGGTATATATAAAGTCTATGTAATAGTACTTATTAAGGTATATATATAAGGTCTACGTAAGAGTATTTATAATGGTATATATATATATATATATATATATATATATATATATATATATATATATATATATATATATATACACTGAAGCAGGGGTTTTGATGATTGAAACAGCTGAGAATCCTTAAATAAAGCCCAGAAAATGTGACTTTTAAATCAAATAATCGCCTCAATTGAATAATCATATTTGGGCTGTGAAAGGCACGCGCATATAGTATAAAATATAAATTAATCCATACATTGATATCACTATTATTACTAGAATATGGTATATGTTAAATAACTCCATATATTTAGATCACTATTATTACTAGAATATAGTATATGTTGAATCACTTTATATGTTTATACTATATTACTATTATTACTAGAACATACTATATTAAATCAACATACTGATTGAACTATGTGATCAGCAGTAGATACCTGTACAGGTGACCCAAAGACTTCCCTGCCAGATCCTTCACCCTTTCCTTCCCAGGCTCCAGAACCCTTTGTTTTATTGAATCCATTTTTATTGCTTCAACGAATCTTAAGATTTCCTGGTTATAGAGAAGGATCTGCAGGATCGCGAATTCTCATTCTGAAGTAAGATCCCAGGATTTCAGTAAAAAGCACTAAAAGGCATCAGGACAGAAAGAATCCCAGGCGATGCTGCTCAAAGTGCTCCCTCCACCAGTGTCATGATCACCCACGCGTGTGCTCTGCTCCACTCCACAGACTGGGAGTTTTCAGGTCAGGGATGCTAAGATGTTGCAGATACTTCGTCTCACAGCAGACAGACAATCATGTCCAAGACAATAAGCCCCATCAAAGTATAGTTTGTAATCTCATGACATAAATGGGGCTTCTTCTCCCCAGATCCCAGCTTCTTGCTGGGACTTCCAGTTAATAAACCTGTGGATCAGTACCATGGACAGAGCTGTGCAGCTGGTTCAGTACCATGTACAGAACTCTGGAGCTTGATCAGTACCATGGACAGAGCTGTTGAGCAGGATCAGTACCGTGGACAGAACTCTGGAGCTGGATCAGTACCGTGGAATGGGCTCTGGAGCTGGTTCAGTACCATGGGCTGGGCTCTGGAGCTGGATCAGTACCGTGGAATGGGCTCTGGAGCTGGTTCAGTACCATAGGCTGGTCTCTGGAGCTGGTTCAGTACCATGGACAGGGCTCTGCACCTAGTTCTGCTCCATGGACAGGTCTAGCCCTGGGTGCAGCCTCCCTCCTCTCCTGCAACTTTCCAGGGGACTGGGCGATCCGCCCTCCATCCCTCCTCAGCCTCCTTATTGCTGATGCTATGGAAACCATAAGATGTCATGATTTCTGCGCAGATCCAGGACCGGTCCTGCCAGTCGCACTCACACTTACTTAGTCCTGAGGGTCGCACCCAATAATACGTGGAATAGGCAGTGGGTTCATTACTCTGCCAGCTTTGGGCTCCTTGGTCTCTGCCAAAGAAAATCCTTTTCTATAAACTGTGTTTTCACTGAGCCAAGGCCTCCTCTCTAGTCTATTTTTTACACAAAACACATTTATTTTATTGAGTTTTTAAATAAAATATCCAGAGATGTTTGGACCTTGGAGATGAGCTGTAGTGTCATGGCTGAGGTTTAAGTGGATCTCTTCACAATGAGGGGAACACAAGAAATGCCAGTAAGAAGCAGATTTACTTTCCATGATTTGGGGTCCTCTGGAGATCCACATCTAACCCCCCCAAATTAAAAAGATTTCTAAGCACAGGAACCAGAATCCGTCAAGCCCAAGTGAAGCAATGTCGCCCTCTAGCGGAGGAATTCAGTTTAACATCCCTTTAAACTGTTTAAAAGCCAAACGGTCCAAGTGCCAGTCAGATGTCACAAAAGCTATCATGCGTAACCTCTAACCTGTGTCTGAGACACAATAGATTTGGATCCTGGTATGTTGGAAAAACCCGCTTTAACCATTTGAGTCATAAAACACATGAAAGCATTAATTAACCCCTTCAAATGTTAGATCCCTTAAGCAGTTAAACGTTTATGCTAGAAGTAGTCAGTGTAATTTCTTAAGAGATACTTAGTTTAAAGAAAAGCTGAGATCAGTGGCAGCCTGTGGCAGAGCTAGCACTATATTTAATTTCATGTCCTGTAGTTCTCCTCCTCCACCTTAAAAACGATTTTTCCATGTCTACAGCTGATGAACAGCGTCATCTAGTGGTCAATTCGTATATAAACACTAAGCAGATACGTAATGTATAATAGATATACTGTGTATATATATATATATACATACACACACACACACACACACACACACACACACGAGTCTGAATCATTTTTCTGAAGCTTGAACAGAAATCTCAGGACTTATTTTTTATCATGCAATAAATCCCTAAATGGAGGACATTTTGCTGCAAATCTGAAGCTCTAATAAATCTCAGGGCCACAAAAGACTGTCAGTTTTGTAAACTTAGGTACATTTGTGGGCAATTACAAGGGGAGCCTTATAACTGCAAATAAAGAAGACGACATACACAATTTGTGCTTATTCACAAAAGAACATTTATTTTATAACGATAAAACAGTAAGTTACAGACTAATAGCCATTGTGCAGCGCTGCAGAATATGGTGATGCTATATAAATGAATAAATAATAAAACTAATAGCCCTAACACAGAATTGCATGGGGCTGAACAGCATTTTAGTTAAGATGTAGCGGCTTTGGTGTCTGGAAAGTGTGACTGTGCGGTTTTACATGCGCCAGTTGTGCCCTTACACTAAACATAAGTTTAAAGCCTTTCAACAAATAACTTTACCTAATAAATAGATGTGATCATTCTCATACTAAAGATAAAGTAAAGTTCAGGGATTCCCTCCTGGCGGTACCCCCTCTTCCATGGACTCCCCCGTAGGGTTTTCTATCAGATATAAGGCTCGCCACAATTTAGTAAATCACTTTACCTTCCAGCTCTTCCGGCACCAAGAATAGATTTTTAAAATACAGTTCTTGATTAAGACTGGGAACAAGTGGCGCAATGACAAGTTTATGTTCTATTTTGTTTTTTGAAGTTTCCAGGACTTGTGGCAACATTTTCAACTTTACTGATTAGTTGGTTCAATGAGAAGAACTTCAACCCGCCTCCTCCTCCATCTCTTTAATGGGTGAATAGAATGGGCTATTTTGCAAACTTGTTCCCTAAAATCACCCCCTGAAAGAAAGCAAAAAAGAGGATTGATGCAGGTGTTCAAACTGCAAACAGCCATCTCAATGAAGAAGAGAGCGTCTGCCTTCTCAATGACATGGAGCGCATCTGGCCATAGAGCTCTTAGGAATATACAGCTGTTCCTCGACGCATGGTATGGCAAGTAGAGAAGGCCAAAAATGACCAAAGCTGAGCACATGAACCTGGTCAACAGATCTCTCTTCTTCAGCCTGTGAAGTTCGGCCCTGCGGAGCTTCCCCACACTGCTACAGTAACAGTAACAGATGGAGGCAAAGGGCAGCAGGCAGCCAAAGAGCGTGGACAGCAATGAAAATGGCAGCGTCGCATACGTCTTGTCCGAGAAGACATAGAGGGAACAGATAGTTTTATTGTTCTTACAGATTTGAGTCCCAGCCAAAAAAGGCACAGGCAGACTGCTCAAGGAGGTCACCGTCCAAATGGAGAAGCAGATGAGGAGAGAATGCTGCTTCCTCAGGAGCCTCAAAGATTTTAGGGGATGGACAATGGCCAGGTATCTGTCAATACTCAGACAAGTGACGAAGTAGATGCTGCAGTAATAACAGGTATGATACACAATCCGGGTGCTTTTACAAATGGCGTCTCCAAACACCCAATGCAGCTGATTGAAATGATAGTAAATGAGGCACGGCAAGCACAGGATCCAAGTGACATCGGCCAGAACCAGATTACACAGGAAAATGGTGCTTCTGTTCCATCGTTTGATCCGGGACACGAGGATCCAAATTACGGAAAGGTTCAGGGACAATCCCACCAGCAGAATGAAGAGAAAAGTCACCGGAAAGACTGTCCTCTGAATGGTGCCCAGAACGGTGTCAGCTTTTTGGCAAAAATCTGTTTCAACCCTTTGCTGAAAGATCCAAAATAATACCGAATGAACCTTAATAGGAAACACAGGGAAGATCTAGACTCCTGCCTGTAAACGGGAAAGAATAATATGGAACGACAGGAGAATCTAGAATCCCGTCTGTAACAACGCTACTCACAACAGGCAAAATACAACATTTTAAAATCCTTCACGCTGAGAAAGCGTCATTCTGGAGAGAGCTCAGAGGAGGTGACTACCCCGGGGAATGATTTGGGACGTGGGTCAGGAGGCAGCTTCTGGTACCTGTTCGGAGGAGTCTTCCATCCTTTGCAGTGTACGGAATAAGCGTGTCTCGCTCCGTGCCCCAAACCCCTTTAAACGTGTTTGTTCGTGTGGATTGTCTACCAAGGTAACGAGCAGCAAGCAAGCAATGTGCCGGAGGACATAGCTGGCCGTGGCGTGGTCTCCACAGAAAGAGCTCTTTAAATGCCACGGTGGGGAGATGCATCTCACCCAAACGCTGATAAGCCGAAGCAAAGGCCACATTCAGACAACAGGACGAGGTGTTTGATGGAAAAAGCAGCCATGACTGCGACACCTTAGATTATCCACAAGCAACGGCGCTGATAATTTACACGCTAAGTGATAAATCATCAAAGAAAATGTTAGCAAGCCCTTGTAGATACAATATATAACATTCTAACACCCATTAAGACATGCTGCTGTACAGAAGGAGAGGAAGGCCTAGCTCGTAGAAGCTTACACTCTAACAGGAGTAGCATTAGCTGTGGGTTTTAACGCAGGTTTTACCTCCACATGCGACGTGGCTCTTTCAGTCGATACACGATGGGAGCTTTCAGTAACTGCTGTTGGCTCTTTAGGGTTAATCAAACCCACAAATACTTTAACGGTCTCCATTACTACTAAACAAACTCCAGCTTTATCGCTGCCACTTATCAACCTGAACGGCTCAATTAATTTTGCAGCCGACTCCAGCAAAGAAGCAGCTCGTTGCCCCGTAAGTCCTGAAAATATTATTATTATTATTATATTATTTCAGTTCTCAATACAAAGGCATTAACCCTTTGTTATTTGTTTTTTCTGAAATTAGTGAACGAGGAAACGATAACGTCTTCGGTCCACAAACGGGCAAACAGACCATTTATCTTCTGTGCCGTCATTTGTAATATAATTAAAAACCATTTTATATTAATTATCACCCAGAAGACAACTGGAAATGCAAAAAACCCCAAGAGAGACGCCTTGTCCACGCAGAGCGCAACAAACGGAGGTCGTTAGCCGGATTCCTATTAATGGGAGGCGATGACAAGAAATGCACGGAACAAAAAGGGGTTTTTAAAGGATTTTCCTGGTGGGAAAGGCCAACTATTTTCTTGAAGAACTAGAAACCCCGAAAAGAGGACGAGAAAAAATACAACTTTCAAACTATATGTGCGGTTCACGCGCTCCACATCTCCTCACTCCAGCACCATCTCCTGGGTGGGAACCTGTAGATCGGACGTTTATTAGCGATATTAATTCGAATAATGGGGAGACCACTGCAGTTTAATGTTAATAAATGTAAAATAACGCAGCTGGGAAGTAAAAATCCCATCGCAGAACAGAGCAACTGGGGAATGGATTTGCAACATAGACTTAGGGATCCAAATATGTCAGGCTTGGGGAGAGGAGAGAAAGAAAGGGGGGGGACAGGATAGAGAGAGAGAGAAGGGGGGGGGGAGGAGAGAGGCATTTAAAAGGAATAAAGGACAGGACAAAAATATATTTCAGAGGAGAAAAGTTACAAGAGACCAGAATCTGACACTAGAGGGTCAGACGCTGAGTCACAATATAAGGAAGCTGTACTTTACTGAGAGGGGGTAGATACGTGGAACAGCCTCCCAGCAGAGGTGGTAGAGGGTAATACAGTGAATCTAAGACGAGACCAACGACTGATTAAGGTTTGAGTCTTTACAGCAGGGGAAACGGGAGACTAGATGGGGGCCGGTCTGCTGGTGGGGTCAGCATAAAATGGAGGTCTTCATTCTCCCAGGGAATTATAACAGCGAATGTAACGAAGGTTCACACTAAAGTCTGACCCCTGGATAGGTTTTATTTTCCCGTTATCCAGGTTCACACAGAGAAACATTTCCAGCGATGCTTTCTACGTCTCCCTGCCGTTTGCCTCCAGGGAGGGCGACCCCAGCGGACAGACTGAAAGGGTTAATGATCCACAAGCAATAAAACTGAGCCCAAAGAGCTTCGGGTGAATTATTTATTCCTTCATATAACACAATGTGCACAAACGTGGCCAGACCACGGCATATAAAATAAATGACAATTTCACAGATGAAGTACAGAAATACTAAATTAACAGTAAAAACGCGTAAAGATAGATCGTGTCAGCATTTCCCTTTTTCATTTTTAATACTTTTGTGGATAATGATTTGCTGCTTTCGATTGTCCGAGTCCTTCTCATCACGGCCGCCATAAGCTTACAGCCGAGCCATAAGCCTGAAAATAATAACCAAAACCCCAAACGTAATGGAAGAGCGAGGAGAATTCATCGGCACAAAAACCACCGGATGATAGCAGCCGCCGCACTTTATACGATTTATTCCACGAGTTATTCCATGATATTTGTCAGCAGGCACTTCGGGAGTAAAACGTTTTACGCAAATATCTCCGAACCAAAATATATCAAAAGTCGATCGGTAAATAATTTCTTGGAGCAAAGTCTTTGGTTTCTTAAATAAATAAAACAAACGCTTTTAACTTGTTTGGTAGAAAACGTTTGGATTATTTTTGAGTTTTTAAAAACGAGAACTATTATCAGAAAAAACGAATAATGAGAAGGACGGATTTGCCAGAAATTAAATCATTGCGCAAAGTTTAAATTTCAATCTTATCCATGAAATATGATTTTTGGCTTTTTTTGCCCTTTGTTACAGTAAAAGTGTTTAAAAAACAATATATTTGGGCAAACCCTAAGGCACATTAAAACGTAAAAAAAAACATAAAAAAAACAATTGTAACGGATAAAAACCCACCGTGGATTGGAACGCTATTTGTTACTTTATATCGCCTCCATCACACTAATGGATACAAACGTCTCCCCAGAGGCCGGCTGCATGAAGCAGACATTACCAGATCAGCAAAAAATTCTCATTTAATCATTTTTTAGAGGAAATTTCCACCCAAACAGAAAATCACACCTCGGGCAGCCACTAAACCTCTTGCTGTACGGGCCGGTCATATAAATGAAGAGGCGCGAGGGATCGTATTATTAGTGGCTGCATCTCCACGTAATATAACGAGACTCCGGAATACAAAAAAATATAATAAAAAAAGAAACACTGAATTCTGTACAAATGGAAATGATATCCAAAGACCACCAAACATAAGAGCGCAGGGGGCATCCTCCCTGAGATATGGAAGGAACTCTGTGAGCTGCCACGTAACACACACACGGGGTCTTCAGCGCCACGCCGATACTTTACGCTTTAAAAGCACCGGGATTGGGGTACTCGGACGCAGTGAGGGGCTGGGCAATATATATTATATTATATATATGTGTATATATTATACAGGGTGAAGGGATCCCCGCTATTGCTGCTTCTAATAGTATTAGAATATTATTTAGTATTAAATATATAGTATTTGCGATGTGTCAGCTGTGCATGCGCAGATTCCTTGCCCACGGGCGCAGCTTCTTCCAGCACATATAAAGTGCATTTTAAAGAGTGCGAGTTCTGCCTATAAGGTCACACAGCTCACGAGTTTAAATCGTACAGTAAGATGTCGGCTACCATACGGTCGCATGGAATGAAAAAATAAATAAAAAAGGCCCAATACATCTTTTTCACAGGCATTTCAAATCCCGCAACGTGCAGCTCATACCCTCAGGACGCAAACATTCGGTCTGCGGCATTAAAATACTTAAACCTGGGTCCTGAGCGGTGGTACGTGGCCGGAGAGCCGTGGCCCTCGTGATGAAGCTTTATCTATATATCTATATATGTATGTTCATGTATATATATATATATATGTGTGTGTGTGTGTGTATATATATGTATATATATATATGCGTGTGCGTGTTTATATATGCGTGTGTGTGTGTATATATGCGTGTGTGTGTGTATATATGCGTGTGTGTGTATATATGGGTGTGTATGTGTATATATGGGTGTGTATGTGTATATACGCGTGTATGTGTATATGCGTGTGTGTGTGTGTGCGTGTGTGCGTGTGTGCGTGTGTGCGTGTGTGCGTGTGTGCGTGTGTGCGTGTAGGGAGAGGAGATCCTCCATAACCCGAGTGCAGCGACGATACCAGTTCCTTCCACTCAGGAGGTTATAGTCTGGGGCCGCAGAATACTTGCCCCTCTGGCAATATGGCTGTCGTTGCCGAGGGCTACATGGCGGCCGACAGCTGAACCTTCCCTTCCGAGGCGAACACCTGTTTGGCCACTTCAGCGCAGTTGTTTTCGTCTTGTAGCTTCTTCTTCCATTTGCAAAGTTCATACTCATGGAGGATTTTTTGGGTCAGATACTTTTCACGCTTTATTCGCGCTTTCACTTCCGACGGGACGTCAGGAATCAGCCAAGCAACGAAGAATTTAACGAGGAAGACGACGTGCTGCAAAACAGGAAAAGCGGTCAGCCGACATCCATGGCGTAGAGAAGATTTGGGGTCATTACGGGGCAGCCAGTCGCACCCGTTATTAAACATGGACCCCCAGCTCTTAAGCTCAAAGGGGTCGTTCATTTCAGCTCCTTGAAGTCTTTTTCAAGGAAGCTGAACTTCTGCCCTTCTGACATTTTCATATCCGACCCAACAAGTGACGCAGCGGGGTTCAGTCTTGGACTGCGGGGGCATATCGCGGGGGCATATCGCGGGGGCATATCGCGGGGGCATATCGGTGCTGCCCAGCAGGGTGTTTACTGGAAACGCTTCCTGAATATCCAGTTTATGCCCCGTGGAATATGTGGTTTCATTCATACCTCCATAATGATGATAAAAGCCATCTTGGCTGCGAGGATGTGCCAGAACTGCATGGTGTTCAAATACCGTCTCTCGTGGTCTGGAGGGTATCGGTAATCTCTGTATCTGTTACATAGAAAACCATCAGACATTTCTGCTGAAATCAGGGAAATTGGACAATTTTAACAATTAAATACACGGGTAGAAATGATCTCAAGTTGATGCATTTAAGTGAAGCACAGAGAGGCGAGCTGTGTAATAATAACGTATCGCGCCCCGGTACAAATCACCCGACACACCGCGGGGTTAATATATACGCAGCGGGCTTTTCTCAACCCATCTGTTTAACGTGAATTCGATGACAAAGAAGCAGAAGGACCCACCTGCAGACGGTGACGTTCATCTCGTTCTCCAGCGGCATGTGATCAGCCGAAAAATCCGACACATTGAAGAAGGAGAGGCTGCTGTTTATGTAGCCGGACATGGGGGAGCCGGCGTTTTCGGTGTAGGCGTAATAATAAACCAGGCGCGGAATCATGTCCGATGTGAAGGCAACAATGAAAGCCTGTGATTGAGGTTACAGGACCAGGTTAGTTACCCCACAGACAGCCACACACTCACATACACCTCACACCAATACTCACATTGGTCACCACGGACAGGACTGCCATGCCATTCAGGATCTCCTGCCACACGCCAATGCTGTGAGCTTTGGCGGCTATCGGCCTCCTGAACTGCGTGGTCAACTTCCACGAGTCCACGCGGATCTCCAAGATGTTGTTTAGAAGAGCAAGAAGTGGTGCCAGAGGGAACGAGGCCACAAATAATGTGATGAACCCAAACTGAATAACTGGAATAAAACAGCAACAGGCATGAGGAACCCACATGGGCTAAACAGGGCCAAGCGCATGTCTGACCCACAGCGAGAGGGGTTTGGGGACCATCTTTCTCCAGTTATGGAGCTTTCCTCGGCTCAAACATCTCTCTATAGTTCACATAAAGCACTCATTTTCTTTGGTTTTAGTTAATTTGATGACTTTCCCCAGGAACATGGCTCGGCACGTCCCACGTTTACAGGAAAGCTTTTCTATGATATGAAAATAATCTTAAAATTGATGATATTTGCTAAATTAGATTCAATAGAGCGGTTGAAATATTGTCCAATAAAAGCACTAATATTTCATTAAACATAAAGATGGTTTATTTCTCATATTAATAAAATAAATAGTTTCCTCGACGGGTAAAAATAATCTCACCCATTTCCAAATACTCGTAGAATAAGCCAAGAGGGCCGAATGTCTGCAAGTCGTAGTCCTGCTCCCACCTGCTGTACAGGTCCTCGGGATTGTTCCGGGCTTTTCTCCGACCCCACCAATTACACGTCCACCTGCGAGCGACCAAAGAAGCCAAATTCAAACAACATGCCTTTTGGCTCTTTAACCATTTGCTTCGAAACAAAGCCTCCAGAAACACCGGCCCGAGAGGACGCGACACCTCGGACACGGCCCGAGAGAGGACGCGACACCCCGGACACGGCCCGAGAGGACACGACACCCCGGACACGGCCCGAGAGAGGACGCGACACCCCGGACACGGCCCGAGAGAGGACGCGACACCCCGGACACGGCCCGAGAGAGGACGCGACACCCCGGACACGGCCCGAGAGAGGACGCGACACCCCGGACACGGCCCGAGAGAGGACGCGACACCCCGGACACGGCCCGAGAGAGGACGCGACACCCCGGACACGGCCCGAGAGAGGACGCGACACCCCGGACACGGCCCGAGAGAGGACGCGACACCCCGGACACGGCCCGAGAGAGGACGCGACACCCCGGACACGGCCCGAGAGAGGACGCGACACCCCGGACACGGCCCGAGAGAGGAGGCGACACCCCGGACACGGCCCGAGAGAGGACGCGACACCCCGGACACGGCCCGAGAGAGGAGGCGACACCCCAGACACGGCCCGAGAGAGGAGGCGACACCCCGGGCCGAGAGAGGACGCGCCCCCCCGGCCCGAGAGAGGACGCGCCCCCCCCCGGCCCGAGAGAGGACGCGACACCCCGGACACGGCCCGAGAGAGGAGGCGACACCCCAGACACGGCCCGAGAGAGGAGGCGACACCCCAGACACGGCCCGAGAGAGGACGCGCCCCCCCCGGCCCGCGAGGGGGTAAAACTTACGGAACAAACGCCTCCTGTATATTCCCCCAAATCTGCTTTCCGGCCATGACTATGGTGAGCTGCGTGGTCAGTTCTATCAGACACCCGGCTGGATCGCACTGAAATAAAAAGGGACTCATTAGATAAGGGGCGCGCTTTCCGCCGACGGAGAATCGAAGGAAGAGTCAGAGAAAACAGTAAAAAAAACGATAGCCACAATTTGTCTGCATTTACAGAGACATTTTATTCTTTCAGCTGCTGGCAGTTTCCAGAAATAATTCTTTAATTGTGTGAAATTTGGACTTTTCAGGAGGATATTGAAATGCCATGTGACCCCAAAGCAGGCGCTGATAGGTTGTCACCATAGAAGCTTAATAGGTAGCTTTTTTGGTAATGATCCGCCAAGGTTTATTCACTTAACCTGCTAGAGAGAACAATTCATGTTTTCCTCACTACTAAAGCTTTAAGCCAACGTCAGACTACGAGACTCAGCATCGGGAATGACCTGGAGCATGTCTGTACTACACGTCACACGCGACTCGTCTCCCAGTCTGTATGTTACATGTTTCCATCGGGGATAAAGACGTCAGGCGCTGGCATTAAAGCCCAAACCGTGTCTGTCCGTCCGTCTGTCTGGTGCCTGCTCTGTACGGAGAGATCTCGCTCACCTCCTCGTTCCTGTAGCGGTTAAACATGTACGTGTACTTGGCCGGGTAGCCCACAAACTTGCCCTTGAAGAAAGCCACGTAGAAGCAGGAGGAATAATAATTGACGAACTGGAAGAGGAACATTTTCATGGTGAGCCGGTTCTCGTACTCCAGGTGAGTCCTCGGGATTTCTGCAAGAGACGAGACGCTGTTTACGTTCACATCACGGACCCCATAACCCCCGGGGTAAATGCAGCGTCGGGGGCTTCGCCAGGGCGGCTCTCCGTAAAGCAAGCGAGGAATTCTCGGTAAAAGTGCTGGGACCGGGGGGGGGGCTTCCTTGGTGCTTACCCATGTCAGTGATCCATATCGCTACCCGCTCGTATAAGAAGTTCAGAATCATGATAATAACGAAGTTCAGACACGAAGCGGTCACCGACGTAGCGAGCTGAGGCGTCAGGAGGTTGCTGACCGGCTGCAGGGTGTCGTTGTTCTCCATAAGGTTGGCGAAAGCTGCGTAGACCGCCAGACGATAAACTATGACGGCAATCATACTGGCAATAATTAGGGAGATCTAGGAAAGAACAAACCACTTAATGCATCATCACGCGTGCTCCGTGTCCATAAACAGAACATTTGGTTTTGGCCTTAGAGCTAAACTCACCGACATGCAAAGGGTTAGGAGGGGGCGCTGGGCAGATTTTGGGTGCAGTTATCTGCCCCAGCCACAGGAGCCCGGGGGCCGCTGTCTGCTACTCTAACCGACCGAAGAACTTAGAAACCTAGAAGATCAGCCGCATCCGGCCCGATTAACACGAGGTCAAGGACTAAAGTCTCATCCTAGATGCGGGAGCTGACCTCGCGCATGTTTGAACCTTACTGGACTTCCCGATTCTGTAGGAAAGTCTTAAAGCCGAGGAATAAATACTTGGACTTAGAAACAGAATGCGCTGAATCCAAATCCATTTCAGAAAAAAAAAATCACTCACTAATCCAACTCATTTATAAAAAACTTGGGTTCAGCGGGAAAAGCCCAGGGGTCCCCGCCGCCTCCTGTCCCCCCGGGAATTTAAGTCTAGGGTTTGGGGCTCTGAAAGGGAACAATAAACTCCGCATCGGCATTAAGGGCTTCGTATGTGTTGGGATCGCGGCAGTCCCTAAGCCGACGGCTCGGACTAAAAAGCCACCAATTCCTAATAACACAAAATATCTAACGTTCAGACGCTGCGCAAACCGTGCAAAACCCCAAAAAATAAAGGAGCCCCCCGGCAGACGCGCGGCCCACCCCATGAAGAAAAACACCACAGACAGAGGGTTAAGAAGGATTAGGAGATGTTTGATGCTCACCCAGAATAACACCGTAGCTCCCGAGAAGCAAAATCTGGCAGCCTTGCTCGTTACGGGCAAGTAAGGCTCCATTTCCTGAAACAGTCAAAGCAAGCGAGGCCACAATTCACCAACAAGTAAAGAGACCGCTTCCCACAAAAGGAAAAACATCAGGCGCTGCCGAGAGCCGCGTGAAACGTCCACAAACCCTCCCTGCGCTCCACGGACTACAGGCGCAGAGACACAAGTCAACACCAGAGGGCGCTGCGTGCCCCTCAGTCAGGGCTACTCCAGTGTGCGGCTACAGGAGAAATTGGGGGCGTCTGGGGCATTTTACACCACGGGCCGGAAGAGTTAACTGACAGCGCCAGGCAGCAGCATTTAAAGCGCAGGGAGGGTTAACCGTTTCAGGCAGCGAGGCGGCTCACAGAGTCAGAAAACCGTGCACCTGGTCACACAGAACCAAGCGGTTAATTTGTTAGGGTCCATCTCCGCGGGGCGGCGCAGGACTTTCTTTGCTTTTTCTTACCCAGAAGACAATGGACATCCAGCATAAGAACAGTTTCCCAAAGAAATTTACAGCACCTCGCTTTACAACCATCTCAACTTCCTATAAATGAGGAAACGCTAATGTAACAGGCTGTGCGCAAAACCAAAACGGATCATCGCAGGGTCCGTGGGAAACGAAAACACAAAATAACATTGGGTTACACGTACTGCGCCACAGACATGAAGAGCTACGGTTACGTCAGCCACAGATCTCCCCACATTAACTATACATTATACGGGGCCAGCCTGGCCCTTCCGGCAGGAGAAACGTGCCGGGGGCGGCCATTCGTAATGCGCAGTGAATGCAGAGAGGTGGAAAATCAGTTCTAAGCTGAAATAATGTTAGCGATTTATTAAGAAGCTGCGCGTGGCATGCATGCGATATATCTATATCTATCTACCTATATATCTATCTATCTATCTATATATTCAGGGATCCAACCTTCAGTACCGGACTTTCAATCCTTTGATTTTATACTATTGTGCACTATTTTAACCCAAAAAATGATCAGACATAATAATAATAATAATCTCTATGTCCCGGCTGTTACAGGAGTGGAGGAAGATAAGGACCAAAAGACCCCCAAAAATACATCACCATGACCCATCTGACAAAGACCCCTGATATCCTGGATCAGTGTTTGGGGAGGTCTCCAAGGGGCCAGAAGGCTGGTAATTAATCCGACTCCGAACGCGCGGTCAGACAGCAATAGACACTCAAAGCCACTAAACGGGATTACCTGGGTCACCGGATTCTTCCGTTTCTGAGTGCACTTCACCTCATACTCCGGTCTCAGCTGAAGCTGCTGCTGTTCCTCTTCAAAATCCACCAGGTCCCACTCATACTCCAGTCGCGCCTGTCTTCTTTTCCAAAACTCCAGGAACAGAGTAACTGAAAGGCACCAAGTGACGCCAAAACAGCATTTCCTTTAGCCCCTGGGCAATTGCAAATTAACGGTTAAATCGGAAGTTGTTGGATTCATACTGGAAGCCGAGGGTCCTCTACTTACCCCAAATCCCCATAAATATTGCAAAGAAGAGGGTGGCCACGTTGTCAAACAGATGGGAATACTGCGCATGAAAACCAGACACGGATTAGAGAACAAGCTCCGCACAGAGGTCTGTGTAGGGAAGATTCATTAAAGAGGATTACCCGCGACGGTTCGCACGTTGTGTTTAGTCTCCAGAATTCGCACGTCTTGTCACACAGCGGGCACATGATGATCTGACCCCCGATATGAGGGTCACAAATTTCCCCACTGCAGACACAAGAAAGTTTGGTGAGAGGCAAAATGGTCGCTGACTGTCCTGCCGGAGCCGGCAAGCAGACCGGCAGTGAGGAGACCGGTCAGCGAGCAGACCGCCGGAGCCGCCAGCTATTGGCCTGGTGAAGTCACGTGCAGTTGGGTCGCTGGCAGCTCTCAGCCAGCCAGGTAGGAAAGCAGCTTGCAACCTGAAACGTACAGACTGCTTACCCATCATAAAAGTTTCTCTCCAACGAGGAACTAAACGCCCACTAGAAAATATTCTTTAAGACAGGGCATAGCGACATTATTTAAAGGCAGAGACACTCACCTACTGACACTGTCGTCCATTGTGATCCATCCATACAGGAAACACAGGAAGCCAACAATGGCGGCAAAAAACAGCATTTCCGTATAAAAACCCAGCCATGCAAAATAAATGCCAATCTTCTCTCCGTAGTACTTCCTGGAGAAAGAGGGAACGCATCCAGTTAACGAGAGAGAGACCGGCGTAAACCCGCCACGGGCTACGAAGATAGCAATTCACATTAACTGCACGATATTCCAGCGACAGGCGCAGTTTAAGGTGCTGGACCTTCACGTAATTGAAGATCATAAGGTGACTGCCCTACGGAGGAATCCACAGCACCTTGTGCCCGTTACATCGTGGGATCGTGGACCACCAGCCATCAGACCGCTTTCATCATCAATGACGCAATAAGGAGTCTGCAGTAAAAATGGTCGGCGGCTGGAGGAGCAGCGAGGTTGGTTTATGCAAAATAATCCAAATCAGGCTTTTTACTGCAGCTGCATTCGGCGCGTAGAGAGACGCCATAAAAACAGAAAAGAATTTGCGTAAAAGCCAGACGCAGACATCCAGCTGGGATCAGCGGGCCGAGGTTGGGGGGGGAAATGGGGTTTTTCACACGAACCTGATGAGATCCAGTGGCTGCTCCTTGAAGAAGCGGCCGAACCGGGCCCACTCCATGTACAGCGTGTACCTCTCGCTCTGACACTTCTCGTCCCTCGCTCGCTTCCAATACTGACACTGCAAGGATGGCAGAGATCGCAGCAAAACAACATCAATACACAATAGCAAAATGGGGGGGGGGGGCAGATTTGAGCACCACATTCATCCAAACACGCGCTAGACGTACATCGTGAAGGGGATAGGCGGCTGTGTACGTCCCGTTGTTTAGGAGCCTTTTAATTCCAAACTTTTTCTTCCCTTCTTCCGTTCCGTACGGGCAGCGAGAGATGATGTAATACACCTAGAATTTAAGACGTGTTCTAGATTAAAGAGGGCAGTTTGAGAATGAATGAACTCCTTTGAGGGTCACAGAAGGTTCCACTTACAATCCGGTTCCGCGTGGATGGGGAGAAGGTGGTGTTGCGGTCGTTAATGAGGAAGAGCTCCTCCTTTTGTTTACTGAACGGCGCCGTGAAGTAGTCGGGCTCCGGCGACATGATGTCATCGGGGAGCTTGAACGGCGTAAGCAGACAGTCCAGCGGGTTCTCCATCGGGGCCGCCATATCGTTCTTCTGGATCGGCACTTTGATATTAAGCACCTCCGCGTAGGTGGATAAAACCTCCCACGGCGCGTGGATTTTAATAAAGTAGATCTTTCCGTTCTCAGATTCCTGCAGGAATAAAGCAGAGGTCAGAGGTCGCGGGGCTGGGGCAAAGCGACCCATCTCCGGTCGCCGGTGGAATAACGCAGCCTACATCTCCGGTCGCCGGTGGAATAACGCAGCCTACATCTCCGGTCGCCGGTGGAATAACGCAGCCTACATCTCCGGTCGCCGGTGGAATAACGCAGCCTACATCTCCGGTCGCCGGTGGAATAACGCAGCCTACATCTCACGTTGGCCAATAAAGATAGAAATAAGAAAAAACTAACAGCACCACAAGAGGCCGTCCTCATTCTGCCGGAATTTCACCCAATCTGTTAGCTTCCCGTCTCTCGCCACGGAATCGGAACGTCGCTCTATCGCGGGTGACGAAAGCGGCTCCTCCACGTTCACCGCGGCCCGGCGCGATCATACGTAATAACCGACGTCCGCACACGCATCGCCCGAGACTTTCCAAAGAGACTGCCTTGTGGTCGGGGACGTTCCGTCTCCGTTTGGGGAGCGGATTCGCCCTCTTTTAACCCGGAGGCCACGAGTTCTCACCCTTTTGTGTTCCGTCTCCAGTTCTAATCCAGATTTCAGTAAATTCAACTCAAATTCTTTTCTTCTTTCCTTGGAGGAAACAGAAGAGTAAAGTTAATGAACAGAGCAGAGGAGCGCGAGTGCTGCGTGCGAGTCTAGAACCTTGTGTTCTCTGTAAGCCCCCCCGGTGAAACGTGTTCTAGGTTCTATGTGTTAGGCTGCGAGAGGAGAGTTTGGATCAGATACGGGATCTTTAGGTTTGGAGCTTTAAACCACAGACTCGGAACATTCAAGCTGAGCAAAAACAGCACTTCCTCCCCAAAAACACACAACGCCAACCTCTAAGTAAAAAAGTGCGAGCGGCCACGAGACGCGATTGTGCACAAGCGTGTTTCACGCCGATCCCGCCACGAAGAGTCCGCACCCAAAGCGAGGGACATGTGCAAAAAATAGCACAAGAAACCACAAATTCCTAACAAAAACTTCATTTCCACAGGAAACCAGCGATGGGGATTTCTAGTGGCGTTTGTTTGCTGACGGGGAAGCAGATGGGCAGCGCGTTACGCGTCGTTATCAGCCCGACGGCGATGTTTGAAAGAAAATTATTCTTTACTGGAGTTTATCAAAGAGCAGCAGAAAGCTGCTGTGTCCCCCACCTCGTCCCCCTGCCCCCCGCCGCGTCCCCCACCTTGTGCCCCCTGCCGCGTCCCCCACCTCGTCCCCCTGCCCCCCGCCGCGCCACTCGGCCTACCCCGCAAATAAGGACCTCCAAGGGTTAAAAGCGCTTAAAGGTCAGAACGCAATAAGGTTTTGTTTGAGAACAATTAGGAAAGCGCCGGAGGCTTCGCTTAAATCGGAAGCTCATTCTCTGCCGAACGGACTCCGTCTGAACAAAGTGCCACCCGGCAGACACCGGCGCTAAAAAACACGCGTGGACCAGGAGGGGCAAAGGAGACGCGTGTTAAATGGAACGAGATCCACGTACACGCGTGGAAGCGTGTGCTTAAAAACCACCATTCCTCAGGATGGGGAGATAAATGTAAAATGCTGTGAATTAGATGCCCAGCAGAGGTGGTAACCGACAAAGATACAGAAACAAATAAGTGTTCATGGGAAGGATGGGGTTAATGATCTATATGTTTAGGAATTTTCACAAAATCAAAAAGGGGTTAGAATTCTGGAAAATCGATGAAGGGACCTGAGTGAGGATAGCGTGAACGCGTGTGCGCCGACCTCTATCACAGATATCATACAAAGTATCTGCGTCATACAACGCCCAGCCGTTAACCCCCGGGAGCTCAGTGACCCCCCTGCGGGGTGTGAGAGCGCAGAGGGGTCCCGCCAGGATTAAACATTTTCTCCAAACGCAGCTACGCGACATCCATGTCCTGGTGACCGCGTCTGGAACCGGGAGGCAAAGGGTGGCAGCTCCCAGGGGTCAAAGGACCAAATCATGGCTGACGCCTTCGACCCATCGCAGCGACCCCCTGACCCCGTCCCCGGCCCCCCTTCGCAAGTTCTTACAGATTTCTTCCTCTCGGCTTCTCTGTTGGGGTCTTCGTTGTACGAGAGAACGAAGTCGATCCTCCGGACGCCGTCCCTGAAGAAGACGGAATCCTTGCTCTGGTGATGTTTGTCTATCTGCAAAAACAGAAATCTCAGATAAAACCAATCAGAGACCGGAGATCCAGAGAACAGCCCCACTGAGGGGCATCTCGCCAAACCCCACCCCACCGAGGGGCATCTCGCCAAACCCCACCCCACCGAGGGGCATCTCGCCAAACCCCAACCCCGACCGAGAGTCATCTCGCCAAACCCCACCGAGGGGTATCTCGCCAAATCCCAACCCCGACGGAGGGGCATCTGGCCAAACCCCACCCCACCAAGGGGCATCTGGCCAAACCCCAACCCCACCGAGGGGCATCTCGCCAAACCCCAACCCGACCGAGGGGCATCTCGCCAAACCCCACCGAGGGGTATCTCGCCAAATCCCAACCCGACCGAGGGCCATCTCGCCAAACCCCACCCAGGGGCATCTTGCCAAACCCGACTGAGGGGCATCTCGCCAAACCCGACCCCACCAAGGGGCATCTGGCCAAACCCCAACCCGATGGAGGGGCATCTCGCCAAACCCGACCCCACCAAGGGGCATCTGGCCAAACCCCAACCCGACGGAGGGGCATCTGGCCAAACCCCACCCCACCGAGGGGCATCTGGCCAAACTCCAAACCGACCGAGGGGCTTCTGGCCAAACTCCAAACCGACCGAGGGGCTTCTGGCCAAACTCCAAACCGACCGAGGGGCTTCTGGCCAAACCTCCACTAAAATCTGCCCCAGAAACAAGCAGAGAAAAGCAGAAATTGGAGACACAATGAAGAGGGGGTCATCAGGCGCCGCTCCGTACAGGGGCTGAGCCTACGGGGGGCATTTACTGACCCGGGGGCTGAGCCTAGAGGGGGCATTTACTGACCCGAGGGCTGAGCCTAGAGGGGGCATTTACTGACCCGGGCGCTGAGCCTAGAGGGGGCATTTACTGACCCAGGGGCTCGCTGCATGCAGTAATCCCAATCCCTGGCGGGATCCCGATCCGCACTCCGTATAATGCATAAACTTTAGTTAGTCTGGCAAAGCTTCGGACACGGATTCTACCGGTTTCCACGACCCTGGGACTTCCGTGTCGCACAGGTTGCATGCAGGGGGTGGGGGGCTCTTCCGCAAGCCTTCGGGGGACCAGCGTTGTTAGAATCAAACAGAAGCCATAACGGCAAAATCAAGAAAACGTCACACAGCAAGACACGGCCGTGGCCAGCATTACCATGAGCCGGCGCTTCAGAAACAGACGGTGTTTTTGCCATTTTCGGGTCACCTGTAATAGCTGCAGAACACGGGCCGTCAGACCGACACGGAACCACGGCCAAGGGGCATTTCACTAATCGTAAAGGAAGCCAAACAGGAGACCCCACGAGACACAATCATTTAGACCACAGCAGTTACACGGTGCAACCACAGAGCCACAGGGGAGGAAAAACCATGTATTAGACACCTGAGGCACGTACACATCTAACAGAGACAAACGGGACAGACTAACACAAGGAATGCGGTATTCTGTGGAGCACGCAGGGCGTTCTAATAGAAGGAATGCGGTATTCGTGGCAAACTACTACACACAGAGCCACCACAGCCCATCACCAGAAAAAGCACCGGCCACGGAACACGACAGAGAAATGCGTCGGCTGATCTTACCCTTTCATGGTTGGTGATGAGAAACGAGCTCTCTGTGCTGCTTAACCCCTGACAGGTGCATCGTGGGAAAAATACAAAACGTGGTTAGTGGCAGCGCATGTACAACGTCCGGCGCCACAGAAGGGTTAATAAAGCAGGCGGTAGGAGCCGTGCATTTAAAGCCGAATGTATGAAATTAATCCTAAAATCTACCTCTCAGACCAATGATATTTATTTAGATTTCGCCGTCATACTCCGCAGCGCTGTACAATGTGTGTTATTTATATATCGCCGTCATACTCCGCAGCGCTGTACAATGTGTGTTATTTATATATCGCCGTCATACTCCGCAGCGCTGTACAATGTGTTATTATTTATATATCGCCGTCATACTCCGCAGCGCTGTACAACGTGTGTTATTTATATATCGCCGTCATACTCCGCAGCGCTGTACAATGTGTTATTTATATATCGCCGTCATACTCCGCAGCGCTGTACAATGTGTTATTATTATTTATATATCGCCGTCATACTCCGCAGCGCTGTACAATGTGTGTTATTTATATATCGCCATCATACTCCGCAGCGCTGTACAATGTGTTATTATTTATATATCGCCGTCATACTCCGCAGCGCTGTACAATGTGTTATTATTATTTATATATCGCCGTCATACTCCGCAGCGCTGTACAATGTGTTATTATTATTTATATATCGCCGTCATACTCCGCAGCGCTGTACAATGTGTGTTATTTATATATCGCCGTCATACTCCGCAGCGCTGTACAATGTGTTATTATTTATATATCGCCGTCATACTCCGCAGCGCTGTACAATGTGTTATTATTATTTATATATCGCCGTCATACTCCGCAGCGCTGTACAATGTGTTATTATTATTTATATATCGCCGTCATACTCCGCAGCGCTGTACAATGTGTGTTATTATTGTTTATATATCGCCGTCATACTCCGCAGCGCTGTACAATGTGTTATTATTATTTATATATCGCCGTCACACTCCGCAGTGCTGTACAATGTGTGTTATTATTTATATATCGCCGTCATACTCCGCAGCGCTGTACAATGTGTGTTATTATTGTTTATATATCGCCGTCATACTCCGCAGCGCTGTACAATGTGTGTTATTTATATATCGCCGTCATACTCCGCAGCGCTGTACAATGTGTTATTATTTATATATCGCCGTCATACTCCGCAGCGCTGTACAATGTGTGTTATTTATATATCGCCGTCATACTCCGCAGCGCTGTACAATGTGTGTTATTTATATATCGCCGTCATACTCCGCAGCGCTGTACAATGTGTTATTATTTATATATCGCCGTCATACTCCGCAGCGCTGTACAATGTGTTATTATTTATATATCGCCGTCATACTCCGCAGCGCTGTACAATGTGTGTTATTTATATATCGCCGTCATACTCCGCAGCGCTGTACAATGTGTTATTATTATTTATATATCGCCGTCATACTCCGCAGCGCTGTACAATGTGTTATTATTATTATTTATATATCGCCGTCATACTCCGCAGCGCTGTACAATGTGTGTTATTATTGTTTATATATCGCCGTCATACTCCGCAGCGCTGTACAATGTGTTATTATTATTATTTATATATCGCCGTCACACTCCGCAGCGCTGTACAATGTGTGTTATTTATATATCGCCGTCATACTCCGCAGCGCTGTACAATGTGTGTTATTATTGTTTATATATCGCCGTCATACTCCGCAGCGCTGTACAATGTGTGTTATTTATATATCGCCGTCATACTCCGCAGCGCTGTACAATGTGTATTATTATTATTATTTATATATCGCCGTCATACTCCGCAGCGCTGTACAAAGTGTGTTATTATTATTGTTTATATATCGCCACCATATTCCGCAGCGCTGTACAATGTGTGTTATTATTATTTATATATCGCTGTCATACTCCGCAGCACTGTACAATGTGTGTTATTTATATATCGCCGTCATACTCCGCAGCGCTGTACAATGTGTATTATTATATATCGCCGCCATACTCCCCAGCGCTGTACAATGTGTTATTTATATATCGCCCTCAAACTCCCCAGCGCTGTACAATGTGTGTTATTATTTATATATCGCCGTCATACTCCGCAGCGCTGTACAATGTGTGTTATTTATATATCGCCGCCATACTCCGCAACGCTGTACAACGTGTGTTATTATTATTTATATATCGCCGTCATACGCCGCAGAGCTGTACAATGTGTGTTATTATTATTTATATATCGCCGTCATACTCCCCAGCGCTATACAACGTGTTATTTATATATCGCCGTCATACTCCGCAGCGCTGTACAATGTGTTATTATTTATATATCGCCGTCATACTCCGCAGCGCTGTACAATGCGTGTTATTATTATTTATATATCGCCGTCATACTCCGCAGCGCTGTACAATGTGTTATTATTATTATTTATATATCGCCGTCATACTCTGCAGCGCTGTACAATGTGTTATTATTTATATATCGCCGTCATACTCCGCAGCGCTGTACAATGTGTTATTATTATTTATATATCGCCGTCATACTCCGCAGACAGTACAATGTGTGTTATTTATATATCGCTGCCATACTCCGCAGCGCTGTACAATGTGTTATTTATAATATATCTCTGTCATACTCCGCAGCGCTGTACAATGTGTGTTATTATTTATATATCGCCGCCATACTCCGCGGCGCTGTACAATGTGTTATTATTATTATTTATATATCGCCGTCATACTCCGCAGACAGTACAATGTGTGTTATTTATATATCGCTGCCATACTCCGCAGCGCTGTACAATGTGTTATTTATAATATATCTCTGTCATACTCCGCAGCGCTGTACAATGTGTGTTATTTATATATCGCCGCCATACTCCGCGGCGCTGTACAATGTGTTATTAATATATCGCCCTCATACTCTGCAGCGCTGTACAATGTGTGTTATTTATATATCGCCGTCATACGCCACAGCGCTGTACAATGTGTGTTATTATTGTTTATATATCGCCGTCATACGCCGCAGCGCTGTACAATCGTCTGTCCGTCTGCCTCGTTTGCTTACCTCGGAATTTCCCGGGAGCTCGGAGTCCGCGTGGGAATTATTCTCACAGAAATCTCCATTCCCGCCGTCCCCTGAAACATAAAACCTTACGATTATTACACGAAGAATAAAAGCGCCTCGCACAGAACCCACAGACCCGCTGGTGACGGCGAGCGGCCCCCGACAGATCCAACCCCCAGCAAACCTCGTTAGTAGATGGAGGACGTGGTCCACGCCGGCGGCCCACGGATGAGAAGGGGCAGGGGTATTTAATAACTTATCGCCCCTGGGGCAATAAGACAGAATTCATGAAAATGGTGACATCAGGGAGGAGCCGGTTTGTAAAGACATACAGACGCAGACAGACGGACGGACAGACGGACGCGGACAGACGGAGAGCGGGGTTAGTACGGTACCTGCCGAGTCGGGACTCTTGAGGTCGGTCAGAACAGAAATATCATCTTTAAATAAAGAGACAGCAGGTTAAGGAGCGAGCAGGAAAGGGTTAACGAGGTCACAAAAGGCCAGCGGAACCTCCCGGATTCACAATTCTGCGGCTAGGAAAGGGTTAATCAGCAAAATATCGGCTTCTGAAGCTTTTTGGGCATATTATAGACGCCTTTAATCCGCGGCGTTCGGCTTCACGTTCTCCACCCGTTACCGGGCCATATTATATTATATACATGTTACCGGGTCCCTCTCTACTCCCCATATTGTATTATATACACGTTACCGGGTCCCTCTCTACTCCCCATATTATATCATATACACGTTACCGGGTCCCTCTCTACTCCCCCATATTATATCATATACACGTTACCGGGTCCCTCTCTACTCCCCATATTATATTATATACACGTTACCGGGTCCCTCTCTACTCCCCATATTATATTATATACACGTTACCGGGTCCCTCTCTACTCCCCATTATATACATGTTACCGAGTCCCTCTCTACTCCCCATATTATATTATATACACGTTACGGGGTCCCTCTCTTTGCCCCATATTATATTATATACACGTTACCGGGTCCCTCTCTACTCCCCATTATATTATATACACGTTACCGGTCCCCCTCTACTCTCCATTATATTATATACACATTACCGGGTCCCCCTCTACTCCCCATATTATATACATGTTACCGGGGCCTCCTCTATTTCCCATTATATTATATACACGTTACCGGGTCCCCCTCTACTCCCCATTATATTATATTATATATACGTTACTGGGCGCTCTATTCCCCATTATATTATATACACGTTACTGCCCCCCCTCTACGCTCGCACAAGCACGCTCACACACGCACAGACAGACGCTCGCACACACGTTCGCACACACACGCAGACGCTCGCACACACACACACACGCACGCGCACACACACACACGCTCGCGCACACACACACACGCTCGCGCACACACACACACACACACACGCACGCACGCTCGCGCACACAGTGTCTGTTTTCACACATGCAATAAAAGGGCTTTTATCTCTCCTGCAATAAACTTTATCACAATCAGAAGTGTTTAACGAGGTCATAACTGATAACCCCGACCCCGCACCCTGTGTAGAAAAATGTTCATGGGAAGCCAGTGCGAACTCTGTGTCTGAGGATAAATATTAGGAGGGTTAATGCGAGACCAGCGAGACGGAATAAATGAGGGTGAACCGGCTGCAGGGCATGCTGGGAGAAACCCCTCAGGGCTCGCCACTAGAGCTTACAATCTGAGCGATATCCGCATATGCCCCGCTGATAAACCGCACCACGGGCACTGATGAGACCTCCTATAATGAATGGGTTAAAGGAGCCGGAGTATAATTACCCGGGACTGCTCCTTGTTCAGAGAAGAGGGGCGGAATAAAATCAAATTACAGGCCACGGCGTTATATTTAGAAGCCCTGCCCGTGGCTGGAGACCGCGGGGCTATTCCTGCCGTCATAATAAGGGGGTTTCTGCACATTAAAGACCTCACCCCGCCGCAGAGCTGCCACGTAATTCATGGCTTCAAAGACCCCAAAGATGTACGGGACGTGGAGCTGAAACCCGGCAATTCTGTTTCATAATTCTGCCCCCACTTGTTACCCCGCCACCTGCAAGACATTCATTAATCGTTTCTCAAAATCAGATCGAATTCCTCTGGGGGGGGGGGTTGGCTGCTAACGTTCCCTCCCGGGGGGTCACACACTCACGCACACCATCCAGCCGCATCCAAAACACATTCAAGGAGCATAAACGGAGCACAGAAAGGATCCAGTATGCTCAAGACACTAGGGGCTTCATGTGAAAAGGGCTTCAGTTAGTGGCCCAAATCAGGGCAGCCAAGGGGGTGATTGACCCGGATCGGCTCCCGGGAGGTCAGTCGTGGTCACCACAGAACACCGAAGCCACGGCGTGCAGAGAATTACCCCATCAAGATACAAATGCCTCAGCGGTAACACAGTAACGGTGCGACCAGCCACTAGCGGGGGGTAAATATATAGATAAATGCCCCCCCACCCCCCGGTGGGCTTCCTAAAAGGCGAGATCCCCCTTAGAACATTCAGTGGTCTTCAGAATGTCACCAGTCATTTTAACCATTGCACCACCAGCACCCTAGCCCAGGTCAATGCATTTCAACAGTGAAAGGGTTAACAGACACGGGATCCTTTAATAACAGGAGCAGCTGTCAGGTCACCCCAGTCACCAGGGGAACGCGCTATTCACCCCCCCACCCCCCCAGGGGGCAGGAGACGCCAAATGCAGAAACGCAGGCCAGACCAGAAACACCACGAGGACAGACATGGGAACGCGTGGCTATGACATCATACAGGCGCAGGACGCGGTTCCTGGGGTGGGTTTCGGAAACTCGCTACCCATTCGTGTCACGGCTCCCACTTCTCCGTTTGCTTTAATAATCCCGAGTAAACAAGGGAGCGAACAGCTCGCCGAAAAACTGAAGGCACAGGGGCTTATTCACTAAACGGACGGTTTCAGCTCCTGGACGTCACTATACATTATGAAGGGCCAACCCCAGGGTGGTTCTGCTGCAGAAATATAAAATCAGCGAGCCGGCCCTGTATAATGTATAGCTAAATCAGGGAGCCGGCCCCTGTATAATGTATAGCTAAATCAGGGAGCCGGCCCCTGTATAATGTATAGCTAAATCAGTGAGCACGCCCCATATAATGTATAGCTAAATCAGTGAGCCGGCCCCCTGTATAATGTATAGCTAAATCAGTGACCGGCCCCCTGTATAATGTATAGCTAAATCAGTGACCGGCCCCCTGTATAATGTATAGATAAATCAGTGAGCCGGCCCCCTGTATAATGTATAGATAAATCAGTGACCGGCCCCCTGTATAATGTATAGCTAAATCAGTGACCGGCCCCCTGTATAATGTATAGATAAATCAGCGAGCCGGCCCCCTGTATAATGTATAGATAAATTTGCGAGCCAGCACCATATAATGTATAGTAAAATAGTGAATAGAGCCTTTAGCAGTAATGATTGCTTTTAGTGGAGTCTCAGCTGTACGAGACCTTCACAGCCTGGTGCATCACCCAGTGGGAGACCATGGAGACCTGCCTGCTCCTGACTATAGAATTTGTATGTCAAATATGATCCAATTTCTGGGGGGTTGAAAGAGTTAATAGGAGACCTTTCTGCTTCAGCCCTAGGGTTTGGCTGGAGTTAAGCGTCAGCTCTTGGGCCCGTCATGAATGGGCTGCCTCTATTCACAGGACATCCATCAGTGAGTTTTCGGGTGGAAGTGGGGATTCTGAATGGGCCCCGACGTGGGGTAAGAGCTAAAGCTACAAGGTGTCAGCCCATGGTGGGAAATAATCTGCCCCAAATAACCGCCCCGCCTAAAACTACAGCCTATTACCCCGAAGGAGGCACCCAGCAGGTGTCGGGTTAAACATCACCGATCGCCCGTCCGCGGTCACAGCTCCAAGCGCATTAAAGGTGTGGAGATGATGGCATTATATAAGTCCTTATATATGATGTCATTATCTCTAGATTGTAAGCTCCTGGGAGAGGGCCCTCCTCACCTGTTGTTTCTCTAAGTCTGATTGTTATGTTATATACTACTTGCATGTCCTGTTTACCCACTGTACAAAGCACTGTATAAATAATAAGCCTTATATATGATGTCATAATATAAGTCATTCTATAAGTCACATACGATGTCATAAGTCATTCTATAAGTCACATATGATGTCATAATATAAGTCATTATACACATATGTCATATTTCCGCCTCTGATTAAATATCTCGCTTTCACTTCTCTATACAGCTTCCGGCCCGTCACTCAAAGCGTTTTCTGAAACTCCCGCTTTTTATTAGTTTTATTTTCGTAATTTAGTCTCTTTAGCCCAAGAGCCGCGTCCGGTGGAAATAAAGCCCTGTCTTTGTATGACTGCCCCTGACTCAGCAGGATCTGAAGCCCAAACGCTACCTTATGAGGCTCCTTTACAAAGGAACGCGTCGGGGAATCTGCTGGATTTCAACAGGGATCTTCGTGAAACACCAGTAACACAAGATTTAGCCGACTAGTACGGGCCAATGGGGGTGCCAGGGAGCCCAGCCGCGCCACCCAAGGGGGTGCCAGAGAGCCCAGCCGCGCCACCCAAGGGGGTGCCAGAGAGCCCAGCCGCACTTCCACAACACACGAGAACCCAACTGCTTGTCAAAGACACAGAGAGGGGCAAAAGAGGCGACTTCTAGGGGGATATTCTCAGAAATTATCTCCATGGTAATCAATGAATGGTCCAATCAGCAGGAACATTCCTTTGGTTGCTACGGTGATAAGATCACTTTTTAAACCTAGCACCAGAATCCATTTCATACACAACACCCCCACAGTATTCGGAGACACTGCAGTTTTGGCCCTAACCGGCCGCAATCCAGACTCACATAGCGTGAACACTCACATGCGAAAGCTCGGGACGCAGCACTTTCACTCACGCTTCTCGCCGCTGCAAGGTATGTTTATTTAGAAGTGAATCACAGCCTATAAAAAGAATCCGCTCTCCTCCTAAAATATCACATTATACTCTCGTTATTACCACCTCTGCTGAGGGCTCAGTCCAAGAATAACTACCTCTCAGAACACAAGACACATTTATGATCCTAAATCTACCTGCCTGATGATAAGTGGGGTTATAGGGGCAGCAGCGCTGGGGTTGGGGCAGAGTCCCCTCTCCTGAGGGCAACGCACTTAACTTAAACTTTGGGCTCCTGTCTGCCTTCAAACTCCAAAAGTCACTATTCTCAAACTGCCTCTACCCCGGGACCCCAACACCTGAGCCGCCGTCTTTTCCACCCTATTACCCTTATTCCTTGCTCCTCACCCTGGTACCCCAATACCCTGGCTGCCCCTCCCTCTTACCCAAATCTGCCCCTTTCCTTAATCTATGACTCCAATGCCCAGGTACCCCAGTGCTCCCCCTGCTACCCTTTTTCCCGGATGGCCCCAATTCCCACCCTGTTAACCTAATGCCCCGGCAGCCCCCTGATCCCACCCTTATTCCTGCCCCATCTGCCCCGGTTCTCACCGTCAGTGGCCGCAGACATCTCTATGAGGGTCTCCTGCTCCATCTGCCCCGAGCGGTTCATGTTCCACACGGTTCCCAGTGCCACCCAGTGCCTCCCAGTGCCAGAGATGTGAAGAAAGGCCGCAGACACTCGGGATATGAGCTCAATCCGAATCCTCCTCCCTGTGAGATCCCTCCTGCCCCCTCCCTGCCCGGCTACCTCTCCGCCCCCTCCATCATCATCACCACCCTCTTCTTCCTCCTCCTCCTCCTCCTCCGGTCTAACAAAACCTCTTCCGGGAACCCATGGGTTAATGAGACCAATAATAACAATAATAATAACAATTCAAATCATAACAACAACAAATAATAAGAATAACCACATTAATAATAACAAATAATAACATTAATAATAACAAATAATAACAATAACCACATTAATAATAACAAATAACATTAATGATAACAAATAATGTCAATAACGACATTAATAACAAATAATAACATTAATAATAACAGTGAAAATAATATTAACATAAATAATAACAATAACACCGACGCAGTAACAAGAGACCGCATAGCAGAGGATGCATTATTATTATTTATAATTGTTATATTTATAGCGCCCCCACATACCGCTGCACTGTACATCGTATCGTTTCCAAATATTTACAGAGAAATGTCCTTGGTCTGCGCTACTGACTGTGTTGGAGACATGGAAGCATCTCACCTGCAGGGGGCGCTGGACGCTCGTTGGACGCGCGCCGTGGGGATTTATGTTGCGCCGGGTGGTCTGTAATCTGATGCCAGAAATCTTCATCTGTTGGGGTTCCACGTCTTTAATTACGTGGCGGGCCGACGCTGAGCCACGTGCCGTCTAACTAAAGAGAAAGCGAACCGCATCATGCAGACCCCTAACGGGTAAAAAGAGTGACAGAAACCCAGAACCTGCCGCCAGATCGGCCCCCGCCGGCCCCTCTCGTCTGCTCCCGTTTCTCCTGCTGTAAAGACTCAAACATGAATCAGCCGTTGGTCTCGTCTTAGATTCAGGAGCCGTATGTCTATCCCATGCATGTTTAATACCCTCACTGTATTACCCTCTACCACTTCTGCTGGGAGGATGTTCCATTTATCTAGATTCAGGAGCCATATGCCTATCCCATGTGTGTTTAATACCCTCACTGTATTACCCTCTACCACTTCTGCTGGGAGGATGTTCCATTTATCTAGATTCAGGAGCCATATGCCTATCCCATGTGTGTTTAATACCCTCACTGTATTACCCTCTACCACTTCTGCTGGGAGGATGTTCCATTTATCTAGATTCAGGAGCCATATGCCTATCCCATGTGTGTTTAATGCCCTCACGGTATGACCATACCTGGGAACTTCTGGGCTCCGGCTACCCGAAGCCTTCCCTTACGTGACGCGGCCAGGACTGCACACTGACGTCAGGGGGCGGTCCCACTGACATTGGGGCGGCTCCCGCTGAAATTAATGGGAGTTCACGCCGACGTCTGAGGCATTCCCACTGACGTCAGGGGCGTTCCTGCTGACGGCAGCGGGAAACACCCCCATTTAATGGGAAAATGGGCGGGGCCGGGGTGTGTCAAAACCCCGCTCTTGCAACCAGGAGGATTCAGGTCTTGACCCAGAGGAGCAGGGTATGTGTATTACCCTCTACCACTTCTGCTGGGAGGCTGCTCATTAGTCTCAGACCAGCCTGTGCAGGGCCGGACTGGGAATGAAAAACACCAGCCCCATGTTTTGTATGTCGTGGTCGAGCTCTTGTGCCCACACCCCTTACACACGCCTCTCTGAGCCACGCTATACCATCCAAATAGCTCTAAATCTTTCTTTGAAAACTATATTAAATTATTGTTAAAAACCCAAATAAGGCCAGAATCTGAACTCGTTATGTGATGGGGAATAATCAGTACACTAAAAATGTAACACTTCTGTATTTTTGCCCCTTGTGTATTGATTTATGCCGGGCGGCCACTTTGAATGTTGGTCTGCCGGCCCACGGCGCACTGCATCACATAACAATTTGGACAGATCCTAAATGGGCCTAGCTCCCAAGAGCTTACAATCTAGAAGGGTCTGATAAATCTATTCTTGTTTCATTGTTAATATTCTGAATGTCGGCTGGAATCATCGTGTGTTTAAAGGGAAAGTGTCTTCATCGCAGCTTTCCCATTAACTAAATCCATTCATTAGAACTCCCTACAGCTTGTGGCTGAACCTATCAACAGCAATCAGTAACAACGGTGGAGAGATAACGTAATGGGGAGGAATAATCCTGCAGGTCCTGAGACAAGAAGTTTAGACGGCTGCTCCCATGGCATTCAGAGACTGTGTTTTTTATTTCAGATATAAGTCTTATTTTAACCTGAAAACACTGTTATATGGGATTTTTAGGGTATATATTTGGGAAGAGCGGCCGACGCTTCATTTCCTGAAATCCTTTACGGCCCAGCAGAGGGCGCTGCCGGGCTAGAAGTCAGCGAGTCCGCCGTTACCGGAAGGAGCCGCCGCAGGGTTATTTGACTCCTGTGAGTTTTTCTGCAATTGTCTTTAACCCTAATCCTGGATAAACCGATAGGAAGAACGGAGGCGCCGTTACCAATCATATCAACGAAATGGAGCAATCTCTCTCAGTATTCATTTCAGCTCATCGGAAATCATCCACGTCCTCGCTCAGTGTCCTAATCAGGGCTGTTAATTCTGCACCTTGGTATCTACAGGACACAGAACGAGAGAGACAGAGAATAATAGAATTCAGAGAGAGAGAACATAATAGAGTTTAGAGAGAAAAAGAGAAAATAATAGAGCAGGGAGAGAGAAAATAATATGGTGCAGAGAGAAAAAAGAATAGAGCAAAGAGAGAGAGATAAAGAATAATAGAGCAGAGAGAGAGATAGAGAATAATAGAATGCAGAGAGATAATTGAGCAACGAGAGAGAAAGATAAAGAATTATAGAGCAGCAAGAGAGAGAGAGAAGGAGAATGATAAAGTAAAGAGAGAGAAAGAGAATATAATAGAGTTTAGAGAGAAAAAGAGAAATTAAGAGCAGCGAGAGAAAGAGTGATAGAGAAAAATACACCACACAGAGAAAGAAAGAAAATTATATCGCAGAGAGAGAAAGAGAGAATAATAGAGCAGAGACAGAGAGAAAGAGAGAATAATAGAGCAGTGACAGAGAGAAAGAGAGAATAATAGAGCAGAGACAGAGAGAATAATAGAGCAGAGACAGAGAGAAAGAGAAAATAATAGAGCAGAGTGATAAAGAATAATAGAGCAGAGAGGGACAGACAGAGACTGATCCAGGTCCTGGAACTTCTCTTTACGTGTCCTACACTATTATTATTATTATTATAATTATTATTATAATAATTATTATTATTTATCGCAAAGACTCACTTCTCAGCCAATAAGGATGCTTCTCATACACTGAATACGGCTGGATTGGTCGCTTGGTATTTCTGGTGATATTGAATATATTAAAATTTGTACCTTCCTTCCAACTATTTGCCTCAATTTAGCCAATAACTCAATAAATAACCAAATAAGTAACTAAATAATCAAATAAACCACAAAAATCTAATAAGTAACTCACTAAATAATCAAATAAATAACATAATAAATAATCCAATCAACAACACAATAAATAATCCAATAAATAACTCACTAAATAATCCAATAAATTACCCAATAAATAATAGATTTCTGAGCCTCAAAGAGAACATCTCTTGTCCCATGGCACCCCCTGCTGTACACGCAGAAGAACAACAGCTGGGACACGAGCAGCCTGGCCTCTCGTGTTCTCTGTTACACGATTAGTGATTTTTTTTATGACTTTTAAGGAATGTTTGTAATGGTGTCGGTGAATCAGTGAACCGGTCCATCCACGGCCAGTCCTAAAACTCATACAGAACATTTACAGACATAAAACATTCGAATAGCCCTGCAAAGGATGGCCCACGTAGATTCCGGCTCCTGGTCTTATCTTGCACTTTGTAATAACCCAGCACAGAATGGCCCACGTATATTCCGGCTCCTGGTCTTTCTAATAACCCAGCACAGAATGGCCCACGTACATTCCGGCTCCTGGTCTTTCTAATAAGCCAGCACAGAATGGCCCACGTAAATTCCGGCTCCTGGTCTTTCTAATAACCCAGCACAGAATGGCCCACGTAAATTCCGGCTCCTGGTCTTTCTAATAACCCAGCACAGAATGGCCCACGTAAATTCCGGCTCCTGGTCTTTCTAATAACCCAGCACAGAATGGCCCACGTAAATTCAGGCTCCTGGTCTTTCTAATAACCCAGCACAGAATGGCCCACGTACATTCCGGCTCCTGGTCTTTCTAATAACCCAGCACAGAATGGCCCACGTAAATTCCGGCTCCTGGTCTTTCTAATAACCCAGCACAGAATGGCCCACGTAAATTCAGGCTCCTGGTCTTTCTAATAACCCAGCACAGAATGGCCCACGTAAATTCAGGCTCCTGGTCTTTCTAATAACCCAGCACAGAATGGCCCACGTACATTCCGGCTCCTGGTCTTTCTAATAACCCAGCACAGAATGGCCCACGTACATTCCGGCTCCTGGTCTTTCTAATAACCCAGCACAGAATGGCCCACGTAGATTCTGGCTCCTGGTCTTTTGCCGCACTCTCTGGGGTCTGACCCTGAGAGGACTCGGGTGTGCGAGGAGTTTATGAATAAAGTCACAGCAGCGATGGGGGGACCTATCTTCGCAGCAAATATTCGGAGGGTTTGGACAGGGTAAGAGTTCGGGGGGAAGGATCGTATAGGTGGGAAAAGCTGGTCAAAAACTGTACGATGTGAAGAAAACTTCCAAGAAAATTACATTGCATGAACTGTCACGGGTTAGAGAGGAGATGGACCATGGTTTGTCAAGAGATGAGATGGCATGTCACGGCAAGTTGTGACCCTGTGGTCGTCTCATTTCTATTGCTGAGCTAAAGTGCCATACTTGCCAACAGTCCCAAATTTCTCATCACATTCCCGTTTGTCTTGTCAAACTTGGGACTGTCCCGGCATTGTGTTTTAATTTTGTATGTCTAAGACACACACCCTATGCGTATGAAGTGGAGTTTGAAATGCCCATCTTGCCCAGCGTGTGGCGCACTGGAAGCAGATTATACGTTTCATACACAGCTTTATAAGCATAGAAAGGTTCTGGGTTCAGGTCTGTCAGATTCTAGAAGATTACGTGAGAGGACAGAAAGCTTTATAATATATTATGTTTTTCTCTATGAAATTTATATGTTCTATTTGAATGCGTTTAATGCACAGAGAATTATCCACAATCTCTGTGATTTTGCCATCATCCTGCCTGTGAAACCTGAAGTCACTTTAATGTTCTGGATCCAGTAAAACTCTGCAGATGATTATCGTGTATAAACCAGAAGGAAGACGCTTCCGTTCCAAGGCCCAAGGGCTGGCAATTCTTCACCCGAAAGGATCAAAGTAAGAAGATAAATGCCCCTTCAGGTCATCCCCAGCACTCCTCGCACTTCGCTTTCCTGACACATTTTACTGAGCGGGGCAGGAACTTTCTCTCCTTTATTCCAGCGACAAATTCAGTCGGATGGCGTCTCTTCATCGATAAGAATTTTCATACCACAGACATGGCTTTTGGCTCAGCAGAATGATTAACGGGGTACTTTCATTTACTTCATTTAACCTGTTAGACCCCCGTTCCCCAAATACTCAGAACTCAGGGCATGTTTTATGATAAATGTCCACAAGGAGGCGCACATTACAGCGTCAGGGAAGATCAGAGTAAGGGGCTAGACATGCATTGAAGGTGAGATGTGAAACACATCAAAAGATTTAAACCCCCAAATAACACGGAAAACCCTGTTTCCCTGTGGAGCCTAGAACCTCATTTCCCCAAATCCTGTGCCACCTGCGGGTGGGCGCTGGGCCGGATTATTTGTTCTGGTTAATCTTTTCTACAGACCCTCATATTCCATGTCGTTAAATCGAAGGAGGTTTGATGTTTTTAATGGCGTTCAATCATTTTAATTGGCCTTCTGGCTGCGTCACTCCCTGAGTCCTTTAAAGTGAATCCCGTGGAGTCTTAAGGGGGATGCATATGATGGACGTTCATTTCTTGCACTGTGGAAACCAAGTAGACCAACATCAGGGATAGACAGATGTCTGCGGCAATGAAAAAACAAATGTTTAAATATTTCCCCTTAAACAACGAGTTTCAGGGCCGTGCCGTGATTTATAGGTTGTAGCAGCCGCTTTCCGGTATGTTCAATACAGACACTTTCTCATTAATTAGTGATCATAATTATTACTTTGTGTTATTCTGGTCAGTCAACAAGCACTAATGGATGTTACTTTTACAGCAAACGAAGCTTATTGAACGGCATTTTTTTTTTTAAAAACTGGTCCTGCGCTTATTAGAAATTCCACTTTGGACCTGGATGGAGCTCAAAGCAGAATCACCGGTGCAGAATCACTAGTGTAGAGTCACTATTGGGGAATCCTTGGTGTGGAATCACTATTGGGAAATCACTGGTGCGGAATCGCCAGTGCGGAATCACTAGTGTAGAATCGCTACTGGGGAATCACTGGTGCAGAATCACTATTGGGAATCACTGGTGCAGAATCACTATTGGGAATCACTGGTGCAGAATCACTATTGGGAATCACTGGTGTGGAATCACTATTGGGAAATCACTGGTGCAGAATCACTATTGGGAATCACTGGTGCAGAATCACTATTGGGAATCACTGGTGCAGAATCACTATTGGGAATCACTGGTGTGGAATCACTATTGGGAAATCACTGGTGTGGAATCACTATTGGGAAATCACTGGTGCGGAATCACCAGTGCAAAATCACGAGTGTAGAATCACTATTGGGGAATCACCGGTGTGGAATCACTATTGGGGAATCACTGGTGCAGAGTCACCAGTGGGGAATCACTGGTCCGGAATCACTATTGGGAAATCACTAGTGCAGAATCACCAGTGCTGAATCACTGGTGTAGAATCACTGGTGCGGAATCTCTGGTGCAGAATCATTGTTGTAGAATCACTGCTGCGGAATCTCTGAGGACGCTCTGTTAGTCTTTAAGATGTCCATCTGAACATGCGCTTCCACACAGACCTGACAATAATGCAGATCTGATGTCCGAGATGGACCGAGTGACAATAATAAAGTCTCAGAACAAAGAGCCCAAGCCGGTGACAGAAGCTGCAGCCTCCGAGGGCCTTACGGCTTTTCTGCTAAATGCCAGGTCCAAGTGCAGATCTCTCATAAACTGACTGTGGAAAACAACACATTCTCCCCAAAACGGGCCTGTGATGGTATTCGGCAGGAATAATATGCACCACAGAGCACCGGTTTACTGATTACTTCTTCAGAGGAGATGACATTCAAACCCTCAGACAGAATCCATTAGACTATGCTTCCTAGATACGAAAATACAGAGATTTCTGGAATTGTTGAATAGGGCAATTGTTTGTAGCCAACAGCTCTCTATGGTCTATTACTTTGTTTGGGGCAAATAACGTAGTTACCCCTCAGTAAAGGTGCAGGAAGACACCGTCCATCAAGTTAAACTAATCCATCAATTAGTGCGCTGATCCTGATGAAGGCAAAAAACCCTTTAAACCATCATTCCAATGTCATTCAGAAAAGGTGGTTATGTGTAACTATTCAACCAAACATTAACACTTTAATGCCTGGTGCCGGGTAGTCAGGTCCTCGGGCATGCGCAGCATCCATCAATATTCCAGGATCTCACATCCATCGGCGCAGCCGGGAGATGTCACAATAAATCAGTTTATCTTCTGTTTTCTCCAACGCGGCAACAAAGCTCAGAGCTTCATTATTTAACTAGGTTTGTTTGGGCTGCGAGCTGTCAGCGCGGCTTCGATCACCAAATGCACGTTATCCAAATAAATTCTGCAATAAAGAACGTGAGATCACTCGCAGACTCCAGAACAAACGACCGCGCATGATCAGAAGGGAAATTCTATTTAAACCTAAAATCTGAGAACATTAAATACATTCGAGTGTCAACAACGCTAGTCTACACATAAAAGCCAATTTTGGGGCAGAAGCGGCTGAAACGCAATGGAGCAATTAAGGGCCCTCTCTGATTCAAACTCACTGTCTCTGCGGGAATTCTGAGACATGACATCATCTCTCAACACTCCGTGTCACTGGGACTCCGAGCGTGAAGGACAGCGCTAAGCAGCGGCACTGTGGGGCCAATTTGAACTTCTTTCTTTTAGGTGTTTTGAAGGCAACATGGGAACATAAACCCCCAAATGGGTAACGTTGTGGCACCGTTTCCTATATATATGGTTAACTGGTTTTGGCAATAAAACATTATCCTGCTGTTATCAGGAGCGTCCTTTGCACAGAGAACCCTCTATCTTTGTGAATAACGCATCATATCACAAAATCCTTTCTCTCCACGCACATTTTCAGTGATTTTTTTTTTTCTTCTGTAGATTGCGGAACCCAGATCCAAACGCAAGTCTTTTAAATAAAGAAGAAGGCAGTGCGATGGAGACAAGGCTTTTGAACACAATCGGGGGAAGAGTAAAATGGACTCTGTTATAATATGAGGAGAAAGCTCATGGACGACATGCCTCGGGCGATGTGAGAAGATCCACTAGAGGAGGCTGCAAGCATCGCATGAGCCGTATCGCGCAGGCTGCCTCCTGAAACAAGCTGTCAGGACGGGTGTTGTGAGGGCGGAGGCTGCGCAGTCAGGGCTCAGCCGCTTGTGCAAATTCTCATAAGAAACTTCTGCTAACCGATGGTGGGAGAACGATGAGCCAAGGAGGAGGTGAGCCCGAGAAGATGTCAGACTGTCCGAGATATGTACAAGAAAGGGGCTTACTGACAGATGAGCCGCAGGCGCCTGATGCCCGCTGTCTGGCGTATACATGCGCAGACACTGATCATTAGAGTGACTAAAAGATATATGAAAATCAACACAAACAAGTGCAAAGAAATGGGACGAATGCCAAGGCTCCATGGCCCTCGCGGACGCCTCCACACCAGCCTGAAACAGGAAAATCTAATTTAGTGGTAAAATAAAACCTTGCTTACCTATACGTACAGCCGCTTTGCACAATGCTGGGTAAACTAGGCGCCCGCTAAGAGCAATGTTATCGCAGCAGCTCCACGGGAGAGAGAGACTGAAAGGTGGCTCTACCTTGGAGATCGTCCTGTTTTATTTGTGCCTAGGGGAGCCTGGGATGAAAATGTTACCCTACCCAGGGGCAATAAGCTCTGTGACGGGTCTGTGACATCATCTGTAAGGCTCCAGTGGTTGTATCAAGAAGGCTCAGTGTGAGAGACATGTTGATCCTCCCCGATCGGTGTGGACATGACCTATATCTGGACCAAGAGGTTGCACTCTAACCGCAGGCATTCGCTTAATCGTCTCGCGTTCTCTTTTTTTTCAGTCACAAAATTGGAAGAACAGTTTTCAATGTTAATAAAACAAAGATGCTTCTCGGATAACAGTTTTAGGATAAGGGGATGTTTATCTCAGAGTCTCGGCCGATATTAGTCGGTCTGCATCGTCCTCACCAAGAATTAGTGAAATCCAGATACGATCCACAATGATTCCAGAGAGCGCAAGCAGCAGGAAACTGAAGCGCTTGCCCTGCAGCCTCATTCACTCATTAAAAACTGGATGGTTTTAGGATAATTAATGAATGCATTTGGTAGAATCTGTCCACTGGGCGATGTTAACAGGTCTTGTTGGAATCTCTTTGAACCCAGGGGTCTTGCCATTTTTTCTGTGCCCCCGCTTCTCCTTTATTCATAATCTTGTTCTAAGCGTCGCCCTCCCCATTTCATCTGCTTCGTTCCATCCTCACTAATAACTATTGGGTTCAGATAGTTTACACTTTTAATAAAACTCTTGCTTTCACAGGGATCCTGACCTTCTAATCAATATTATTATCAATATTCAATAATCGGCTCCAACAGGGGAATCCTCAGTTCAGTTTAAAATTTGGCCTTTGCCCAGGATTTCACTGAGAACTTCAATCAATTTCCAGTGGTTAAAAGATGGAGCCTGAACTTCCATGATACCGACGGGTCCAGGAAATTGTGTCTCTATGCAGAAAATAATGCTAACGAACACAACCCTCTCGCCATGTGGTCTACTTACATTTCCTCTGTAAAAGGGGATTACATTCGTAATGAGGATTAAAATTCAAAGTCTCCGTTGTGCGGAGAAGAAATGTGTGTTTTTAAGTCTATGGCACTCAAAGGCAAGCTGTGTTTTGGAGAATAGGGACCTCACATGGGGAGGTTTAAAGACTTCTCGACGAGCCCATGAGTCGAAGGTTAGGAGTCTGCAGTTTGGCGTAACTTTTATTTTTTCTATACAAAAAAACATAGACAACTATTTATTTGTTCAAAAGCTGGTTGAGCAGTCAACAGTCGTCCAACAGTCGTCCAACAGTCGTCCAACAGTCGTCCAGGCCGCTTGTCTTTTGGCTGAGCTGAAGCTTGAGATCCCGACAAGGAAATGGTGAAGAACAAGGAGATCTGGACACGTCGTGATGGAGTTATCTGGAACGGTAAAGGAGCTCAGACTGCAGCCTACATTCCCTATGACGTCATTGTGCTTCATGTGTCTTTGTGTCGATGACAAATCTCGATACTCTTTACTAGAGCCTCTTAGGATCTGCAGATCACTAGGAGCAGAAAACGGACATATGAAGAGACTATAAGAAAGAGGGTAGATTGGAGCAGTTAGAAGAAGTTGGGGGTAACTGATGGAGAGGCAGAAGGTAAGAAAAAAAAGCAGCAAGAGGAGCTGGAAAGAGAGACGCCACTTTAATCTGCTGGATTACTAGAGAAGCCTCTTCACTGGAAAATAGATCTTTTGCAGTAAGAGATCATTTCCACAAGATGGCAAAGAGACATCACAGAACCAGCGCCTGCGATGTGAGCGCTCAGACTGCAATCACCTGATGAAGAGTTTGCATGGATTAACTAGAAAACTATTATCAGATCAGGAAACCGAATTAACATAAAACAGACAATTTAAACAATCAAATCATAATTAGATATATATTACAATCTTTTTATTGATTTCCGGCGGCTCCCATCTGACTGTATTCATGGAAAAGCTTCATGTTCCTGAAGTGAGCGGTTTGACCCATTTTCCTGACGCCTTTTGCAGGTATTGATCTCCAGCTATTTCTCTGCTCTCAGACGGCTCTGAGATGCGTTTATTACCTTTGTTGAAGGGCTTGGGGTTCTTCCTCCTTACTTTGAGCTCATTCTCCCGTCTTCCTTGAAAATATTCTGCATACAGGGGAAAAAGCAGCGGGAGAGCCACATTAATATTTTGCCAAATTGTTTTTAAAATTTGGAAAGATTTACATTTTGGACAGGCAGGCTGAGGTTCATGTGATTGCGTGGCCATGCAGGCTGAGGTTCATGTGATTGCGTGGCCATGCAGGCTGAAGTTCATGTGATTGCGCGGCCATGCAGGCTGAGGTTCATGTGATTGCGTGGCCATGCAGGCTGAGGTTCATGTGATTGCGCGGCCATGCAGGCTGAGGTTCATGTGATTGCGTGGCCATGCAGGCTGAAGTTCATGTGATTGCGCGGCCATGCAGGCTGAGGTTCATGTGATTGCGCGGCCATGCAGGCTGAGGTTCATGTGATTGCGCGGCCATGCAGGCTGAGGTTCATGTGATTGCGCGGCCATGCAGGCTGAGGTTCATGTGATTGCGCGGCCATGCAGGCTGAGGTTCATGTGAAGGCTCAATACTGGGGCCATTACTCTGCAGTTTTTTCTACCGGCCACTCGAATGGAAAGTCTTTGTAACTTCCTACTTCTAATTTACCCGGCGGAGGCCGATGTCTTCCAGGGCAGACCTGTTTGTGGTGGATGAGCTTGGTTAGGGTTTGAGAAAAGTTTGTGTAAAGCCACGGCTGACAGTAAACCATCAGTCACTTTCACGATACTGCAGAATCGCACCAGGAACAAGCATGGAGAACACACAATAAAAACTTGATAACATTTTTATACATTGAAAGGGAATTTGTTGAGACTTTCCTGGGCTCGACCTGTTGCTGGTTTTGGGTATATTGATGTCTGGGAGAGGGGCGATTCTCATGGAGTGGGTATAACGGCGCAGGTGCCTCCTTATATCAGCTCATATTTCTGCTCTTGGCGACTATGCCCTGAATGAATAAGAAGCTGAGGCTCTTGTTGCTGGGAGGTCACATCGAGCTGCTTTTGGAATTTATCTGGAGCTGACAGATTGCGGAGACATTAGTCACAAGGGCCCATCGCTGCTGCTCAAACCCTCTCTCTCAGAGATATTTATTATGGAGTTAGAGAGGATTCAGACCTCATCGATCCACGTAGAGCTTTCTGGAGGCTTCAGTAACTTCCTCGGAGCAGTCAGGAGATACTCGGCCACGACCTGCTCCATGTGGACTATGGATCCGTGTCTCGTGCACTTTGTGTAATTAATGTTTGTCTTTTATGTTTAACCCCTAAGTGGCCATGAAAAGCATAAGGGTCCGGATTCCCGCAGAGGGAATAAAATTTTTTGGTTTTTTTTAAATCAAATTAGGGTTTTTCATTACTCATCACAATTAATTCTCCCCGACTACAGTAATAAACGGCTCTCCTGCCCGTCCGCTTTGCATGGACTGAATTAGTGCGTCTTTTACGCCATTATTTTACTGTTGGGTGAATGTTCATTTTTATAGCTAAAGCGAGTATCATTTTCCACAAAGCTTTAATGTTGCACATAATTAATTTTTTAGCTACCTCGAGCTCCCACATTAAATTAGTAAATTAAAATTCCCACTCCAGCAGCCTTCAAATCATGCTCCATATGGCAGGCCTACATTATGGCGATAATGCTTTGTTCTGACACCTCCTCGCGGATCGGCTTCCTCCCTGGACAAGAGCGTCTCGGCATCTACAAGTTTGGAAATGAAACAAAAAAGTTAGTCCGCGTCCTGATGACTGTTCTCAGATCAAGAATTTCTGGGCCAAGTCACGTGGAGATGGCGTTCGTGGGAAATCACATCACGTTTCATGTTTGGTCTAGAGACATTTGTGGGTTTTTGTTTCACTAATATTAACGCTGTGTAGATTTTGTTTGTAAAATTAATTTTTTGACATGAATTGGGTTTTGTGTTAACTGATCCCCATTAGTTCTTCAATATAGATGGAAACCCCACTGTCTGGATCACACGTAGAAGAGAACAAGGTGCAGCTTGACCTGAGTCTTCACTAGGACTCTTTCCTCGCAGGTTACCGGGACTTCATGATGAAGGCGAGGTGCTGGGGCAGAGAGTTAATGTAGTCAAACAAAAGGGCAGCTGAGGGGCAAAAGGGGTATTATCAAGAGTCAGAAGTCAAGGTCTGGTACAGATGTAAATATGAAACACAGCCAAGGCTCAGAGAGAAGCTCATTGAACAGGCAGAGGGATTTTTGTGTGCCCCAGGTGCTTAGCATCAGTACGTCGAATGATGGACACAGAAGAAGAATGAAAAAGATAAGCGACTAAGATGTCAGTCCGGGGCCCCATAGAGCACAAGAGATGGCAGATCCCACATCTGCAGGTTGAGCCCCAGATCCCAGCATGTAATGGCACGATATGAGTTACACATTTTATTTCGATGACTTTAAATGGCTCTTTAAGAAATAGGGCCTTCTCAGAAAGCTTTGGATTTGCAGGGAAGTTTTCTTATATTTCGCGTCATCCCTATTTGGTAGGGACCAGTAGGTAGTAGGGAGGCAAAAAAGGGTTAATAAACCCCCAAATTGCAGTTGGGTTGATTTTACAGCCAGTCTGGGGTAAATGCGAGCCGGCGTTAATGAATATGAGAGTTTCTGCAATCAGCCGCTCGACCTTAGTGAATAGACTGCTCCAACTGGCTGTGTAAAGGCTTCTGATTCACACTCGGTGAGATCCAATGACAATTTTATTAGTAACCCATGCTAATTTGAATTTGTAATTAACAGAAATGATGGCTGATCATGAAACGAGTCACTAATTAAAAATACTCGCAGGCTCAGCTGCACAAACGGTAAAAATGTGCATTATATTAGATATACAAGTTTAGCGCTTGCTTTGAATACCTAAAATATACAAGATTAATGAAGTTGGCACAGAGAACAATTCGTGGAGATAAATTGTGTTTATGGAACAGTAAAGCTGTGATTACCGGCTCACATGCGCAACTTTTACATGCAGAGAACGCTACATACAGGAGCGGTAATGACGTCTGTTTAAAGCTGACCGGTAACTAGCTCTCCATGAATCCATCGCTCATTATTTACTTCATATATCAACTATCATCATTGGTCTGATGACTTGGACGATGGGGCCACCACCTCTACATCTTGGAGACTGGGGTAACACACAGAATCCCTTCACACACACTTTGTTTTCTTGACAATATTTTGCTTAAATCTCAGCAATTAAAGGAACCTTCAATACATTTTAGCATCAATGAATCCAATATTTAATCATAGAGACTATCGTTGGGTCCCCCTGGCCAAACACGACGAGTTTCACTGGAGATTGTTCCAGCCGTTACTTTCTAAAGTCTTAACGCTGAGGCCAAAAAGCTATTTAATCATTTGCCGAGTTCATAAGGGAAGCTCCTCGACTCGTCCGCATTTAACTCCGCGCCCGTTTCTTTGAGAGGATGTAACGCATGAGGATTAGAGTTCAGATCAGACGGAATAATCTTTCTCTGCCGTCTCTGGAATGTTTTCATGACTCAAAATCACTTTCTTTATTCAAGGAGTGCGGAGAAAGCCGTTGCAAGTGTCATTTGTAAATAACCATTTGCTGCTCTACCCGTCATTACTGGAGACTAAAAGGAGGCCAATTATCGCCGCTCCACGAGCCTATTAGAGAAATGTAAATTAAGTCGTCCGGCATCAATCTTTGGGTGGAAATTGTGGGTTTTCAAATCTATTCCTCGGTAAAAGCTAGAATAATAGTTGGGTTACACGAAGACGCGGGACTGCAGACTTTAGTATAATAACCATGTCTGGAATCCACTTTCTTCTCCTGGGGAAGGTCCACCTTCATCAAATGAGATTCTCATACAAATCAGCTGCTCGTCTGGTGGCCATTATACGCATTTCAACCTTTTAATGGCAGCAGGGGCCTGCGGTCCATTGTGTGGCTCTCCTCGGTTAGAGCCCGAGAATATGTTGTAGCAATCAGTGATGTGAAGCTAAGTGCTATTGATGTGCCCCTCACCTGGCTATTCACCATCGGCCCCGGCCCGCTGCGCTAAGTGCATAAAGCATTTTTAACAGGTCTGGCTAGCTGTGTTCCGGGCCTCTGATCCACAGATATTACTACCGGGTTTAAAGCATTTCTTATCTGCACATTAACTCTGGAAATATGGATTTTGGAATGATATTGTCCATTTCAGTTAACGGCAAAGAATATTAAATATAAAACGCTTAATGCCCCCCCCCTCCCATGCACGGCCACAAATAACAAGCCTTACACTGCACGGAAAACGCATTTTGTATTAATGCCAATATACATGCATTCATTCTAACATCGGACGAGAAGAAGAAAGTTTAAAAGTTTTTGTCATTCAGAGAATGAATATTTCAAGAACTTGGCTGAGAAGAGATTGAAAGAACCTTCCCGCTGGAATCGTCTTTTTCTCTCCATAAATAACATAAATACTCATTTGGTTGATTGAAGTTCTGCTATTGACAGATCACTGAGGGAAATGCGCTTGTGCTGCCGATTTCACAAGGAAACAAAATGATTGTTCAGGAATATCATTCTCCGGCGCATTTCAGCTCAACGCGGGGGCAAGAAATCTCATGGAAAGTGCGACTCTTCCCTGAGATACCCGCTAAGGCTCTGCAGGATCACCAATCACCCACTTTACACACTTAATGGTCGTATAATTGGTGAAACTTGGCTGTGGACGTTCGCCGTGTCCGCGCTTCCATAACAAGGAGGAAAAGTTTCTGCATAAAACAGGAATGTTCCGTATGTCAGATCACCATGCGCAGCCACGTTAAAGAAACAAATTACAAGTGAGTTTGTGGTTCCCGGGGCCCTGGCGCTTTCTACACAGAATCTGTTTGTTCTTTCAATGTGAGTCGGGGCAGAGAAGACACGTTGGAAAAACAGAAATGACTTTCTTCCTCGGAGCTGAGACACAGCTTCTGGGGTAAATGATGATTATTATTGTTATTGGATCGCTCCATGCGCAGCCTGGTCCATCCACATTTAAACTCTCAGATAAAAGACGCAAAGTTTGGGCTCTAAGGCAGCCGTTTGCGCAGCACAATTTGCACAATGATTTAAATATTGTCTGGGATCTGTAAGGGAATCCATTTGATTACTAGAACAAACGGAATCTGCTTGTTGCCAGAAGATCAATTCAAACCACGGATTTTGCCCACTCGGGATATGAATATGTATTCACGGGGAAGATTTACACTCGCGATCAGCGTTAAAATTCCTGAAAATCCTCCAGCGGCATCGCAGAGCTTCTCTTTCAAGCTGATGAAATATGAAGGTTTTTCTCTGTTTCGGCTTCATATTTTTAGGCCGGTCCGTTTAGACGTATTCACGACTCCAGCAGAAGAATGGAAGCCTAACGTCTCCCGTCATACCTCGCGATTTTATAAGACACAGACAGCTTTACGGCTTTGTTTTTAGTTTGGTGGCTAAATACGTAATGAATTATTGGTTGATCAGGATGATCATTTGTTTTCTTTGGTTCTGCTGATTCGGCGTAACGTATCTCTTCAGAAATGGTAATTCATGGCATTAAGCAGGATGCGGTCGGGATAACGGCGGCCGTTGCCCTCTGTATATAATTTGCATGAACATATAATGAAGGGGACGCGAATCGGTCTGAGAGCTGGGGATGCTCTGCCATTCCTGGTTGCCCACATTATGCCAATTACACAGGCTTTGGTTTGGGGCACCTTGGAGCCGCTCCGAGCGGCAGAAGGTATAACGTATGGTGGCTCGGAGAGGCAGAGGGTTCTTGCCAGGTGCTGGGTTTTCTCTCTGTACATCGAGTTATTCCTGAGAAGGGGGAATGAGACGCGCATGCACTGCATCGAGTCCAGTGCAGTGAAGCTGTTAAGTGTCAGAAGCGAGCAGAAAAGGCTTTTTGGTTTAGGAACTAAACCAACGACAATAATAGGCAGTTTAGTCCGTTTTATGCAGGGTTACAAGGGGTAGTTTGAAGCAGTTGCCGCACTTTGGTTGGTACAAACTGAACGTGACACTAATCATTTTCAATAATTTATCTGCTGAGAGTCACCAAATACGTTTAAAGGGACCACGTCATGAAAGAGCTGGACAATGCTGAAAAATCATAATTTGGGTTTTATTTATATTTAACTCCTTGTTGTCCATTAGTTATTCCCTGCACTATAAGGTCTATGCATATTTCTGAAAACTAAAATAATTGTCTTCTAAACGTCCAACAAGGGAAAACACGGGGTTGTCCACCAGACTCCAAGGGACATTGAGCAGGAGAACACGGGGTCATCCACCAGACTCCAAGGGACATTGAGAGGGAGAACATAAGGACAGCCACCAAACCATGAGCGACAGGCAGCACCATATGAGTAGTGTGTATATTTCACCCCTGTTTTTAAAGGACACCAAGAGTTTTCCAAACTATCAAGAGATTTTGCATTGCAGCTGCACAAAAGCAACGGACGCGGTGATAAATCGAGACCTTCTATAACGTGGATGGGGCAGAATTTAAATGAGATTTGATCAATCGTTAAAACTCCTGTAAGCAAATTTTCATCAAACGCAGAATATGCAGAACTTACCGGAAAATATAATCAAACCATAAAAAGCAAACATATTCCTCAATGCACGAGATTATACGGCCCTGTTCCGAGGCAGGTAATGAAACAATAATTCTACATAATGTAAAGCAGTGAAACCCGGATAAATAATTGATGCCAGAATAAACCTGTTAAAAGAATAATGTGTCATATCAAATAAAACCGGAGCGGAATACTGAGGGGACAGGGAATCAGACGACATTGTAACGTGGACGACGGGTCCTTAATGAGCACCATAAAATATGTGTTTTCCATGAAAAATCATGGGAGACCCAAATTATAACAGTTTATGCCCTTATTTTTTGCCTCATGCTCATGATGTGGTCAGAGACTGAGGGTATGAAAGAGATGGGGGCACCGGCGAGAGGCCACAGGGCTGCTAAGACGTTTGGTGGCCCACCTTTTCCCAACTGCCCGCTCTACAGCTCTGACTTCATGTTTGACCTAACAGAGATACATCGGGCTCTATTCACTACAGGGGCAGTTGGCAGAGGAGTTGTGTTTCGGCTCCCTCTCCTCATGTATATGTTATTTGGGGTCAGCCCTTGCAGAGCCTTCAAGAAATTGGACCACAGCTCTCCTACCAGCTCTTTAGTGAATAAATCCCCAAATGCAAGACCTTATAGCAGCAAGGAGCAATGAAGTTCTGTCTCTAAGGGAAGTGACTGGCTCTGAATAAATGGTTAAAGTGATCTGGTACGAGGAGATTTAAATCACTGGATACAGCAGGTAGGACAGTAAATCCACAGATGGTTTGATTAGCATATAATTAGCTTTGACAGAAGTTAAAGGGTTAACCCCAAGTGCTGTCCTGATAATATCTTGTCATGAATCTTCAGGGTTGAAGGAGGAAAGCGGGTAAAGTAGCTGGAAATGAACGGTGAGGCTCGTTTCTATCGCCACCTCATCCGGTACCGATTAGAAAGGTGAACGGGGACTCCGGACGGCCCCCGGGAAAGCAGCCCCTCAATAACCATATATACAGTGTTACCGGTGAGAGTGGGGAGCAGACGGGGCAGATTGGCAGGAGGGAACGCCCTGATGTAGGTGGTACATTTTTAACCCCTTTGGTTCTAAAAGTTAGGTTCACATACTGTTCTTACTTACTGATGTCACTTAATATTTGAAATAAAAACAGGGAAATGTAACAGATGGAAATGAATCCATCCCCCACTCCCCGATATAAAATGTGCTTTATTAACACGGGTTATCTGGTTTGTCCGCTTTTAATGGCTCCTGAGTAAATATTAAGCCATAAAGTGCTTTCAGGCCGGTACGGGCGTTCGCCAGCCGGTTAATTCTGTCTTATGTGAAGCAATCACTCTTCCAATTAATGGCATAAAAATCCATTATTGTTAATGAAACGAGTCGCTGACATTTTCCATTCATTTGCTTTTGGTTTATTAATCTGCATCAACATGCAAAGTGTTATACTGCGGTGCACGTGTTCTATACGCTTCCACATGATGTTGTCTTTTCCTTATTTTCAATGTCTTAAGAAGAGCATCTGATCGGAAGGTTTTTTCACATAGTTGCCAACTGTCCTGTTCTTTTTTCTGAGACAGTCCTGGATTTGGGAGCTTGTTCCAGTACTTTCAGTGTCAAAGGACTTGTTCCAATTCTCTAACAGGGCTAAAAATAAGGGATCGCGAGGTCTGCTTGTTCAGCAATTGATGCTGCATGCCATCATTATGACATCATAACCCAGAGCTCAGCATCAGAGCTGAAACAGAGGTCTTAAGTGACTGGGTGTGTTAGTGTTTGTGGGACAGGGTGTGTTTTCATTTGTGTGACTGGGTGTGTTTGTGTGACTGTGTTTGTTAGCATTTGTGTGACTGCGCGTGTTAGCTTTTGTGTGACTGGGTGTGTTTGTGTGACTGTGTTTGTTAGCGTTTGTGGGACAGGGTGTGTTAGCGTTTGTGTGACTGGGTGTGTTTGTGTGACTGTGTTTGTTAGCGTTTGTGGGACAGGGTGTGTAAGCGTTTGTGTGACTGGGTGTGTTTGTGTGTGTTAGCGTTTGTGTGACTGTGTTAGCATTTGTGGGACAGGGTGTGTAAGCGCTTGTGTGACTGGGTGTGTTTGTGTGACTGTGTGTGTTAACGTTTGTGTGACTGGGTGTGTTTGTGTGACTATTTGTTAGCGTTTGTGGGACAGGGTGTGTAAGCGTTTGTGTGACTGGGTGTGTTTGTGTGACTGTGTGTGTTAGCGTTTGTGTGACTGGGTGTGTTTGTGTGACTGTTAGCGTTTGTGTTACTGTGTGTATTAGCGTTTGTGTGACGGTGGGTTTGTGTGACTGTGTGTGTTAGCGTTTGTGGGACAGGGTGTGTAAGCGTTTGTGTGACTGGGTGTGTTTGTGTGACTGGGTGTGTTTGTGTGACTGTTAGCGTTTGTGGGACAGGGTGTGTAAGCGTTTGTGTGACTGGGTGTGTTTGTGTGACTGTGTGTGTTAGCGTTTGTGTGACTGGGTGTTTGTTAATGTGGGCAGGTGTTTGGGTATGTTAGTGTGTGTCTGGGTCTGTTATTGGAAGAGTTTGTTCATGTTTTGAAGGTATTTTTGTTCCTTCGTCCATTTCTTGAGTTGTTTATTAAGCTCCTGTACGGTGGAGCTGGTGTGTTACTCAGTCCCCGGCCAATATATCTGTTGGTATAACCGGTCACCGCTGGGGCTTTTAGCACGGCCTGCGGCACTGCTCGTCACTCTATAAAAATCCTTCCCCAGCAAAGTTTAGGGACTCACTCTCCGTAAGGCCCAGAAGACACACAATGTCATCAGTGAAAACAATAAGTGAAAACAATGACATCAGGAGTAAATCCACTAGTGCTAACGGCAGAGGCTGGCTGTGAGTGATACTCAGCGGTGAGGAGCAGGTCTTAAAATCTTTCTTCAATTCTGGGACCCAATGATCCCAGTTCCTGCTTCTTATGGACATCGTAACGAGAGGCGTTCTGAGTCTCTGGATTTTAAAGAAGCCGGTATTAAAATTCAGCAATAGAGAAAAGTATACACTAAACTACAGTAATTACCGTAAGATTTAACCCTTAACACCGAACAAAAACACTTATTTTATCTCAAGCTGTTTTATTTTGTTTTTACATGGTTAGATGGGTTAACTTGTTACAAGTCAGGTAAGGGTGAGGATGGACTGATACATCACCTATCTTTGTTTAAATAACCTATTCGGAAGCAATAAAGGGAATAGAAGATTTCTATCTGTACAGAGATTGTGAACAAATGTTTGCCAAGTCACTGCATTAAGATTGCACTAATAAACTCACTTTTCCCTTCTGTATTATCATTGACGCTTGTGTAAAATGTGATGTTCTAATCACTGACAATGTTTTCATTTCTGTACAATTAAAATATCATTTAAAAATTCTAAAAAAAAGTAAAAAAATTCAGCAATAATATACCAGAAAGTTCCAGATAGTATTTTGAGACTCTGACTTTTTGCTGCGTAAAAGTTATTTCTGTCAGGACATATACAATACTAGTCGCTAGAGAGAGCGCTCGCTTATGTTACCTAGAGGACAAGCGTTAACATATGATTCTTAAACAAGCTTTCATGCGTACAGCTATACATTTCGTAACTGTGTCTAATCGCGAAGACTCTCTTCCGCTTAATAAAGTCTCCAGAGTTAAGGCATCTCTTCATGTGTAACTCTGCAGTAATTCCCCTCCATTAAAGACAAAATTAAGAAGAATTATCCAACATTCAAAAAAAGAAAGACATAACCCCCCCATCCCCGCCAGCTTTATGAAATAACATACGTGAGAAGGCCCAGTGACACGTAAGGCTTCCGCTGACTGGTTACGGAACGTCAATGTTACATTAATCTCGGGTGACTTGGGTCATCTACCCCTGACAGGTCCCGTGATCGGGGTCTGCTCTCTGAGGTCTCGCAGCCTTTTCAATACATTGATTTCCAGAGCCGAGGCAGCTTCCACCACAACGTTTTCCATTTTGTTTGGAAAGCTCTGAATTTAATGTTGTTTCATTCTTTTTGAAGCAATTCTTTTGTGGGAATGTGATGAGAAACAATGTATTTATTGGGATTTTTATTTGAAAGCTGACTTGTAAACATTTTACGCAAAGAGATTGATGCAAAGTGTTTTATAGAATTCCATTCCATATATATGTTTCCATTCATTGTATTACACAGTATCGTGCGATATAAACCAGACATCCACCGGGCCCAGGCTTTAGGATACTGGATCCAATTTATACAAAGAACAGGATTAGATTTCTAATGGTTAATCAGGATAACACCGAAAGATACGTTTAAACTCCCTGAATGGCTACGGGATCAGGCTACTTATTTGAAGGGATGGCTTAGTAATCGATCTGAACTCATTTACCAAAATTTGAATACAGATTGAGACGCTGAGGGTCTCATTTCCAATTATTAGCAAAGATATGTCTGAAACGAGACCTACATAGTCTCAAAAGCTTGCAATCCATTACACTTTAGTTATCCAAGTTTGCTCTAGTATTTAGAAAGCTCTTTAACAGAAACCATTCAAATGACAAAGAAAGTTTATTTTGTTTCCAATCTGAATTAACAAGATAAATCCTCATTTAATTTGTTATGATTGCCTTCAGAAAGTGTCGGCTGGATGGTTGCCTCGGATTTCCATTGTTGGATCAGTTTAAACAAACATTTCTTGGGTAGAAAAAAGCCCATTAAAGACGATGCACAATGTACGTGGTTTTCTAACAGCAGATTACGGTCTATAGAGCAGTAAATTAAAGTGGCGAGACTTATCTGGCGTTCCTGAGATACAGATGTCTCTGTATTGTTGCTGTTGTAATCTGTCAACGCGTGAGCTCCTATTCATTACAGACGCCGCCGGCGCAGCCTTTATACGAGACAAATAAGCAGCTGATTACAGTTTGTTCCAATCATCTTCCTGATCAATCCCCTTTGTTCCATCTTTAGACATTATTCCTCATTTTAATTAAAGATCAAACACAAGGTTATTTTTCAAATGACTCTTTAGACTCCCGATTCAGGATTCAGCAGTTCTCAGTTTTAGTTCCATTTGCGGAGTTTCCATTCTTTAAAAGGTCAATGATCTGGGAATCCAAATTCACTCCGGATGGGCAGGTTTGGGAGCCTTCTGGCCTGGTTAGACGGTGCAGGAGTTCAGATCATGCGCCTAAACTCTCTGCTGGGGCATAAACAGACTGGCTAGATCTGGATTAGATGGGGGTATTTTCATTAACGTACTGACCCCTAAACATCCCAGCGCAGATTACACCAAGGAGGGTTTGCGTTGGTGCAAAAACAAACAAAAAAATGTATGACGTTTTATCCAATAATTCATTAAGTTAACGTGGGAATCAGTTCCCTTTGTGGACCACGTTCTCTGCCAGATGTGTTTTAAGGGCTTTGCTCCTCTACCTCTAGGGCCGAATTCTGTCGGCTATATAATAGAATTTAATATAACCTATAGGATGTGTTACTGTGTCGTCTGTGTCTTTGCTGAGCATCAAGGGGTAGACTCCTCTCTAATACACAGAGCAGTCCTCTCTAATACACAGAGCACTCCTCTCTAATACACAGACCATGCCTCTCCAATACACAGACCATGCCTCTCTAATACACAGACCATGCCTCTCCAATACACAGACAAAGCCTCTCCAATACACAGACAAAGCCTCTCCAATACACAGAGCACTCCTCTCCAATACACAGACCAAGCCTCTCTAATACACAGAGCACTCCTCTCCAATACACAGACCAAGCCTCTCCAATACACAGAGCACTCCTCTCCAATACACAGACCAAGCCTCTCTAATACACAGAGCACTCCTCTCCAATACACAGACCCAGCCTCTCTAATACACAGACCCAGCCTCTCTAGTACACAGACGAGAGGTGGTAAAGGCTGTATCTGTGGTTATACCCTGGGGGGTCTTTTATACTCTTTAAAGCAGAAGTCAATTAAATGAAAGTGCTCAGTCCAATTGATTATCACCCCAATATCAGGGGTCCCTAGAGATGGGACCCCAATTTTATTAATTATTTTGATTCACAAATATATAAAGAAAGACATGGAAACCATCCGAGCCACCAGTTGAATGCAGCTTCCTGATATAAACTAAACTACAAGCACTTTTATGGAAGGTTCCAGACCTTGTTAAACACGACATCTTTCAGACATTCATCTATCAGAGATACCCTGAGTGTTCCGAACACAAAACATTTGCAGAGAAAGCCCTGCATTCGGAGATGGTGGTTGTCGGTGCTGTCAGAATATAAATGGCGAGTCTGATGAAGAAATCTATTTTACCCATGGCTGATTTTCACTTGTGATTCCTAAAGTGTTTGAGAAACGACTGATTGCGGTAACGGCTCCTCACCATTACGAGGCCATGGCGTATGGGGGATCTCGCCCTTTCATGATTACGCTTCTTAACATACTTTATTTACTTATGTTCTCTTCATCTGCATTCCTTATTTGACGTGTGCATGATGTCTGGGTCCGTAACGTCGTGGTTAATCCAGACTGCCCTTACGGCAAAACAAATCAAAACAATTAGCGAATCTGTGAGTTGGTTGTGAATGGCTTTGACTTAAAATTTTGCATATTTCAGACAAGAGCATGTATGTTCAATGTAAACACACCTGAAACTTATTACAACAATACAAGCCCCTGCTGCTACAGAAAATTTAATTTATGAAAAGAAGGGGCAATTGTCAACTTTTCTCCAACTTGTGTGAGCTTGTCGCATTTTTTTTATCAACTGGCATGTACTTCAGTTTAGTGAATAGACTGGATTGCGATAGCAGGAGCTGCAGACTGAAGCCTTCGTTTCATTTGGATATTTCAGTCCCACGTGGGACTATTTGTTACTATGAAACGGATCTGGAAAGAAACCTCCCCAAAAACCCTCCGTTTTATTGTTTTGCGCACATTCGGCAGCAAAGAATTAAAGTGATAAACCAGAGAAGGGTTTGCGCAGGAAATATGATATCACTTTACATAATTTCCTCGTGAAGTTAATGTGTTTTAGATCTTGAGCACTTGATTGTGTCGTCTTTAGCTGGAAGGGGATATAATAAGAGATTTGGATGGATTTTTAAATGTCAGATTCATTGTAATTTCTGAAGGCGAGTGAACCATATGCTTACTTTGCTTACTCATATTGAGAGCTTTCAAGGGGTCTCAGTCATATTTCACTTTCTCAGAATCTGGGTTTTCACTCAGGAAGAAGCGCGGAGGATCCTTTGGAGGATGGTTATTATTTACCCCTAGTCGTGGCCACTGGAGCTACGGGCCATAGACAAGGACATATTTGCAGCATGTCCTTGCTTACTGGAAGCGGTCGAACTGTTACAAAGGAGCATGATCTTCTCCATCAGGAGTGAAATGAATTGTAGATGTGGTTTAACTTTTAAGCGGGATTCGTGCTTTGTATTGTAAAAGATCTCCTAAAGATCTTTCCTAAATTTAGTCATATTCAGGTGATTTAAGAAGTCACTTTAATTATAAAGATAGATCAACAAAGATGGATTGACATATCCTGACTGCTGCGGAGGAAACATGGGTTCAGCATGGAACGAAGGACAGCCAGTAACTTAATGCAAATGAAGAAATCCCCCCGGCCGCCCTTATGCTTGAGATCTATGACGTGTGGTAATTCTGATTTTCACATTTGAAATACATTTCTTAAAAGGTCATTTTTGAAGCAGCAACCCTGCATATGGTAGGTATTGTACCTATCCTTTACACCACCAGGTGCTTTTTGGGTTGATGGACTCTCTGTCTTCCTGTGGACATTAGCTGCTGACCCGCTCCTGGCTTGTTTCTCATTAATGAAGAGTTTGTAAAGGCTGGACATGCTCCCAGCTTCCCTGCTACAGCATTGTAGTTCCTGGTGCTGCTTGTTGATCCAGTGAATTACTTTTAGCGTGGATTCCGACAACGATCCTGGTTTGTCCTGTGTACTGCGTTTATTCTGCCTCTCTGGGCTCTGACCTTTTGGCGTGGACTTTCATTTCCTTTTTGGATTATCCTATGGTACTGTGCTATTGTTCCCCTTGTGCATTACCTCAGTTCCCCGGACCCCCGTTGCTGTCAGACTGTTCCGAGTCTCCCTGTTTTATCCATTTTTGTCTACAGAGCCAAAGAAAAAGTCTAAGGCTACATCAGATAGTCCTCTACAACTAGACACATGACCACCCATCTGCCCCCAGCACAGTTAGGAGCCTGATCGTGCCCCTGCAGAGAGACTCCTACCGAACCCCGGACCCTAACAATGGTTTTGTTACAGAACAACCAGGAGGCTTGATGAAACCTCCTCATTTTCTCAAACACCCCAATCCTTCCTTTCCAGTTTGGATCTCCATGCTTAGCACTCGTTTCAGGAAAATGGTTTTGGGGGCTCACGCCCACCCCACTAACTCCCTATATTAAAAGATTCCAACGAGTGAATATTTTTGCAACCCTGGTGACACTAATCGGCTTCAGAATATTCCTTCCAGTTGGGGAAACTGGGAAATATTCCTGGAATCCACATGATGCTGTGTGATTCGTATCATAGATGTTCACTTTACAGATGGCTTCCTCTAATGGGTTTTTGTCAGAATGCATTTGTTTGTTACATTCCGGCTATGAATAAAAAGTAGACGTCTCCCTTTAATATATGTCATTTCGATGCACTTGATTTGGAAACTATTTTTTACCTTGGTGTCTGATGGACTTGTGAGTGGCCCTGTGTCATTTATTTTGGGAGTCTCCATAGTCTCAACACATGATCTATACTTAGGATAGGTGTATAAAACGTCTTAAATGGCTTCTTCTGACCCTAGAGGTGCCTCAGGCCTGTCTAGGATGGACACATATTTATATACATGTTTCCAGAGGTTCCGACGTACCTTCGCCTGATACCGCTGTTATTTTGTATGTCACATTTGTAGCGAGGCTACCTCATAGTCCAAGGTGACTTGAATTTGAAGTTAATAGCAGAACGGGCGCATTCCGGGCTGAGGGTGCGGGCCGTGGCGCCTGATCCCCCATGAACAGGGCTGTTCTTTTCTGGGCCCTGGGCTCCCTACAGACTATGGGCCCTGACCTTGAGAGGGGTTCTGTTTTTGGGGAGGTGGTTACAGCGGATCTGTTGTGAGTACTTCTTACCCCTGGTACAGAGTGCCACTTTTCCTCAATTACCAGAGACTCTAATGTAGGTGGAGCTCGGACACGGATTTATGGCACTTACTTTTTTTTTTTTTGGGGGGGGTTATATGTGGTTTGTTACTCTCCATTGGCTCAGGACTTACAGGACAAAGAACTCTATAAACTTGACATAATGGGAACATTAACACACTCATGAAAGTCCTGCACTAGGGGCCACAGAGGTCTCTTCTCCACATTTCAGGACCCCCTGCCAGCTGCCCACGCTGCTGGGGAAAGCCTCGTCGAGCTTCTCAAATGGGAATTTTCCAAAGCTGCACAGTTTTTGACGACTTGGAAGTTCAAGGTGACTCAGTTGATGCTAATACTGGGTTCAGTTCTGCTGTTGCAGGGACTTGTGCCAGTCACATGCGCGGTAAAGCCTTATTCATCAGTTCTTTGCAAACCTCAGTTCATGTTCATTAAGATTGACTAACTTGTCTGGTAATCATAAAAGTGTCTGTGTCTGCCCAAAAGTGATGATTTATCAGAGATATTGATATTTCTTGGTAAATGCGGCATTTAATGGCCTCTGTCTTCTGTCAACTCGCAAGTTAAAATAAAGTGATTGTTACATTCGCTTGAGAGATTGTAATTTCTTATCAGATTTTCATTAGGTGCAGACATGCCCTTTACGTGTTTTGGGGTCTTTTTTCACTCTGGAAACGTGCCTCTCCGCCCCTCGCACCTGTATGAACCTCTCCAGCTCCTATAATTACTCCTTGATTGGGGGGTAAATTGTCTAAGCTGCAGTCGAGAGGAAATCATTATCATTTTATCATTTCCTCGGGGAACTCATTCCACTTGTTTACTGATATGTGTGCTAGACGGAATAAAATGATTTCTAATTAGCATATCTGAAATAATTATTGGTCTGTGTGGAGTCATAATTAATGCATTAGGAAGGATTTACAATGTGTCAGGGCAGAGGTATTTGCATAAACACGCTTACTCTGCTTCGTCTCAGACTGACAGTATATTGTGTTTTCTGTCACGCTATCAATTGCCTAAATTTGAAGATGACGAAGAAGTGCTAACAATGACACGGCTGCCAGCCACGCAACCATATATCTTTCACCTAGACACAAGTGTTCCTTTGCACACATCCTAGCACCACAAGGGTTAATGATCCTTAGCCAGAGGTTTGTTTTGAGACTCGGGATGACGAGAGGGCCCTGGCACCTTAAGGCAGGTGGTCGCTAATGGCTGGATATGAGAAGCCACGCTGCGTTTCATGCCCCCCCCCGCGTGCGGCTGCCGGCTGGACATATACGTACCGGCCCGCAGTCATAACACGCTATGAAAAAGATGGTGAAGCTGAAATGCTTTTGCCAAATGGACCTCGAATAGGACACATGTCCTTGGTTTCTGACAAAGCCCAAACATCAATGACCAGAAAGGGTAATAGCAGGTCCAGTCTGAGCCCCCATGGACTCATGTTTCTGGGGCTTTAAACTTTGCCCGGACTTGGTTTCAAAGACCTCAGATCCACGGAGGAGTAACGAGTATCTCAATAGAGAAGTAAAGAGGATAAAGCATTTATTTAATCACGAGCTGTAGCTATTTATTTAATCGTACGTCATATCTATCTAACCATTTATTTAATCATACACCGCATTTATTTCATCACTTGCTGTATTTATTTACTTCACCGTTCGCCATATCTGTTTATCTCTCTGCTATATCCGTTTATTTCCAATGTCACATAAACTGCCCATTTTTGCTAAAATAAAAAAAAAAAGTTTTAACCATTTCTATTCCAAATCTAAAGCAAACGTTAGCATTCCTGAGACTCTATTCCCCTCTGAATCAGTATATGGGGCCGCGCATGCCGTCATTATCTGACGCTACAAATGAATGGCGCCTGTTCCCTGCAGCTGTTCTCTGCTTATTAAATGGATTACACAGAATGAGGTTGTGCATCTGGCAGAGCGACGTCGCTGTCGGCATTCAAATCCAACACATAAGACTCGTTTTATTGCATCCACAGATACTTGGCATCACTTTAATTAAAACATGTTACAACTTTGATTGATAGAGAATCCACTTAAATAACTCGCACATTATCAGAACCAGTTCAGAAAGTACTAGAAAATCCATCTTTGGAAGTCAGATTCCGGGTCGGCATGCGCTCAGTGGCTGTTTGGTTCCTTCCAGACTTGAGTTTCTCTCGTGCTTCTTTTATGATCAAACTGGGAGTATTTATCCTGGAAATGGCCTGAATAGAACCTTCTTTACGGTTACCGCTCTATGGGGATTTAGACGTCTACCAAAATATGCTTCACTTCCTTTGTGTTAAGCGCAGTCTGAACCGCGCGTCCCGGTTCTGTGTTTAAAGTCACAAGCACCCGACTGGCAGAAAGAGAATTTTCAACCAGTACAAGAAAAATCTATACGTACCGGAAAAGTCTGCAAACCGCTGGGCCTTCTGGCATCTGGGAGTGATGTTGGATCCCACTTCAGATGAGGATCAATAGACATATATATATATATATATATATATATATATATATATAAAATATATTTTTTTTTACTCATAGAAACATTTTTGGGTAGAGAAAAGGTAATCTGATACGTCATTAAATATATTGGATGAGATGTAGGGGTATATGTGTGAAGTAATGGGGTCCTGTGGCAGGTAAGACCCTTTGAGCTCCCCAAAAACATATTGGGCAAACGATTTCCAAGGCCCTAATTTAAAAGAATTGAATACAATGATCATGTGAAAACGAAGGAACCCAATATTTGTACGTAGATTGAACTTCATGAGCGTCTGTAAGAGTTTTGCCAATAAGCTATATGGGGCCATGAGATCATTGGGCACCCAAAACAGCCTCATAATCTTCCTATATGATGCATCCACCCCACAAAGGGCACCGATTAACGACATTGATTTGTTACAAAGTGTATGCAGCTGACTCTTCCTCCTTCTGGGGTGAGGGATAAATACTTTGCATTTGCGATTTCGTTATAGTCTCCTTTTTAGCCAGCACAAGGGACCTGCAGAAATAGCCAATCTCAGCTTCCTATTGGATCAACAGATGTTGGTTTGACTCATCAGCCAATGGAAAGCCCCAGGGCAGCGGATGGTGTTTTTGCATTCGTGAACGGGCAGGTTTCTTAACGTCCCTCGTATTTTGAGAATATCTCACTGAAAGCATCAAAGAATTTCAGTGGAGATTGATCACAGCACCGGATTCCCGCCGCGTCCCGTACGAGTCCTGGGATTTCTGGGAAATGTTATCACTCCTGGGGGATCTCTAGCTGGAATTTGCAGAAATGTTCTCTCTGAGGTTAGATTTTTGCCCCATGGGGTCAGTCTTCGGATCACGTCGCCTCTTCGCAATAAACCTCTTTGTAATCTAGTAATTATGCTAATGAACATTCTCCTTGTGTTGTGTTTTCATAATACCAGCAAATTGAAATCAAGTCCCATAAAGAATGTGTCTGCAGATTTAATGACAGAAGACGTCGCGCTCACCATTTATTTTACTGTTTCACCATTTCCTTTATATCCAATATTTCTCTCTTTTGCTTTTTATGCCTCACTTACAATGCATTTCAACAAAAACATGACATTTGGAATGCACTCTATAAAACATTTAGAAAAAACAAGCTGGGATCGCAATTACAAAGTTTAAAACAGCTAATCAAAACTTAAAACTCATATTACACGGAATGCTTTGCGGGAATATAATGATATACGGCGCGCGGATAATCTCAGAAGATGATAACTTCTGCTGTAACCTCATTTTAGTGGCCATTTCGTTGCTGATTTTCTAAATTAGCTTATTTTTCAAGTTGTGTCCAACCCAAAAGAAAATCTTTCTCCTATATAACTGTCTGTGCGGGTAATTTGTGTGCCCCTGTATGGGTGAGATGCTCTGCAGATAAAAGGCTGTTGGGAGGGTAACACCAGAATAAACTCATGCATCTGACAAATGAAATCAAACCAGGAATCGTATGTTCAAATGACCTCCTGGTTCTCCGACCGCTTCCTGCCCTCACAAACACTCGCCCATCGTCAGGTATTCGCCCATCGTCATCGCATTGAAATAAGAGAGACGTCCACGAGTTTCCCAGGATCTTGCGAGTTGGGCCTGCCGTGGATAGTTAAGAACCGGAACTAACCTAGAATCTCACACCATTAACTAGCTAGGATGAGGCTTCGGTTTCAATCGAATACTCTCCCTTTCTCAATATGCTTGCTTTCCAAGCGACCTTAGTAACTGAATGTTATCATCACCAATGAAAAGTCTTCTTTCCATACGTCCGCATTTGCCCCCTGTTCTCGTACCCTGTCTTGATCCCGCACTGCCCCATTCCCTTTTGTAAAGAGGCGGGCGGGATCTGCTGGGAATAACCTGCACCTCTTTACAGTAAAGCATTAACACTGCGGCACCAGCCGTGACCTAGAAATAATCTTGTTACCAAGCGGCTGATCCCACGTTCACTGCCTGCGTGTTTGCAGAGAGAAATTATCAAATAAACTCAGTGTGGAGCCAGGTCCCTGTTGCGCACTCTCATAGATATGGCCGTTTTAATGAATTCTGCAGAGTTAAAACATGCAGACTATGCAGTCCGCGGCGGCCATTTCCATGCATTATCCTGAGCACGAGTAACACACGTCCCAATAAATCCCGCAACATACAGAGCGTTATCAGGACATTCCTCCTGCCGGTTAGCGGCTAATACATTTTAATATGTGTGTAAACCGTGCTTAAAAAGGCTCGGTGGGTCTGTAATCCAAAATACACCTAATTCGTACCAGAAATTCATCACAATTAGTGTTATTTAAAACAAATCGTAGTAAAACAGGAATACTGCGGTTCTTCGTCCGTCGTCAGACCGCGCAGCTCTTGGGCGCCTCTTATTCCAGCTGCAATGGGGTTCATCCTATGTATTTGGTCAAATATTGTCCAAACCGGACATAACTAGAGGAGAGAATCCAACCATTCAATCTCATTGACTCTCAGTTCTAGTGAAGTTTATGGCACAAGTGCAGGGAAAGTATCTAAAGGAGTTAAAAATGATCAGGAAATACTGAGGCATCACAATACGTCCGGCTCGGGGACAGAAGAGTAGGGAATGGGAGCGAGACTTTTATCTAAATGATTCTTATCAATGTTCTCTCCATCGCAGTGTAACTTGGTTTTTCTTCTCCTCCTCCCAGTAAATGCTGAGACCCACATCATGTTCTCATGTATAGTTGAAATGCTCTTAACATACAGACCTTGTTCCATTTGGAACAAAAAGTAATGTTTCGAAAAGCAAATTTATCTTATTATAAGACGACCCCCCAAAATCTGAATATTAATTAAGGAAAAAAAGAAAAAGCCTGATTATAAGACAACCCTATAGGGAAAATAGTTTTACTAGTAAATATTAATTCATGTAAACAATTTTTTCATATTGAATAAAAGCTATGATTGGGAAAAATATTTTTTTTGTTTCATGTCCTGCCCCCCAGTTATGCACATCTGCCCCCAGAAATGCCTTATACCCCCTATATGCCACTCTGCCTCCCTGATATGCTTTTTACCCTCCTATATGACACTCTGCCCATGATATGCCTTTTAACCCCCTATATGCCACTCTGGGGGGTTAAAAGGCATATCATGGGACAGAGTGGCATATAGGGGGTATAAGGCATTTCTAGAGGCAGAGTGGTGTATAGGAGGACACTTACACACCCAGACACTAATTTACCCACTTACCCACCAAGACACTTACATACCCACTGTGATGCACATACCCAGACACTAATATACCCACTCAGACACACGTCCAAACCAAGACACGCACTCAAGCAACTAAAGCACTTCACTCACCGTGATGGCTCAGCAGGCGCTTAGTATACTGCGGCAACCACGGCATTACAGCATGACGCGGTGTGACCCCGCTAGGCCCCGCCTCCTCAAAAAAATTTAAGCGGTAAATCTACCAGATCCGCCTTTGACTTAGGGACGGCACAGTGCCGCCCGGGTCCCAAGGGGTCTTGCTTCTGGAGTGCCGTGCCAAGATCAATGATTTCCCTCAACCGGCTCTGCTCCCTGGCAGTGGGCGGGCTATCGCGACGCGGAGGAGGCGTCCCCCATGCAGAGAGAACGCTATGCAGGGAAAGGTACGCTGCTGCCCGCGCTTTCACGGCGCTCGCTGATAGACGCCTGGTAGCAGCTGAGGTTACCAGACCGGAGGACCCAGATTCCCTGCAGCGCTGCAGGGAATCTGGATCTTAGTCTCATCTTAGTCTCATAGTTTGAGGTCTGATTAGAAGACGACCCCGATTACAAGACGAGGGGTATTTTTCAGAGCATTTGCTCTGAAAAAAACCTCGTCTTATAATCGAGCAAATACGGTATTTACTGAATTAGCTGTACTTTTACTTCAAGCATAATACTTTTACATACACTGGATTTCACGTTTCCAGTGTAACAAAATGATTTTCAATTTGTAAAACCACATCACAACTTTTTCAATGTTTCCAAAAATTTTCAATTTTTTCTGAAGCCCCCCTCGGAAATGTTACATCTCTAAAGGAAATGAGAGAGAGCTATTTAAATACAGAAAGGGGATTAACAATGGACAGGAGGGAACTTTATCTCAAGGGAGGAGAAAAGTTACAAGAGGCCAGAATCTAACACTAGAGGGTCAGAGTCTGAGATAGAATGGAAGGAAGTCTTACTGTACTGAGAGGGTGGTAGATAAAGTGAACAACCTCCCAGCAGAAGTGGTAGAGGTAAATACAGTGAGTGAATATAAACATTCATGGAAAAGGCATATGGCTCCTGAATCTAAGGCAAGACCAACGACTGATTTTGTGCATTATGCTGGGGGCCACCATTGACAGTAAAATCATTTCTCTTCGAGTTTGGAAAGAATGATGTTACTCTCTGTAAATGAGCTTTGACTGCAGAGTCTGATGCGCATGAATTACAAAATCTCCAGCTCACAGGAATGTTGATTGGCTGGATCAGAGATTCAGAGAATGTGAAAGGTCTCCAGGCATCACCTCTAAACAAGACAAGACTTTCAATTAAAATCTCGTTGATCTTTAAAGCCACGTTATTTATTCTGTGAGCCCTTCTTTTCATTAACGAGCGATGAAAAACTGTGTTTTTCCCGATGTTACAAGAGAAAGTGGAAAAAGTCTAATTATCATTGATTATTAGACATAAATGGAAACTGATTACAAAAAAAGAACAGGGTGATTTTGTGCATGGCTGAAATGGTTCATGAATATACATCAGAAGCCTTAAATATCAGCTCATGGGCTGAAACCAGGACTTCTGTTTAAGGGGAAGATATGATGTCTCAGAAAATTAAAGAAGGAACGAGACATTTCTGAAACCTACAAAAAAAGTATAATTTATATTCCATAGACTTTTAGAAACACTTCACCAGCCTTTCCTCACAATATTGGCTGGTGGGCCGTGCTATGCATGGTTTTGGTGTAGTCTTTGCACTGTATGGCATCTATGGTCTGCGTGGTCTCTGTGGGTTTAGTGTGGGATCAATATTGTCATTGGTGATCTCTGTGGGTAGATAATGGTCTCATAGTTACCACTGGACTGTGTGGTTCCCTCTGGGTTGGGTATGATTTCTGTATTGTCATTGGACTGTGTGGTTCTCTGTGGGTTGGGTATGATCTCTGTATTGCCATTGGACTGTGTGGTTCTCTGTGGGTTGGGTATGATCTCTGTATTGCCATTGGACTGTGTGGTTCTCTGTGGGTTGGGTATGATCTCTGTATTGCCATTGGACTGTGTGGTTCTCTGTGGGTTGTGTATGATTTCTGTGTTGTCATTGGACTGTGTGGTTCTCTGTGGGTTGGGTATGATCTCTGTATTGCCATTGGACTGTGTGGTCTGTGGGTTGTGTATGATCTCTGTATTGTCATTGGATTGTGTGGTCTCTGGGTGGGGTATGATCTCTGTATTGCCATTGGTCTGTGTGGTCTCTGGGTTGGGTATGATCTCTGTATTGCAGCGTTAACCACTTCAATGCCGTGATGAGTGTGGAGAGCAGCCCCAACACCCCCCCCTGCTGCCTGATCGCTCCATGAGAGCGACAGTGCAGCGTTAACCCCTTCAATGCGGGATTTTAGGGGTTAATTCCCGTTTTGTACGGGGCTCTGCTGCTGGTGGTCTGCCTGGAAGCCAGCACTGACCTGAAAGTCCAGGGTGCTTCCAGGTCAAATGCTGTGAGTTTAGTAAGTGGGCTGATGATGATCAGATCACTCCTGACCAACTGTTAGTTTAAAAAAAAATCCTGGCTCCTAACTTTTTTAGCTGGCGCCTAGATTCACAACAAATTTGTCAAGCCCTGGTTTAGGAACAGGCTTATGCCATGACTTCCATGTCCGGGTGCACCTATACCACGGATTTTGGGTATACTACTTGTAACTATGTTACATTGAGTTGACTGTCGACACATAATACAATAACTGGGTAATGTTACAGCATAAATCACATAATCACTTCATGAGAGAGATGAGATATTATGGCGTGTTCTCCGTAGTCAGCATTTCCTTCTGGTCTTTAATGAGAATGTGATATCACTTCCAGATTAAAGTCTCTTTCCCTGTATGTAAGAACGCGTTTTGTACTTTTAATTTAAAGGAATTAGGTTTCTAGAGACATGTTATTCTTGGGCTGCATGTCATGCGATTACACATGTATGGTTGGCCAATTTTGTGGCATTAGTACTGCCTGAAATGTCTGTAAATGTCAGACCTGTCCACGAAGGATCAGTCTTATTCTAAAGGAGAATGTCCTAGTCAGGGAAAGTAACCCAAAATTTCTTGTGTGTATACTGTATATATATATATATATATATATATATATATATATAGACACAGGACCGGACTGGCCATTGGGCATTTTCCCGGTGGGCTGGGTGGCCCAGGGCCGGATTGACGGAGGGGCTGATGGAGCTGCAGCTCCAGGCCCCTACCTTAAAATAGGCTCAGTCAGGACCGGACTGACTGGGCCTATGCGGTCGCATTAACGCAAGGCATAAGGGGCACCTGACCCTTAAGCCCGCAGCAACTGCGACCGGGTCCGCCACTCTAGGGGGCCTTAGGGGTGTGCGGCCGCACAGGGCTTAAATAAAAACATTGGGGGTTTTTTTTTTTTTTACTTTATTTAACATGGAGGATGTTAAATAAAGTAAAAAAAAAACCAAAACAAAAAACCCTGATGTTTTAATTTATGCCCTGTGCGGCCACGCACCCCTAAGGCCGGCCCTGGTGGGGGCTGCCCGGCCCCCTAGAGTGGCGGACCCGGTCGCAGTTGCTGCTTACAAGGTAAGTAGGGTAAGGGGGGGTTAGATAGTGAGAGGGGGTACATATTGAGAAATGGGGAAGGGGGTACATAGTGATAAGGGGGAACATAGTTAGAAGGGGCAGATAAGAAGGGGATGGGGAGAGGGGGTAGTGTGAATGCGTACAAGAATGAATGAGTAAATGTGTGGATGAAGTGTGTGAATGCGTATGAGAATTAATGAATTCATGTGTGGATGAATTGCTTGAATGATTTGTGAGACTGCATTAATGTGTTAATGATTTGTGTGAATGAGTAAGTGTTTGTGTCTATCATGAATGTTTAAGTGATTTGGGGAAATGCAAAGATGGTACATGAAGGGTGGGCTTTAACAATAAATAAATAAATAAAAATGGGCTGCTCAGTCTTAAATGCCCGGGCCTATTTTTTGTCCCAGTCCGGGCCTGTACAGACACGTCTATACATGTGTCCGAGTAGTAGATATTCAGGAGCGGCCAAGCACAGCTCCTCTCCTGGAAAATCAGCGTCCAATATAGTGAATCATATAAATGTCAAGGTTTGGGGTGAAAGTATTGTGCCCTCCAGAAGCTTTCCGTCAATGGAATTTCAGGAAATGATCACTGAATCCATTTCCTAAATGCCCTGAGACGATCCGGCTCCCAATGTGCCACTTCCAGCTGTTGCCATTCTTTAATTAGCGTTGTAACATAATTATAACTTGGCATCCATCTGTCAAGCTGAATGCAAACTGCAAGATAAATAAAATTAGGGTGTTCTATACACTCAAGGGATGTCGCAGTGGGTCCCAAATCATGGAATTAAATACATAGTAACATAGTAACATAGTTCATAAGGTTGAAAAAAGACCAAAGTCCATCAAGTTCAACCTATATACATATTGTGTCCCTACTGTGTTGATCCAGAGGAAGGCAAAAAAAACCCTTATGAAGCAGATGCCAATTGCCCCATACCAGGGGGAAAATTCCTTCCCGACTCCAAATATGGCAATCAGAATAAATCCCTGGATCAACGTTCTGTCCCTATTAATCTAATATCCATAACTTGTAATATTATTGCTTTCAAGAAATGGTGAGAGTTTTAGCGCGTGGAGCAGCCACGGCCTGTGACTCTGAATAAAAGGATTTCATTTACATCCATGTTTCATGATGAGGGGTTAGCAGGTAGCGTAAAGCTTTTCAAATAAACACATACTTTTCAGCTTTCCCAGAAAACTTTTCATGATGTTAGAGAAATTACTGTTTCTTTGTTGCAGTTTTAATTGTATAGAAATCGTCATTTGTCTGGATTCCAGTATTGGTTCATCCACCAGTACTAAGACCAAGCTTCTTCTAGGGGAATCTTCCATTGCTAACAGAGCAGCCAACGGACCATATTCTGCACCTCGCTCGCGGTCCGCGAGGATGATACTTTTCATCTAGAATATAGCTTTTTGTTTCAGTTTTGGGGAAGCTGCTCAGGGGGTATATTCCATGTTTCACTTATTTCTTAAAGTTATAAACATGCTTAGTCCTGGCAAATATAAAAAAAACTAAACGCCACTTTTTCTTTTTTTTCTTTACATAAGTCTTGGATGGGAATAAGTTGTGTGGATCAAACCATCTCTATCTAACCCCAAATTATTAACTACGCTTGGCAGGTCTAACCCATAAAAGCACCAGATTGGAAACAGTTTATTCACTTGTAAGGTGCAGATCCTGCTGCATGAATAATTTCAAAGGGATCCAAAAATCAAGCCGCCATTAGGTGAATTTAAAATGTTCGGACAGTGACACCGAGTTTATGAAAGACACAGCTGGAAAGTTACAGATTGACGCTGTAAACATATTATATACATCCCAGGTCTTTGCAGAATCTCCCCATTTATCTGTGAAACAGATGGCGAGGACTAAATGTAATAATGGCGGGTGACAATGAGGGCCCCATGATCAGAGATGTCCTTCTATATTGGAAGTTGTAGATGCCTTGTAGTTTGTAGCTTCAACGGTAGAAATAAAAGTCCAACCTAAAAATGTTAACTTATTTTCTCGCTCATGAATTTATGTGCCACCAATTTTATTTTCCATTCTCTAGAAATATTGATTGGTATATTGATCTGAAGAGAAGCCCTTGTGTTGCAGTTGGCGCATGTGAATAATGAAGCAAATAATGGAACATTGGGTCATAAACAAGAGATTATGTTTAAGTTACTAATAGGAATCACTACGTGTTCGCTGTCATAAACTTGGAAAAACTCCCGGGTATAAAATTCATAATCCCTTCCCATGAAAATAGGTTTTGAGATTAGATCGAGATCAGATGAGAGAGACAAACAAGCTAAGAATTCTTTCATTTTAAGAACCCTTCTATCCGATTCAACTCCTTACGCCCTGCCAAGGTCAAACGCATGCGTGCACAGCGGATGCAGAGCTGTGTTCAGGCTTTCCTCCAGATAATATGTCGCCAAAAGGATAAAATGTGTTTTTTTTCTTAAGTCTCCTAATTTCTGTGACTATAGGGCTGCAACAACTAATCGATAAAATCGATAATAATCGATAATGAAAATCATTGACAACGATTTTCATTATCGATTAGTCGAATCGATTTTTATCGATTATAAAAAGAGCAAATGCTCTGAAAAACTCCTCTCCTTATATAATCCGACCTCAAACAGAGATCGGATTATAACACTAGAATCCAGATCCCCCGCAACGCTGCAGGAGATCTGGATTCCCCTCACTGTCAGCCAGTGGGTGTCTGTGCGATGCGCACAACTTCCGCCTCTCCTCTCCACTTCCGCTGGGGCTCCTACGATGCAGCGCCAGCATCACATGATGTAGAAGCCCCAGCGGAAGTGAAGGGGAGTAACGGAGGCTGTCTGTGCACATCGTGCAGACCCCCACCGGCTGACAGAGAATCGAGGTCTCCTACAGAGGATCATCCTCTCTGTCAGCTGGTGGGGGTCTGCACGATGGAGGCAGAGTATGTGTATGGGAGGGGGGAGAGAGGCAGAGTGGTGTATGGGAGGGGGGAGAGAGGCAGAGTGGTGTATGGGAGGGGGGAGAGAGGCAGAGTTGTGTATGGGGAGGGGGGAGGAGGCAGAGTGGTGTATGAGGAGGGGGGGAGGAGGCAGAGTGGTGTATGGGAGGGGGGAGGAGGCAGAGTGGTGTATGGGTGAGTTATAGTGGTGTATGGGGGGTATAATGAATTTCAGGGTAACAGAGTTGTGTATGGGTGTGTAATGAATTTCAGGGAGGCAGAGTGCTGTATAGGGGGAGGTAGAGTGGTGTATGGGGGGGTATAATGAATTTCAGAGTGGCATATCTGGGGGAGGCAGAGTGGTGAATACGGGAGTATATTGAATTTCAGGGTGGTGCAGGGCATTTATGGGAGGCGGAGTGGCATATCAGGGTGCACAGTGGCATATAGGGACGTATAAGGCATATCAGGGGGCGAGTGGCATATTGGAAGTTATAAGGCATATCAGGGGGCACAGTGGCATATAGGGGGTATAAGGCATATCGATATTAGGCATATAAAATAATCGTTAGTTGCAGCCCTATGTGACTATTTCACTAATTCCCCAGTCCCTCACGCAATACCGCAAAAACAGACATATGACCCAGAGATTTGGCTGCGCACAACGCGCTGGTTAATAGTTACAGACCATCGGCTTTCAACACTCATCAGTGTTCCTAGACCTCTGAGCTGACACTTCACCCAGTTCCATTACGTTCCAGTAAGACTAAAACATTTAAGAAAAAAGACTTACAGTATGGGAGCTAACGTCCGAGTTACACGAGGAGTCTCTGGCTGTGGAGCGCGCGGCTTACGGGGTGTCCTTGGCACAGACGTGTGCATCAGGCTCCACAAACTTCCTTTCATGCTTGCTTTCGTTATTAGAGCCCTTTTGCCATACGCCAAACATATTGCCTACAAGAGTAAAAAAAACAACCGTTTGTTAATAAAACGTGTTTGCATCTGTTTTATAATTTAAAAAGCAAACTTCTGCAGCTCAGGAGTAAATGAATAGGCCTCAGGATCACAGCTTGAGGTAACCCAACCCCCTGATTGCAAGAACAGAGCATTAACCACATTTCCTCCCATACTTACAACACAGCAGGGCCCAATGGGTTACTATTTCTTCCGTGATGAGGTAATAAATGAATGTTGTGAATAAATAATTCGGGTTTGGGGCTTTTATATTCATTAAAATATATCCTACAAAGTCTGATTCTGTCCGGATTCTCTACAGCAGGGTCGTCATGGAGACTGCCCTTTCCCTCCAGCTCAGTCATTGGACTTCTCTCAGCCAATCAGGAGTTGTCTCTGGCAGCTGTCCGTCTCCTGTGTGATTGCTGTGAGAGGAGAGGTTCCCCATAGAAGTTTCCAGAACAGGAAGGACAGGGCCAGAACCGAGCTGGGAGTGAGGAGGGCAGCAGCCTGAGGCAGCTCACAGGCCCTGGAGGCAGTCTGTTGGCTCTGAAATCATGGCCGTCAGCGAGCTGCTGCACTCCAAAGTATCCTGAGTGAGTCTGAAGGAGCTGAGGTTACCTGCAGAGGGCCCAAGTTCTAGGCCTACAGTCAGAGAGACATCTGTGAAAGGAGAGCAGAGAGACAGCTGTGAAAGGAGAGCAGAGAGACAGCTGTGAGGGGAGAGCAGAGAGACAGCTGTGAGGGGAGAGCAGAGAGATATCTGTGAGGGGAGAGCAGAGAGACATCTGTGAGGGGAGAGCAGAGAGACATCTGTGAGGGGAGAGCAGAGAGACGTCTGTGAGAGGAGAGCAGAGACATCAGTGAGGTGATACTAGAGAGACATCTGTGAGGGAAGAGCAGAGAGACACCTGTGAAAGGAGAGCAGAGAGACATCTGTGAAAGGCAAGCAGAGAGACATCTGTGAGGGAAGAGCAGAAACATCATTGAGGTGATACCAGAGAGACATCTGTGAGGGAAGAAGCATCAGTCCCAGCCTGGAGAAAGAGACAGCGTTCCAGATGTGCCTGAAGACACTAAAAAGAGGTACCCCATTAACCTATATACCAGTACATACACTCTCTTTCCTGGGAAGTATTACCTGCGCAGGGTGAGCGCCTGCACTGGGGAGGGAGAGCTGGGGGTTAGCATTAAGTGAGTTGCTGTGTTTAATTTATATACGTTAGAACTGAGTGCCGCTGCCTAATCTGCACCGATTGGGTGCAGCAGCCAGGTCCGTATGTTGTGATGCCAACTTATTCATAGTAATTCGAACACCGAGCGTGACAAACCCCAGGTGCCATGTCCACAAAATGGCTTCCTGGCCCTTCGTGTTTGGCAGGGCAGCACTGGGTTAACTGTAGAAAAGTACGAAAAATCTAGTGGTAAGGTGCGTGCTGTACTTTGTGTCCGGTGGGTGTCGCACACTACTGCCCCCTCTTCCCCTGCGATGGGCATACTGCGCTCCCTCAGTCCCAGCACTCACACTCTGAGCACAGGAAGATGACATCACTTCCTGCCACTCAGATGCAAGCAGCGTGTGAGCACTGCAAGGGAGCTAGGAGCATAAGAGCTAGCCTGAGCCAACAAAGGAAAAGGGTGTGCAAGGATCTTATTGTGTGCGTGTGTAAGTATGTTAATGAGTGTGCATCTTACTGTGTGTGTTACTGTGTGTAAGTATGTTAACAAGTGTGTATCTTAATGTGTGTGTGTTACTATGTGTTTGAAAGTATGTTACTGTATGTGTATATCAATATGTTACTGAATGTGTGTGTGTAAGTATATTACTGTGTGTTTTAGTATGTATGTATGTATGTGTGTGTGTTTGTAATGTCGTTGAAAAAAAGTCTGGCTCCTACATATTTTTGTCTGGCTCCTAGATTCCAACAAAATTTGTCAACCCCTGTTGCAATGCATCTTATACCCAATTTATTGTGTGTATTATTACATCATGAATATTGTGAGTGCGAAATAAGGAGTGCAGTGGAGGCTCTGCAACAGAGAAGGAAAATGTCCCAAACTCCCTCACTGTTAGTGGAGCCTTCAGGAGACATTAGAGCGCCAACAAATACCCCAAATGGTGGGCAGTCCTGGAGCCTCTACAAAGCTTTTACCCCAGTAAGAGGTTAAACATGTTATGCAGATTTCAACATTTTTTCCCTGGCAGCGCTTGAAATTGGGGTTTTAACTGCTCCCAATAGTATATGGCGTTACAGAAGACTCTGTTAGGGTGCAAGATCTGAACCTCCCAGCAGGAATCCTGGGAAATGCCTCTGGGTATAAATTGGCCCACAAAAGGAAAAAAATATTTTGCAAAAAAAAAATAAAGCGTTAAAACCTGCAGAAAGTGACCTAGCAATTAATAAAGGGGGAAAAAACACACAAACAAGGAAGCAACATAAAATGCGGTGCAGCTATTTCCAATAAACTGTGTAGTGAATATGTGGAGCAGCTTTTCAGCAGAGATCCTCACACTGCGGCTGTGCGGAAAATCCAGTCTTGTACGGCAAAATCTGCATCACAAATATTCACGGTAAATTAGCTTTTTGAAAGGTGATTCGAAGTGTCTGGAAATCTGGGATCATCTATTATGTGGGCAGCAATTCTGTTACAAATTTCAGATGTTTGGGCAAAATCATATCAATGTAAACGCAAAAACAACTTGAGAGTTTTTAACCCCTTAAGGACCGGGCTCCTTTTTCGTTTTGTACCCTGTGGGACCGAGGCTGTTTTGACACTTTTGTGGTGCTTGTGTTCAGCTGTAATTTTCTCCTCACCCATTTAGTGTACCCACATAAGTTATATATTGTTTTTTTCAGGACAAGATGGGCTTTCTTCAGATACCATTTTGATCATATCATCTTATTTACTATAAAAAAAAATAAAAAAAACATGGTGAAAAATTGAAAAAAAAACACATTTTATGACTTTTATTTGAAAAATCTTTTACTCACCTAAAAAAGCAAGTACAAAAACTAGCTAAATAGATTCTACTACTTGTCCTGAGTTTAGAAATACCCAATGTTTTTATGTTTTTTTGATGTTTTTTGTAAGTTATAGGGCAATAAGTACAAGCAGCGTTTTATGATTTCCAAATCTTTTTTAACAAATCTGGTCAGTCTGCCTCCATCTCCTCTTTGGAATATCTTTGAAGCCGGTTAACTCAATTTAACCCATTTAAACCATATATTTTTGAAAACTAGACACCCCAGGGTATTCCAAATGCGGTTATTTTAACCCTTTCCATGCACCAATTATAGAACTACACTTTGTCAAACTTTGTAATAGTAATTTTTTTTTTTTTTTTTCACACAAATTGTACTTTAGTTATAGATATACAGGTCCTGGTATATGTCACTGTCAAACAACACCCCTATATGTGTTCAGGAACATCTCCTGAGTACAGCGATACCCCACATGCATGGGTTTGTCAGATTGTTTGGCTGGTAAAAGGCTACTTTTGGGGCATGCGTAATCCAGGTGGTCATTTGGTCATTCTGCCTCCATCTCCTCTTTGGAATATCTTCGAAGCGGGTTAACTCAATTTAACCCATTCAAACCCTATATTTTTGAAAACTAGACACCCCAGGGTATTCCAAATGCTGTTATTTTAACCCTTTCCATGCACCAATTATAGAACTACACTTTGTCAAACTTTGTAATAGTAATTGTTTTTATTTTTTTTTCACACAAATTGTACTTTAGTTATAGATATACAGGTTCTGGTATATGTCACTGTCAAACAACACCCCAATGTGTGTTCAGGAACATCTCCTGAGTGCAGTGATACCCGACATGCATGGGTTTGTCGGGTTGTTTGAGATTTAAAATGCCACATTTGGGAAGTGCGCTTTTTTTCTCCATTTTGGTCAGTCTGTACCTATACCCTATCTTTGAGCTCGGCCACTCCAATTTACCCCATCAGCCATTTTTTTTATATATTAGACACCCCTTGGGTATTTGAAGTGCTTTTATTTTAACTCTTTGTTGAGATTTTTGAGAAATTTTAGCACTTGCTCAAAATAATAAACTTTATTTTTTTATTTTATTTTATTTTTTGAATACTTTTTTTATATTTTTTTTACACCTTTTGCTGGTACTGGATGGTTCATCAAGTGACATCACTGCATAATTATTTTTAAATGTTAGCACATTTTTTTTTATTTATTTTTTTTCCATTTTTTATTTATTTTATTTTTTTTTGAATATTTTGCTAATCACATAGTGATTAGAAAGCTGGGTTCCATTGACTTGCTTGGTTGAATGCAGTACCTGTATTCAACCTGCAAGTGGAGCCAGAGTTCTCTAGAGGGTCAGGAGACCGTCTAGCGAACTCTTTCTTCTTTATTGGTTTTTTTCCCGGGCCGCCGCCATCTTGCTGATGGCGAAGATCACCGGCAGCTGCGGCTGTGACCGCTCTCCGGAGCGGTCACAGCCCATCCAAAGGTAAGTGTTTGGTGTCGCTGGATGCCTCCTGATCGAGGCATTCCAGCGACACCATTTAAGTTTAGGAGGCGATCGTTGATCGCCTCCTAAACGCTTTTAAAACGGGCGTCTGCCGCCATACAATGTATGGCGGCTGTTGACGCCCCGGGGAGGGGCCGGACATGGCCCCCGATGCCGATCTCGGCGTTACTGAATGCCTCGACATCGAGGCATTACAGTAACGCCGTTTAAGCGAAGAAAGTGATCGTTGATCACTTTCTAAGCTTATTTAATTTTTTGACGGTTCAGGACCGTCAAAGGTCATTTAGTGACCTTCTTGTCATGACGGTCCTGAACCGGCAAAGGTCGTGAAGGGGTTAAATTAGATAATTCACATTCTCCATCTGGATATTTGTAAACGGGATTGTTGTTTAACACCTCGCCCCGACATAACTTTGCCAAAAGTACGTTGGTATAGATCATGATTCGGTAATAAAGTAACCAAAGCTTATTTTAACCAAGAAAAGGTCTGTGTCATTAATCCCCATCAGCTGCCAACAGTTTATAGCTGTTTAGCGCGATTTAACCTCGATTTGCCCCCCACAAGCTTTACAGTCCCGTCAGAGCTGCTTATTCACCAAACAGCGCACTCTGAATTTACCGCCTTCTAGGCCAGATTTATCTAAACCAAGCCATTGAGCTGAAGAGTTACTGTTATAAGGAGGCACTTGCTGCGGGTCTCTCTGGAGAATAAAGAGACAGTAAAAGACAAGCTGTAGACGATAGGTTCCTTACAGCTGGAATCATTAGGGCAACTGCCGTGTGCTGATACAGCTCATGTACCCCCAATACTGGGACAATGCATCTGGCAATCTGGATGTCCTGAAATCAACATATAAGCGGGAGATCAATGAGTATGAATAAAACCGTGCATGGAATAAAGTTTATGCTGACGGGTTGACATCCAGGTTTCAGGATTTTTCTTTGCTCATGTCCGTATAGAATACTGAAGTAGAAGTTGCAGCAGGCCTGCCAGCCTTATGGTCCTTCCCAATGAAAGAGCCCTCACCAGCTCCCCCAGCCAAAGGAGCGCCAAGCGTCCTATCTACCCTCCGGTAAATAACATACACAGTGCCACACACATTTTCACAACGCACCTTTGCACATACTCACTCACACACACACACACACATACATTGTCATGTAGACATGTTGAATTTTTACCTGCCCTTTTTTCAGTGCAGCCTGGGGTAGGGGCAATAGAAAAAGAGCAATTAATAAAAGTGAAGCAATCAGCAGAACGGTACACTGGTTGCAATGTTGACCGCACCAAAACTGCCCTTTTATACCTAAGGTTTAGGTAAATGTAGAGTAATTAAATCTGTTTTGATTCCGTTATCTTCAAAATGGTGAAACTCCATGCACCTAACATCAATCTAGAACCACTAGGAACAAATAACGCCATTCATGAATTGCCCCTGTGGGTGGCAGAAGACATTTGTCAGAAGGGCATTCCATGGTTCTCATTAGCATATAATTTAAATATACTCAAAGTACCAATGAAAAAATGCTGCCATCGCGGGTGTAATACTGTTACAGACGCTGCGTCCTAATTTCTACCTTGAAAAACCTTCACTCAAGGAGAATTCATTTTGACGTTTTATTCATTCTAATAAAGTGCTTCAAGATGGCAGTCATTATCCAAACAATTATCCAACTGGATAGTCCGGCCATTATCTGAACCGCTCATCCAACCCTAATGGGATCCATGTCGGAGAACTGCCGCACATCTGAGTCATCTGTCGGTAATCGCTATAATGGCTGCTAATCTTGGGGAATGGAAGCATATCGGATGTATATTTCATATCAAATTAATATATTTACACTATTTATTGATCGTTACAGTCTAATTCAAATCATTTATTCAAATAATATTAGCCGAATGCGTTGGCTGATATCACTGGGAAGTTTTCAGACAGGAGGAGGAATTACGCGGCTTCTGCTTTTCAGCAACACTTTGCCAATGTCAGGGCTGCCAGATCTGACAGGTCGTGGTATAATCCGGAGGGCAGAAAGAGAGTCACCGACTCCAGGAACTTGAACACCAATAGATGGGGCCATGATGGAAGAAAGTCACTGGAACACATGCACAGACGCAGCTCCACAATAAGCAGAATCAGTCACTGCCTTTTGGAGGCCGTGACATACTTTTCCTTTTGCTTCAGGTAACTTCCTGGTCAAAAAAGAACTTTCAAACGCAACAGGAAGTAGAGTCTGCAAATGAAAATCACACTACAACCTTGAAATACCATAACACCAACTAATGAACCGGATCCACTTATGTGTTAAGTGTTTGCATAGGCTATTTCTGTAGTTTTCATTTCATTATAAAATATTATTATTATAATAAAGTATATTTTCCCAAAACATTCTTAGAATAAGCACCTCGTTAAATTTTTTTTGGATATACTGGGAATAAAGCGCAGACAAAAAGTTTGAGATTCTGAGAAAACAGCCCTTTTTATGAGATTTTTCGGTTTAGACAGTAGATACTGCTAAATACTGCAATTTTCTTAATCACATAAATAAAAGTGTTGGCCATCTGCAAACAGACAGGAACATAAGCCAAAAACCGGCAAGGCGGCTAATGACACTGCTCCTGGGAAAAAGACGGGAACTTATTAACCGTTACGACACCCATTGGCAAAGAAAACTTGCGCGTGCCGCGATTTGTAAAGCCTCTGCTTATAGGAAACTGCATTTTTATTAGCAGGTTACTTGCACTTTCCTTATGACCAGCTAGGGATAAATGAATTATTTTATTAACTAAGATATTACTACATAGCATGCAGATATTCTTAATCCAGAAATGTTTAGTTAATAATAATGATGTTAGAAACTTGACATCAAATGATTGGACCCGGTCAGGTTGGTCTGTGTGTCCTCCTGATGTGTAAGTAGGTGGCGGGCAATGAGCAAAAGGAATGGGGCAGATAAACTATATAATATCCGACAAATACCCAGGCAGATAAATTATATAATAACCAATAAATACCCAGTGATGTAATAGGCAGATGAAATATATATATATATATATATATATATATATATACCTGTGTGCACAATATATATAATATCCAATAATCACTCGAGCGGATAAATTACATAATATCCCATTTTCACTGGGGCGGTTAAATTTTATAATATCCAGTAATGACCCGGGTGGATAAATGATATGGTATCCAATAAATACCTGGACAGATACATGATGTAATATCCAATAATTACCCTGGCAGACTAATGGTATAATATCCAATAATTATGTGGCAGATATATGATATACTATCTAATAACCACTGGGCTGTTTAAATGATATCCAATTATTACCTGGGTGGGTAAATTATATAAATATCCAATAATTGCCCAGGTGGATAAATTATGTAGTGTCCAATAATCACCTGAGTAGGTAAATTACATAATATCCAATGATAACGTATTGGGTTTTTTTAAGCACAAGTAGGGCTTTCTTTTGAAATAATTATTACTATATAAAAATGTGGGGAAATTTAGGAAAAAAAAGGAAAGAATTTCACAGTGTCACCTGTAAAAACACACACATATATATATATATATTGTGAGATAGGTCTGGGATCACCCGTCGCTGAGGTCAAGGGACAAGTGCCCGTCTTCATTCAAGCCAGGCAAACAGCAGTAAGTTCATGCAATCTGACACAGGGTCAGGTTTATTAGAAAGGTTGCAAAGACAAAAGAAATAAAACAACACAGCAACAAAAGAAATACCTTGCCTGTCCGGCACTTAATATACAAGGGATGTCCCTCATTACCAGCTGGAGAGCTGCTCTCTGCCAACTTAACACAATACGTCCAGCAACCTTTACTCACTTTACTCACTTTACTCACTTTACTCACTTTACTCACTTTACTCACTTTACTCACTTTACTCACTTTACTCACTTTACTCACTTTACTCACATGTCTCTCCCACAGACAGGCTTTCTGTGTCCTCAGCCAGAGCGCTACCTGCCCTCCTGGCTTCCCTTTTATATCCGCCCTCTCATTCACCTACATTAATCACCTCGCAGGTGGAAGACTCTGGTGTTACTTCACATAGGAAAGGAATCTAGGAGAAACATACCTCCCTTCCACCACCAATCCTACATGAATGTCACAATATATATATATAAGCAAGTGCAAATGGGGAAAAACCTTTAAAAGTGTATTTAGGTATTTGTCCTGTTTTTGGAAACACCTCATATGCTTGGTGTTTTCATTTATTTTGGCACTTACAGGGTTAAATATGAATTACGCACTTCACTGTTCCTAAAATTTTTACAAAATGTGGTATTCTGCGAGTTGCGCCCCAATAGTGTCCAGAAAAAGAAAAACTTCTAAACAAAAGTGTATATTTTTTGAAAGTTGACATCCCAAAGTATCTTACTAGGGGCATTTTAATGCTTTTGATTTAACCTTTTTTTAACGCTTTTGATTTTTGGCATTTTAACGCTTTTGATTTTAACGCTTTTGATTTTCTTAGTGCCAGTCCGTCATAAACATTGCAGTAATTTTTTTTTCATTTTGAACAAACCCTGTCTATCAAAACATAGTATTCCAATACATTTCTTTCCCTGCTTACATGAAATTACTGAGCCAAGTTGTGATTTGTATTCAGACCCCCCCCCCCCCCCCCCGAGTACAGGAATACCCCATATACATGGGTAGGGCATGTCTTTTAGGCACTGAGAGTTCAAAATTAGAAAATGCGAATTACAATTTTCAAACATGTTTGATGGGTTCATGTCTTTTTGAGAAACAATAGGGGTCCGATATTTCATTTTAACCCCCGAAAACCTTATATTTCCAAAAAACTAGACAGCTCGGGGAATCTAGAGCGTGAAGGGGTTAATGGTTTATGTTTGTTTTGGAGTTAATGGTTTGTGTTTGCTTGGGAGTAACAATTGCTGGCATTTACCTAGTTTACGCCGTGGGCAGTCCTGATCTGGATAAAGTGTTGTTATTTTTGAAGGTTGTGCCCTGTTAGCACATTATAAGTCACAGAGAGAAAGGCCGCTAAGGAGCCACATGACACAGTCTGCATGCACGTCATGTTGCAATGAAGATGGCTGCTGGACCTCATATCAGATAAAACAAATATCAGAGGGTACTTTCGCTTTTAGGATGGGTGCTCTCTGCCTCGTTCTGCTGTATAATATGGCATTGCATGCCTGGCTGTCTCTTCCTGATCCGTGCCGTTCCCTGTCTCTTGGATTAAATGCAGCGATCAATGGCTTCCAACTGTGTCCAAGGTCACGGATTCTCTGCCTGAAGGTGACAGCTGAGGCTCAGTGACATAGAGAGATGGGGAGAGGGGGTAATCGGACTTTTTTAGAGAAGGATTATGAGCACATCTTTACGTGAAATATTTATAGCCGTTTATTCTGTGAAACTCCATTTTCCACGGAAATTTAAATTTACCGAATAGGTTATAACCCTTTCTGTTTTTAACGAAGATATTCTGAATGCCACCACTGGGGATCTGCTATAATTTAATCAGCTTTACGCCATGATTCCGGCAGGAAGTGCGCCCCTTAGAACTGTTAAATGCTTCAAACGTTAATTTCCATTATTTACAGAGAAAGATAAAGGATATATTTTTGTGGATCATCTACAGTCGCAAAATGACCTTAAAATAAGAAGACTGAAATAGCATTTAACCTAATGGAGGAGCCGATTGAAGGGGAGTAAAGGAAATGCTCCTTCAGTCCCTGGACAGCCAGGAGAACTGGGTTTAGGTGGAAATTGGCATGGGACCCCCACAGCCATGACATATGTTATATGTTCCATCCTTGTCCGAAGAAGACGTTTCAGATGCCTACTGAGCAGAGACGTTGGGGGAAAGGGCTGAGAATTCTGCACAATGCAATAGGGTTAATGCCAAGGGCATTGGCTGCATGTGGTCTCCAGTCATAATTCTTACCCACGACAAATATCGGCATGATAATAGGCTAAGGACTGATTAAGGTTTGAGTCTTTCCATCAGGAAAAACAGGCAGACCAGATGGACTGAATCTGCCGACAGGTTCTGGGTTTAAAAATATTTGAGTAGTCCGTCCTGAAGATGCTGAGGACAAACACAAAGTATATTTCATTTTTAGCTGCATCAACCTCTGGTTGGAGAACCATGGTGGTCCTTTCAAATATGAAAACATCTTGGGCTGTTGCCAGATATTACAGTTTATTTAGACACGATATTGGCCTGGTGTCGAGTCATGTTAAAAAGAGCATCTGGCTACAACACGCAGACATTGTGAGCTGCGCCGGCAATAGAAGAGAAAGGGGGATAGAGTGAATGTGTGCATGTATGTATGGTGTTAGCGTGTGTTTGGGTGTGTGTTCTTGTGAGAGTCAGGAGTAAGCAGTTAGTGGTGTATGGGGGACGCAAAGTGTCTTTATGTATGTATGTAAGCACATTCCTTCGTCCTGATCCACCCCCCCCCCGCCCCAGCCTCCTACAGCCAAAATTCCTCTCTTTTGTAACTTTAAAAACTTTCTTTCTATACATCCTATTTTGCATACAGAAACCACTTAGCTCTAATTAATCCTACAAGAGAGCTACTACTAACTTAGATTGTAAGCTCACAAGTGGAGCTCTCAAAGCCTGGTAAAAGTACCGTAAGGCTATATGGCAAGCTCACAGGCAGGCTTCTCAACACCCTGCGTCTGTATGTAGTAGTGTATACAGTATTTGTTACGTATGTGTTAACGGCCTCACTTAAAAGTACTGCGTAATTTGTTAGCGCTTCATAAATAAAAGGTAATAATAATATGTCAGTGTATGGAGTTAGAGCGTGTTTGCATGTTAGCATCTGTGTGTTATACATAGTAGATAGGAAGAGACAAAGTAAAGCTTTGCTTCACAAACTATTGTTTTTACTCCTTGGCTTTTGTTACTTTCCCCTTCCTTCGTATCAGGAATTATTCTATCCCAGTATCTTTTACTCTTTTAACATTTAGACAAAACATTTCATTGTGAAAATTAAAATGTGATTGCCTGCTATGAATAACTGGTTGGAGAAGTGATCCCCGCTCTGCGTTCTTAATCCCCATAGGGTCTTATTTGTTGGAAAATATTTTTAACTCTGCGGTTCCCAGCGTCATGACTCAGATCTTGGCTTGTGCCGAAGCGTGCAGGGGAACGGTGTATGCCTCAATACTGTGACCTTTCATAGGGCTTGTGTGGTGCAGATGGATAGAGCAGGCGGTGTGATATACAGGGACTGCGGCAGGGGAGAACGCATCTCCTGATAGGAACTGAACAGGAGGCTAGAAATCAGATTCTGCTGCCCTGTACAGAGTATATTATATTTCTGTAAAAAAACTAAACAATAAATGAGCTCAGGGACCTTTACAACAGGGTGGCAATCATGGCCCCTGTGCTTGGCATGATGTGGTTCATCAGGAGGGGAACTGATCCCAAAGATTACGGTTAAAACGTTTCTGCTCCTTCAATAGGGTACCTGCATGGACCGGCGTCTCCAAAGGGCATGTCGGCTTGGCCACCTCTGCATTATCTGAGAAAACCTACTTAAAGCTGATGGCATCTTATATAAAAAAACCCCTAACATTTCTCATCTTTCAAAATAAACTCCTGCCTTTTGTTAAATCTCTGTATGTATTTAATGTCGCTCCCATCCCTTCTCTCTATTCTCTCCCTCTCTCCCTCGCACCCCCTTTCTTCTTTCCCCCAAACTGGACATAATGAGATTCCTCAGTCTTTCCGTATCATCTTTATCCTGCAAACGGTTCCCAATTTTAGTCGCCTCCACTGATCTCTCTTGAGAATGTCCATATCGTTCTGGAGATGGGGATCACCAAACTGTCCCCACTACTGTAGGTGAGGTCTGGGCTGTAATAACCCGGTCCCTTCTGCTCATAACTCTTCTTTGTACATCGTTCCTGCTCATATCTGTGAACCCAATCACAAGTCACTGTGCTAAGGCCGAGTGCTGTGTTTTCTGTGCTGGGGACATTTGGCCTGTCACTAGTTTCCTGAAGCCTGTGGCTGTTAATGAATGATAATGGGATAACTGGGAGTAGTTTGCCTGGGACTGGCATGTGGGGACCTTTTAAGTTGGATTTTAAATTGAACACAGAGAGGGCTCGTCTAGGTGCGAATGGGCTCTGAACAGTCATTTCTACAGCAATCACATTACCAGCAGGAAGCAGCGAAACGCATCATCCTAATGTCAGGCAGAAGGCAGCACATTGCCGATTGAACATCATCTGCCACGTGACCAGAAGGGGTGCCTTAAGACGACAGATGCTATTTCCCCCAAATACTAGTAATTAACAAGTAAAAACTAAAATAAACCAAAAAATCTCAATCAACATAGAAGGGGCAGAGATAGAAATAGGGGAAAAGCCAGCGGGGTAAACCTCTTTATATTGGAATTAAGTCGGAGTTACCCCAAACTAACAATTACAAGCTGTAGTGTGATATACGGAGCGCGCACGGCCCCAGTAGCTGTGTTCTCTAAGTATTCTTCACGTACATCAGGTATACACGACATTACATGCAGTACATTTGTCATAAAAGGTTTCGTGCTCTGTTTTGTCTACATATTGGTCATTATTATTTTAGCAGCAACCCAGGAATCTGAATGTGTTTGCCTTATATTGTTTTTTGTACTGAATCCAGACAGTCAGAGAACACATCCTTCGTTCCTGACCTATACTCCTTCACAATCCTATCCTGTAACATAGTTTCCATGAATTTCCCCACGACTGATGTAAGACTTGCTGGCCTGGAGTTGCCTGGCTGCTCCCTACTGCCTTCCTTGTGAGTGGGCAGAATTTCCCATCTTCCCATTAACTACCATCGGTTAAATAAATCTGTTAATGGTTTTGCTAGTACCCCACTAAGCTCTTTAAAAGAATTTGTGCGTATGCCATGTCTTTTCTTTATAGACAGCTGAATGTTATATATCAGTGTGAAGCCAGATTGATAAATATACCCATATCCACTCTCAAACACTCACACACACAAACCTTTTAATTACTGTTTATAATGTAGAAACTATCCCCTTACTATTTCTTATACTGCTCACACTGCTTGTGCGATTTGTGACCCGCAGGAGTTTGTTTTGCATAGACATGCACTCCCTGCCACCAAACTGCACTAGTAGACCCACACGCACTCCAATACACACACACATACATACATACTCACTCGTATTTAATCTCTGTCTATGGCTTTAGCCAATGAACCCAAAGCATCGGAAAAGGGCACTTCTACTACTTCTGACCCATCCCAGCCCTCTGAGAAAGCACACAATCAGAGGGGGCAGCACGGGCGGTAGGAGGCTTTTATTGTGATTTGCTTACAAAATTTTTAGACCATTGCTTTAAAGCTCCTCCTGTGCGAATCATCACTTATTATACATGACGCTTGCAAAATAACCACCGTGTGAAAATATTTCTCGCATAGTTCAATAGATAGTTAAATAATTATAAACTGTGGCACAGCATGTCACCTCTTATAACGTTAATGTCCTTCAATATTAGGAAATAATGTCAGAACCATGTTTGTAGCAGACGCTCCTTCGTGAAATTGCACAACTGCATCACACGCATGTGCAAAATGAAGACAAGTGTTTGTAGAGACGTGAACAATAGGAACATCTTTTACTGCAACCTTGGCTTCTCCTGTGAAAACAAGTCCAGAGTTTGCTATTCCAATCTTGGGCAGCCAGATGCCACAAGGTGTGGCAGATAATGATCCATGGGGCAATTATCTCAAGTGTCTGAGATTTCCTTTTGAGTCATGAGTTGAGTTGATGGAACAGAGGTTCTATGCAACAAACTATACAAACATACACATCTCCACCAACACCAGACAGAGACCTTAGAGCTACGTCTGCGACGAATGAGACACAAAGATCCCGATTTTATAGATGAACCCCCATAAAAATAAAAGAAGGTTCTTTTCATCCTGACGTCCAGACGCAAAGAGGGAATCACAACAACATTTACTATAAAGGAACTAAAATGTTTACGAATGTAACAAAAAATCTGTGGATCGCTCTAATGAGACCTTTATTCAGCTGTTGGGCAGAATATCGTCCTACCATGTAATGGACTGGAAATGCCTGAGTGGCAGCAAAATGGTTAATAGCTACTAGCAGCCGGTAACTTTTGGTCAGAGGTCCCCTAAAGAGGTGAGGAAGGAGAAACGTAGCATAAGGTCCCCAAAACTTCCCCCAAATCTCTGTGTGAATGGAGACTTTGCTGAGGGTCTGCTGTACCAAATGCTGTCTCGAACGCGCACATACTCTCCGCTATCGATGGAAACTGCATCCGAAAAGCTCTCCGGCAAGAGTCTGTTGCTTAAATCCTTAGTTATTGTGAAGACATTCTAGATCCACTGAGCAGCAGACAATTCCGTTCTGTGTGAAAATAGAGAAAAGACACACGGTATGCAACATTCATCTAATAATGGATCTCGAGCGCATGTGGCAGCGTGTTATAGCAAAGCAGGGTCACCAGCCATTTATTTATTCCAAATGTTTCCTAGGAACATGCAATAAGCGTCTGGTGTTGCTACGGTAACCGAGTGCAAGTTAAAAGAACCCCTGAGGCAAAGAACTAACAAGATCTTGGTGTGAGAATCTTAGCGGCTCCACGCGCCGTCTTTTCTTCCTCCCCTTGGGATTTATCTCACGTTTATCTGTACAACACACATTGGGTTTTGGGTCTGGGTAATCTGCGTATCTTCCTTTTCCTTTATTATAGGAATAGACATTATATCTTTCCCTTGGAATAACCAAATACTGAGCAGCAGGTGGAAAGAATCATGAAATAATAAAAAGCCATTTCAGGAATTGTTTCGTAATTTACATTAATATGTCTGGCACAAAACTCCACTAATTGCTGTGCTTTACCGGAAGGTGGCTTCCCGTGGCCAGCCACAGGTACCAGCTGCATGTGATGCGCTTACAGGCCGGGGGGGTCCTGCCAGCCAGGCATCTGATGCCGCAAATATTTTCCTTTTAGCTTTTGGGGTCTTGGTCAGTAAATGGTGCAATAAATGCATTTTAAGCTCAATGGGATATACGTTATCCGCTCACTCACATTCACTTCCCATCCTGTCTTATCTGCTATTCACTTCCCATCCTGTCTTATCTGCTATTCACTTCCCATCCTGTCTTATCTGCTATTCACCTGAACTAAAGGAAAGTCCCGAGGAAACTTTTCACTGTGAAAACACGAGTTTGAGACATAAAAAAAAAAAGGAGAGCAGCAGGAAAGTAACGAAGCCCTGGAGAGACCGCAGATAATTCTCTATAACATGTTACACAAGCAAATGGCGGTTTATATACTGTGAAGGAAAATTTTTTTTTATCCCCTGCTGATTTTGTACGTTTGCCCGCTGACAAAGACAGATACCAAGCTGAGATTAAGAGCACCCGGGAGCCGGACATCTTGCTGATTGATGGGGGATCAAATATTTATTTCACTGAGTAAAATGCAAATCAGTGTATAACTTATTTGAAATGAGTTAGTCTGGATTTGTTTTATTATTCTGTCTCTCACTGTTCAAATAAACCTACCATTAAAATCATAGACTGATCATGTATTTGTCAGTAGGCAAACGTACAAAATCAGCAAAGGAACACAAAACTGCTTGCATTACAAGCAAAACTTTCGAGAAAGAAATAATCAAAAAGAACGTAATAACTGGGTCCCAGAAAATGCTGATGTTTATGTGTAATTTAAAGAAGAATAACCAGTACGAGACCCTGCAGCATGCGCTAGAGCAGAGGACGGGAACCCGTTTCTCTAGGACTGGGACTATCCCGGATATCCTGACCTTGGTTTATTAATCGTTATCCAGCTGAGTGGCTATAAAGGGAAAATCATGAAACTCACCGCATCCGCCCTCCAATGAGACGCACCGCATGGGTTGCATTAAACCTCTCATAGCGTGCTACGCAAATGAGCTAAAAAGTCATAATACATGCCAATATCTTACCTTGCATTTGCATGTCGTACACAGAGATTCTGCCATTGTCCATACAGCGCCGCCGAGCCGTGTTATTCCAAGACTGTCTTGGCAGGTTTTTCTTATGTCATATGTGACATTATCTGCTAAACATGGATCCTCCACGCAGCGCGGACAGCATTCACCCTCAGAAATTGCTGTGTATTCGCAGCTCAGAGGCAGGCACGTCTGGGGCCAACAGTCGACCTCTCCCTCCTATGGGGATGAAAGACGGTCAAAGGAACTTTTCCAAATGAGACTTTACGGTAGATACAAATACCGCTTTTTACTTCTTGTAGATAGCGGGGGACACAGTGACTCCAATCTGCCTTTTTAATGGTTCCAAATATCTGATTTCAAACAGTATAAGGACCAGCATAAGGATCGGCATAAATATATTATCGAATTGTGGTTTTGAACACCCCCCCCCCCGAAAACTGATCATGATACATTCACAGAAAGCTTTACTGTGCCTGACTTATGCTATTTTGCATGAAAGTATAAATTTCTATGTGTAACCAGCTCTATTATCACCAAACACAAACAGCGCTACATATCCTGTGGTGAAAGGGGACTTTGCCGTATCTGAGAGAATGATTGTCGCAGTCCTTGGTCTCATCTTAGACTGACACAGACATCCATACGGATCGTGCCCCTTGCTTCTTACCAGGCAGCGGCACTGTTGGCAGCCGTAGGTCCAGTTGTCTCCACTGTGGTAGAGTTTATGCCCCTCTTGGTCCAGACATTGACTCGTCACTCGGGTGTCACACTCCGGACAACAGAACAGGTCCACGCTGGGGTTCTGGCAGTCGCACGCTGTCCTCCGGCAAAATATTCTCCCATTCTGTCACAGTAAAGAAGAAAGGGTTATTGCAGGTGAGATGACTGCATCTATTGAAGGGGGTATCTAACGTGTAGCACCCTGGGTAAAACTAATGCCCGGTACTGCTCACCTGATGTGCAGCCCTGGTCACCTTCATTGTGGTAAATTGGGTAGCCGCCCAAAGCATTTTAGACCTCACTACAGTAGTTATATTATTTAATAACGCACTTTACTAGTGGTGACAACGGCTCCGCACCAAGCCTGCGCAATATCTGCATTTCACTCGGCTCCATCTGAAGCAAATACCAGCCTGTCCCCACCGCTGAGGACTACGGGATTTCCGGGGACACCGCTCTTTGCCCAAACATCCTCAGCACCGTGGACAGCGACACTGGAGAGCTGCCAGGACACTATTATTTGATGTCCTAATCTCCACTGTTTGTACTCCCCAATACTCCCCAGAATGCATTTCACCCCTGCTTCCTGATAGTCTCTGCCGTGGTTTAAGGCATCTTAAATGCTTTGGATGTTAATCAGCACCCAGGTCACAGACACATCTTAGTGTGGTGAATTAAGGTAAAAAAGGAGCCATTCGCAGTGAATCACATTCCTTGTTCCTCCACAGTTCCGCAGCATTTATAGGGTTAATGGCACCATTACTCTGTCTGCTGGTATACACAGGCGCCAGCACAACGGGCCCAAAAAGGCACTTGTGTCAATAAACTGCAAGGGGCACATTAAACGTAATCAGACCCTATTATACCCGATTCTAGGCTGCTGTGATCGCGTTTCGTGTAATAGAGACCCAGCCTTAGTGCCACGGGGGATATGGAGATATAACGACTTCCTGACACTTTTTATGGAGCTGAATCACACAGCAAGCAATGGGAAGTCAAGAACAATAAATCTAAAAGGGGAAAAGAACCAGCTCTGGAATTGATCACTAAACACTGAACCATCAATCATTATTAAAGGGCTTTCTCTCTCATGAGTGACGGACGTTAAGCATTTCCTGACATTAAGCCAAACCATAAGGAGATGGTAATACAGAGCATCGCATCCACGTAAATGTGGATAAGCGTAAGCCATGGCCTTCAGGAACCAAATCCTGTGAAGTTATCTGAAAAGCCCGGGGGGGGCATTACAGGACAAGGGATGCCATTTAAACAGCATCACCTCTGCAACACGCGGCAGATACTTACACCTTGGGCAGAGACCAATGCAAACCCTTTCCAAGTTCCATCACTATATCAGTGTCTAGTAGGTCATTGTTAGTGGATTTATTATTAGTAGATTATTGTTAGTGGATTTATTAGTAGATTGGTATTATCAGATTTATTATTAGTAGATCATTGTTAGTGTATTCGTTATTAGCAGATTGGTATTAGCGGCTATATTATTAGTCGATTATTGTAAGTGGATTTATTATTAGTAGATATTAGTAGATTGGTATTAGCAGATTTATTATTAGTAGATCCTTGTTAGTGTATTTATTAGTAGATTGGTATTAGCGGCTTTATTATTCGTCGATTATTATTAGTGTATTTATTATTAGTAGATTGGTATTATCAGATTTATTATTAGTAGATTATTGTTAGATTTTTTGTTGCTTGAAATGTTTATGGGTAGGGTCCAGAGGCATGGGCGCAGAATGAATTTCTCATAATGAAGTGAATCACGGGCTCTAACAGATATTTCTGACACATTGTTGGTGTGTAAATTAATCTCTCACACACAACATATGTTCTGTGTGTTTGCGAGGCAGGCGATAATGCTGTAATTGAATGATGTTGTAAGACTGGAAACCCACCAGCCGTTAGGACTTCCCACCCCAGCCCAAGGAGAAATAAGAGACTTTATCCCCTGGGAGCTCGGAGCTCCTTGGTGCGTTTTCCGGAAAACATTCGATTCCCACAGAGGTTTGGATCAGTAACTCCCTGCAGAGGACTTAGCATTCAGTAAATCCCCTCTCTGAATATTTAGGCCACGCGTCTTCTCCCAGAGATGTCCATCCCCTGGAGAGCTTTGTCATAGATGGAGATGTTCACCTTCCTACCTCCGAGTCCCACGGCTCTTGACTAAATGAGCCTGTATGTAGACACACCGTGCGCAGGGATGGAAATGTCACTGAATTATTCATAAGAATAGATTGCAAAATGGGATGTTTTTCATTTTGATTAAAGTTGATGAATTGATTTTGATAAATGTTTCCAATTAATTGTCCTGGGAATAAAACCTGCAATACAATAAAGCTCCTAACCGAGACTGTCGGTGCTGAGCAAATATTTGAACCCACAAATTAATTCTAGTGTTTCTTGTCTTCCTTATAAGATGAGTCTCTAGTAGTTTCTCCTGAAATTGAATAAAAATTTTTAATTTCACACAAAGGGTCAGAGAAAGCAGTAGAGTCCCCTAACACATTTATTAACGAATAATGCTTGTTTATGTAGGTTTTACTTAAAATATGTTTTGATTTTTGTTACATCTTAAATATTAAATTCTGGGTCAAGTTAAAAATATCCTTCAAACTCAATAGCAGCTGCTTATAAGATCAATGCAAGGTATCCTCATTAACAAGCACCACCTATCCGGGGTAATATGGATCTCATATAATCCACTTACTTCATGGGCAGAAACGCACCTTCCTCTTCAAACAAAATGTAACAGTAAGGAAATCCATGGCTCATTTTTGTAATCATAGTTGCTCTTTGAGATATTTATATATACACAGAATAGATATATATATATATACACACACACAGGATATAGCTATATATATATATATATATATATATATATATATATATATACGATGTAAAAAAATAGAGTATTGCAGAGTATGCGGTGATACCTTTTTTATTGGACTAACATAATATTAAAAAGACAAGCTTTCGAGAGTTATCCTCCCTTCATCAGGTCTGAAGCAATACTAATCAACATGATAGAGGTTACAACTTAAAACAAGTGATGGTATAAGGGGGGGGGTGAGTGGGGTGTCGTAAATAATAGGTCTGGAGGTGAGAACAATATTTTGTTTTTAATACCTTTTATTTTCCAACCTGCCCCCCAGTTATGCACATCTGCCCCCAGGCTTGTCACTCTGCCCCATAAATGCCTTAAACCCCCTATATGCCACTGTGCCCCATGATATGCCTTTTAACCCTCTCTATGCCACTGTGCCCCATGATATGCCTTTTAACCCTCTATATGCCACTGTGCGCCATGATATGCCTTTTGACCCCCTATGTGCCACTCTGGCATTTAGGGGGTTAAAAGGCATATTATGGGGCAGAGTGGCATATAGGGAGGTATAAGGCATTTCAGGAGGCAGAGTGGCGTATAGAGGGTTAAAAGGCATTTCTGGAGGCAGAGTGGCATTAAGGGGGTTAAAAGGCATTTCACAGAGCACTCTGCCTACAGAAATGCCTTATGCCCCGCATTTAACCCCCCCCCAAAAAAACCAAACTTACCGGTGCTTCTGACTCCCGGCGTTTTGTCCGGGCAGCGTGTAGACGTCGCGATTCGCGTAGGCAACTTCCGCTGCAGCCGGAAGGAGGTGCGGTTAGCAGCGGGGGTTGTCTCGCGCAGACCTTCCCCGACTTTCAGAGAGAATTCCCCGGTGAGGGGAACTCTGATCTCTGACAGCTGGGGAAGGTCTGTGCGATGGACGCAGACAACCCCCGCTGCTAACCGGAAGGAGGTGCGGCTGCCCCGGCTACACACCAGGGACTCAGAAGCACCGGTAAGTTGGGGGGGACAGGAGGATCCAGGTCCCTTGCAGCGTTGCAGGGGATCTGGATCTTAGTCTCATAGTCAGACCTATTTGAGGTCTGATTATAAGACGACCCCGATTATAAGATGAGGGGTATTTTTCAGAGCATTTGCTCTGGAAAAAAACCTTGTCTTATAATCGAGCAAATATGATATATATATATATATATATATATATATTACACACACTCTCACCTGCCACGTTATTAGGTAGACCTGTTTAATTGCTTGTTAACACAAATAGCTAATCAGCCAATCACATGGCAGCAACTCAATGCATTTAAGCATAGAGACGTGGTCAAGACAACTTGCTGAAATTCAGAATGGGGGAAGAAAGTGTATTTTAGTGACTTTGAACGTGGCATGTTGGTTGTTGGTGCCAGACGGACTGGTATTTAAGAAACTGCGGATCTCCCGGGATTTTCACCCGAACCATCTCTAGGGTTTATAGAGTACGGTCCGAAAAAGAGAAAATATCCAGTGAGCGGCGGCTGTGTGACCGAAATGCCTTGTCGGTGTCAGAGGTCAGAGGAGAACGGGCCTTCTGGTTCGAGATGACAGAAAGGTCAAATAACCCCTCGTTACACCCAAGGTCTGCCGAATCCCATCTCTGAAAGCACAAACACGTCCAACCTTGAAGCAGATGGACTACAGCAGCAGAAGACCCCACCGGGTGCCGCTCCTGTCATTTAAGAACAGGAAATTTGCACAGAATCACCAAAATTGGACAATGGAAGACTGGAGGACACTGCCGGGTCTGATGAGTCTCAATTCCAGCTGCGACATTCAGATGGCCGGGTCAACAACATGAAAGTCGGGATCCATCCTGCCTCGTATCAGCGGGTCAGGCTGGTGGTGGGGGTGTAATGATATGGGGGAAATTTTCTTGGCGCAGTTTCGGCCCCTTAGTACCAATTGAGCATCGTTTAAACACAATTCCCTACCCGAGTATTGTTGCTGATCATGTCCATCCCTTTATGACTGCAGTGTCCCCATCTTCTGATGGCCGCTTCCAGCAGGATAATGCACCGCGTCACAAAACTCACATCATCACAAACTGGTTTCTTGAACATGACGACGAGGTCACCGGATCTCAATCCAATAGAGCACCTTTGGGATGTGGGGGATGGGAGATTCACATCATGGATGTGCAGCTGACAAATCTACATCAACGGTGTGACGCCATCATGTCCATACGGACCAAAATCTCCGAGGAATGTTTCCAGCACCTTGTAGAAAGTCTGCCATGAAGAATGAAGGCAAAGGGAGGTCCGACCCGGTACTAGCAACGTGTACCTAATAAAGTGGCCAGTGAGTGTGTATATTCACAGAATATATATAGTGAGTTTTTTCTACAGTGTAAATGCGAATCCAGCTTCTGTCTACCAATTCCCTGTGTGGTAAGGTAATACAATATTATCTCCTCAGTTTCCTGCTTAGATTGTAAGCTCTGCAGCACAGGTGACGGTATTTAAGATATTCTGTAAAATAAGGTGGGATAAGCTGCCATGTCTTGAGAATGTTATGAAGAAGAGAGGATTAATATGGAAATCAGACATTTCTAAGATGAGCACACTACATAACATCACAACGGGTTAAACAATAAAGGAGCTATTTTAAGAAATGACTACTTTAGGTACTTTAAATGTGGAATAATCTCTAACATTTCCATCAGAAGCATGTAATCACAGAGCATGTCAAAGAGATCTATTAACATATCCGATCCGCAAACTCCCTTATTTAAGTGATTTGAATTTTAACAATTACTGCAATCTGGCTGGATCTGTGTCCAGCCGCACTTGGTGTAACTTACCTTACAGGAGCACACAGAGCAGCGGTCTTCCTTGAGGGTCCACACCTGGCCATTACGCTTCTGCATCCCCTCATGGGTGCAATCTCCTGTGCATGAAGGGCCAGAGGGGCACAGACAGTCAAAGCCACCTTCCAAATTGACGCAAGCCGAGTCGTTCCAACATGTGTGCGTCTGTAAGGCACATTCATCAATGTCTATGGGGGAGAGAAAAGCCATTTTAAAATCAGTGCAGAAAACGTCAAAAACGCTTCATATGAGCAGTTTTTATTTAATGTCAGTGATAACTCTCACATCCACAACTTGTAATAATTTAGAAATATGTACCTCTTGGATGTCTAAAAAGACTCTTAGCATTTAAAGGACACATTTACTAAAACCCTTTATGCTTATCCTGTGCATCCTTAAATGCCCTTACAGTGTTAGCCTCTGCCACGAGTGCGGTGTCGTATCATGGACTGTAGAAACATCTGACCCTACGTATTGATCACCTACAGACAGACAGAAGACTGAGACCCCCTTACCCTTTATATCCAGAAATACACTTTGAAAGCTGTCTGCAATGTGTCTCCGGGGGTATTTCCCCTCACGCCGGGAGACGCTTCCAACAAGAGCATGAAACCCTTTGATACATTCAGACCTGCGGCTAAAGTCCATCTCACATTGCACTTGTGACGTGATTAAAACATGCGCTGTACAGAGGATGGGATGCACTCCCAGCATTAACACCTTTGGAAGGAAACAGAAAACTGAGCCACGCAATTTACTAATAAAAACTACGAGTGATGAGCGAGGGCAGCCCCTCCGGGGGACTTACTGTGCAGGCAGAAGGGGGCAAACAACATCTTCTGCCACAGGTTGGGGCACATTTACTAACTCTTTAGTTTCTTTTGATGAAAAGGCTCTTCTGAACTCCGTCCACAGGTCACCTTCCCTGACTCTTCATTTAAGGATTGGCAGACATGTTTCAGAGAATGTGCCAGAAGTTTGAGTTTTCAAAGGCCTTTAAATCTCAGGTTGTGCGCCCCACCGGTATACCCCGCTTTTATCAGCCCAAGTATGAACACAAAGTGTGCCTCACACTAACAAACACCGCGCATTATATCAAATGATATCTCCAGATTACAATCTCCATTTGGGAGAAGAGGGGCCGCTCGTCTGTGAAATGCGTTTTATTAAAAAGATGCTTTTCAGAAAAAAGAAAAAAAAATCAATTGTACGTTTCAGATTAGGGTCTGAATCACTTTAAAAAACAAATTAGATCCGACTTATTCTATCACAAACCTGAACGGCGAGAGCCGGATGGCGCATTGAATTAGAAGATAGAAGGTGAAATTGGCAAATATTCTGAAAATTTATTTTTCCTCCTTATCTTAAACTGCGAATAATAAACACTTTGTTTTCTTGAAAGTTCTGACAATTTAAGAACAAGTGGCCAACAAGCACTGAATGCATCATGGAGAGGGAATCAGAAAACAGGACAGGAGAGGGGCTTTGGCACCGAAAACTACAAGCATTTTACAGATGAGCATGGACCCCGAACGCCTGCAGACTCGCCGGTAATTGCTTTATACGAGGAATCTAATTCCACTTCTGAGCAATTTAACGGATTTATGGAAAGCCAGATGTTGGCAATTATGGAAAGTGACATTATTCATATTCTCAGTATCAGACCTGTTTGTACTGAACAAAGCCAACGTGATCTATTATGAACGTCCCGAGGCTGCAGTGGGAGGAGGTAACCTATTTCTTACACGAAGATAAAAAGGGAGAAGCTCAAGGACTCACCGGGGGCTCAGAGCGTATCGTGCCAGCTTCCGAGTGGTTCCAGATCCAGCCCATGCATCTAAATGTATTAATAAATTATAAACCCTTTGCGTCAGCCGGATCAGGACGAGGCTGGGGCCTGAACACGCTAATGGCGTGATGGGTATAGCAGGACCAGGACTGCACGGGGCCAATTCTATATAACTTAAACATTTACATATCTGAGGACACAGCTGTATAGACATTGGGCGCATGTAAGTAAAAAATCAGCATCTTGTTTGTAAGCCGGGATATTTACCTCTCTCTCTCTCTCTCTATAGATATAGATAGATATATAGATATAATCAGAAACACAGAGGAAAGGCACAGAAGGCAGATTTTTTATTACGAAGCTGTTTTACAGGATTTACTTTATCAAAGAGTCAAAATGAATTGAACACAAGCAGCATGTTGATCCGGGGTAAATGCTGATGGTTTTGGCTGCTGTTTGCCTCAATAGAACAAATATGAACTTTTCAACTCGTTTGCGTCCTGTGCCGCTCTATTGCCTCTCGCTGCTCAAATGTAACAGAAAAAAATATTTCTAGATTTCATATATAGTTGTTGTAAACACATTAATGGCATAACAATGGCATAACGAGACAAACAAATGGCCGGTGGCGGGTGAGGAATACCATAATAATTGAAACATGTGCTTTCTGTGTGGCGCAAGCACTCTGTAACTGCGTAGGCCACGCAGTCACCGAACAATCTGGATCTATATGAGCTATAATAATGTTTTAAAGGGGGTCTGCATTACTGGCACCTTGTGCTCCGATACTCACAAACACCGCTGCTTGTATATATAAGCCTAACATTCTTTATGAACAAATGTGTCAGATTGTGAGAGTATTTAAAAACCTCTTTCCAGTCACATTACCCAGTGAATCTACGTCTGACATGTTCGCAGAGGCCTTACAGCTTGGGCTCTGCCGGTCTATAATCAGATATTTATCCAGGAGCATTCATCGGTAATAAACGTACAGCCACGCGGCTTAATAGCAGAAGGAGATTGTGGGGCTCTGTCCACTGGCGTGCTTGGGAAATCTGCGCCGCCGGACATTAGCTAATGAGACGCCTCAGGGAAATCCAAGGGACGGGATGTTTGCTGAAACATTCTATTCAGGCAGACGTGTCCATTCCCAGGAAACGCACTGCGCATGCTGCCTGTCTGACAGTGACGATGCTTATTATTTGGCTCCAGGGTTAATTTGACATTGAATTCTCCGCGGATTTACATAATTCTGGCTTCTCCCTTGCCAAGGTTCGCTGATCTTCCATGTGGTTCTGATAGCACAGCATTGAGTTTAAAGCAGAAAGCAGCCAACAACTCAAAATATAAGGCTTGTTGAGGAAATTAATATTAAAAGATACATATTAAGGCAACAAATGATAACTGGTCTAGCGTATCAAGCAACGTCATATGATTTACTTCAGTCTTCAGAATCTGCAGTCTGAATAATAATGTTATATTTGGAATTATTTAAGTTTGGGCTGTTAAGGGCCGAGGGGGCCAGGAAGTATGAGCACTTGGAGATCCCCATCTTTTGGAGACATTACGGTGACAGGATTGATTATTTTAAAAAATCATTGATCTACTGGATAAAATACTGAATGATGCCCTTCTCATGCTGGCTGTAACCCTTTAACTGTCCAGTCCTTATTCTCTGTTGGCTTTGCCAGTGACTTAAGCCAAATGTTTCCTCCTACAGCCTGGCAGCTCGCCACAGACAAAACATGGAACACGGCCAATGAAAATTCTAGACTTTTTCAAAGAACTGAATTCAGGAGGAACTTTAATGCTTCATCTAGAGACACATTGCCCCGCACAGCCGCCGGCCTCCCACATTCTACCCAATAGGATCTGTGGATATTAATATAATCCCCTCTGGAAAACCATATTGGAGATGTCAGGGGCCCCAATGAAAGCAGAGAATGTAAAGGTCAGAATCTTAATTTGGTTTATTCACCTTATGAGAAAAAATGGGCAAATTAGGCAGACCTGATAATGGGTTGGATATGCCTGCGTGCCTGTGCCTCTTGGTATTAATCCTGCACCTCTGTGATGCCCACACACTGTAGGCAGATGTCCTTTGGGATTATACACAGTACAGGTGAAGACACATGCGTGTGCGCAGTCTGAGATACCATGCAGACACAAGAGAAATCTAACAGAATCTGCTTACCAACACATGACTCCCCAGAAATTAAGTAGGTCCCGTTGTCACTGAAACCGGTTCTGCACTCGCAGCGGTACCAGCCCGGGAGGTTAACGCAGCGGGAATGCTGGTGACAGCCAATGACCCCCTCTGCGCACTCATCAATATCTGCCTCGGAGAAAACACAACCACAGCCAGGAGATTAATGGCCTTCAGAGCACATCGGACAAGCAGTGCTTCACTACCCTCCAGCTCAGGCCGGGCAACAGCGTTTATTCAGTAAACCCGCGCACAGACACTCAGAGAAACACGGTAGCGGTAATTACTGAACTTGTTTCCTGCACCACTTTAATACAAATGCATCATCACCCTACCAGACACAACACGCCTTAATGTATCTGTATGTAAAATGCACGTACCTTGTGAATATGCATGTATGTCAATACACACTTGCATATATGTGCATGTATTACAGTACATCAACATGTATATACATGCATTACAAAACATACAAATATACAGATATGACTATATACACTCACATGTACATTCATGTGTCACAATACACCAATGTATATACAGTCATGTGAAAAAGAACGTACACCAACTTTGAATTCTATGGTTTTAGTTATCAGGACATAACATAATCAGCTGTTCTTTAGCAGGTCTAACAATTAGTTAAATACAACCTTAGATGAACACATGACATATTACACCATGCCATGATTTATTCAACAAAAATAAAACCAAAATGGAGAAGCCATGTGTGAAAATATAAGTACACCTTATGATTCAATAGCTTGTAGAACCACCTTTAGCAGCAATACCTTGAAGTAATCATTTTCTTAATGATTTTATCCGTCTCTCACATCATTGTGGAGGAATTTTGGCCCAGTCATCTTTACAGCGTTGCTTCAGTTCATTGAGGTTTGCGGGCATTTGTTTATGCACAGCTCTCTTAAGGTCCTGCCGCAACATTTTAATGAGGTTGAGGTCTGGACTTTGACTGGGCCACTGCAACACCCGGATTCTTTTGTTTTTCAGCTCTTCTGGTGTGCTTGGGATCATTGTCTTATTGCATGGCCCAATTGCGGCCAAGCTTTAGAGGACTTTATGGTCAACTCAATGACTGCAAGGTTCCCTGGTCCTGTGGCTACACAACAAGCCCAAATCATTAGTACTCCACCACCGTGCTTGACAGTTGGTATGAGGTGTTTGTGCTGATATACTTTGTTTGGTTTTCGCCAAACATGGCATTGTGAATTATGGTCAGATATCTGCACTTTGGTCACGTCTGTCCAAAGGACATTTTTCCAGAAGTCTTGTGGCTTGTTCATATGCAACTTTGGAAAACTATGCTGCGCTGTCATGTACTTTAACATGTAACATGCTAAGTGAGGCCTGTAGAGGCTAACATGTAAATCTTGGGTTTTTTGCATTGCACAGTCTGGACTTGGGGTGAATTTGTTGGGACGGCCACTCCTGGGAAGATTGGCAACTACCTTGAATGGTTTCCACTTCTGAATAATATTTCTCGCTGTAGAATGATGGACATTAAATTGTTTGGAAATGGCTTTATAATCCTTCAGATTGATGGGCAGCAAGAATTGCTTCTCTAAGATCATTGCGCATGTATTTCCTTGTTGGCATTGTGTTAACACACTCCTGAATGCCCCAGACCAGCAAACAGCTAAAACATTGGATTTTATAGGGGTTTTCATACTTGCTGATCAATTAATCAAGGTCATTTGATTAGCAGCGCCTGTCTGCTACTTAGCATCTTAATTCCTATGGAAGCAGTAAGGATGTACCTTTTCACACATGGCTTCTCCACTTTGGCTATATTTTTGTTGAATAAATCATGACACAGTGTAATATGTTGTATTTACCTAATGTTTAGACCTGCTAAGGAACAGCTGATTGTTACCATGTCCTGATATGTAAAACCATAGAATTAAAAGAGGGTGCATTGTCTATCACACAACTGTACATGTATTACCATATACACATATACATGTATGACAATATACATGAACACACATATATATATATATATATATATATATATATATATATATATATATATATATACACATACATACATACATTACAATACACATTCACAGGGTTGATTTAGTGATAAGGACTTCACCCTGAAGAATCCTTATTACGAACTCCCTGGAGACTTGGTATAAAGAATAATTGCACATCCTTTCAAATAACGTTGCCTTCTGTACTTTGTTAAATCAATTTAAATGTTTCTATTGCATCCCAATCTTTCTTGTTTCCTCCAAGCCGGACAAATTAAGATCCTTTAACCTTTCCTGATAATTTCTGTCCTGTAAACCACTAATCGTTTTTGGATCTCTACCGTTCCAGAGGTGGGATTGGCTTACACAGATTGGTAGCCATTTGGAAAAGTTCCTCATGCCCACGGTTAAATATGATGAAGGCTCTGTAATATTTTCGGGCTGTTTTTCTGGACATTTTGGTAGGATACATGGATCATGCACTCTATCAAATACCAACAGATATTAACTGAACATCTGACTGCTTCTGCCAGAAAGCCTAACATGGGCTGTGGCTGGATCAACACAAAATGGTTTACGGACCACAAAATCAAGGACCTGCCGTGGCCGCTCAGTCCCATGACTGAACCCCTGTCAGGGACCGGGTCTATACAGACGACTGTAATAACCCAGCGCTCCCAAAGATTGTGTTCAGGAATTATTGCCCAGTAGTGGAGTTGGACAGGGCCTGATGCGACTGCACTCTCCCAGGTGGGCATCTGGGTACAAGCACCCAGACATAGCAGCGGATCAAATACCTGTCTGTTCCAGGCATGAGACATAGCACTAGACTCATGTGCAGGACGCTGCAGGCTGGGAGTGTGGAAGCTAAGCACAGTAATAGCTGAAACATAGCGAGCAAGGAGGACAGAGCAAGGAAGGAACATAACCAGACAAGACATGCATGATACAGGGCACAACAAAGGACAGGGAACAAGGCAAGGAACACAGGGGAAGGAGTGAGGAGCCAGAATCCTCGGACGCTTCTCCTTGAAGCAAGGATAGGACATCTTAACTGGGACATGGGGAGAGGAGAGAGGAACCAGAATCCTCAGATGATTCAGGGAAGAAGGACAAAGGTACATAAGAGACAGACAAACATGGATACAGGAACTAGCCTAGGACTATAAGATAACAATTGGAGATTCCGTCACATCATATGGCCATAGTATGCTTAGCCCACCACTACGCCAAAGTACTCCAATGACGGTGGGTCCTAACGCTAAGCCCTGCATACGAAAGGACTGATAAACTAAACATTCAATCCAAACACAGAACCGAGAAGGACAAACCTTTAGACTGCAGACTGAGACAAACAGAGCACACAGGTGGGGCGCACCTTATAAAGGAAACAGAGGTGAAGCAAAGAGCAGAACTAGAATCCAGGAATCAGAGGTACAGAACAGAGCATACGGAAATCCAGGAGTGGACCACAGCAAAACATGGAAACTGAGGCAAGGCAGGGAAAAACAGAGAAATGCAGCTCCGCAGCCTGGATGGACCCTGACACTATCCCCCAACGAATGAGCGGCCTCCGGACGTGAACAGAAACATCAAGACAATGAAGGCCCGTTCTCTGACGGGAGAACTGTTTGAACAAGTCAACCCAGGAACCAGCATACTCAGGATTCTGGAATCTCTTCAGAAGGAGTCCTTCGAAGACCAGCACTAGCAGACCAACCTCCTCCAAAACAGGAATCAACATATCTGACAGGAATGAGGAAGCCGTTTCTTGCAAACGCTCCTCCGAAACAGAATTCAGCATATCTGAACGGAAATGAGGAAGCTGTCTCTAGCGGACTTTCAGGTTCAAGCGAAGGTACTCTCATAGTAGGGGAACCCATGCAGACCTGAAGAAGAGACCACCAGATTATCGGAACAGTGCTTAGCAGACCGACCTCCTCCAAGACAGGAATCAGGAACAAAGGTTACAGGGACAAGACACCCCCTCGGCCGGGGCTCAGGACTGTAATCGGGGTAACAGAACAGGGATGAGGAAGCCGACTCAGGTCCAGAAACAGGTATGCATCATAACAGGCAGGAAGAGCTGACAGAACACCGGAACCAGCACAGCACAGAAGCAGACAAGCTGAAAGCGCTGCAAACTCCTGCCCTTTAGCCTGCGGCCATACCACACTGAAAGCGCCCGATCTCGTCTGATCTCAGAAGCTAAGCAGGGTTGGGCCTGGTTATTACACTAGATGCCCACCTGGGAGAGAGCAGTCGCCCTGCATCAGGCCCTGTCCAACTCCACTACTGCGCAATACCTCCTGAACATAACCTTTGGGCGCGCTGGGTTGTTACAGTCATCTGTATAGACCCGGTCCCTGACAACCCCATAGAAAACCTGCGGGGTGAACTGGAGAGGAGAGACCACCAGCATCGAGCTGGAAATGTGAGGGATCTGGAGGGATTCTGTATGGAGGAACCGTGTCCGATCCCTTCCCATGTATTCTCCAACCTCATCAGGCATCATACGGCTCAGATGTTATCCTGGCAAAGGGGGGCAGCACAAAGTATTGGCTTAAAGTGCCAAGAATTGTGTCGCACGCACTGTATGTTTCACAATGTTTTTTGGATAAACCTGTGTTGTGTTTGCAATTGTTTGATACCCACGAGAGCAGAGTATTCATGTGTATTGTTTGAAGAAAAGACCAAAGGGTTAAACAATAAAGACAATTTTCACAGCCTTGTTTGTTCATATTTACCAAGGGCGCCAATATTAGTGGAGGGATTTTTATGTCCCATGTGCATGTACTGATACAATGTCCCATTTATTGTTCTGTAACATTTATTTAATCCTTCATGAATGTGAAATTCATTTTTAACTAAGAAATGTTGTTTTTGTTTTTGTCCATTTTTAGCTTTCCTGACGAGTTGTGATTTGAAGCTCGGCGATGTAGGGTTTGGGGGTTCTGGACACACTGTGATGGTTGATCATTAAAGGGCTGCTCATTGTTTCATCTGCATTCGGGAAACATTCACTATTCTGCGCATGCTATGCTTTTCCTCCCCAGTCTCTGGAGCATGAATTATAGCGTGACGGGTCTGGGTCACTTCTTGGGTTTGTTGTCTGTGACATATTATTAATCTTACAAATGTCACTTGATATCACTCGATCTTACTATGCCTGTGAGGGGCTAAGGTGATGTTGCATGGAGGTGCCTTTAGCACCCGTGAAGATCCGCAGAGAAAGCTCCGCACTGTTCTGCTCCTCACGCAGAGATTTGGGGTGATTTAACTGATGTGTTCTTGGTTTCAGGAATACTTACTAACAACATAGATAAAATCTGTATTTAATTGTAATGAACTTATTCCTGACTGTTATTTAACCCGTTAATCTCTGAGTTTCTCTTCTGCGCCAAGTAACCCTTCCATTCCCATTAAATACGTCCTGGCACACAGCTTTGGTAATGCTGCGCGACGTGATACATTAACTTTACAGGGAAGTTGATATGAATTCGCCTGTAGGGTGGATGCCGCATCTCACTATTTTTAGTGATTCAGATAAGAACAATATATCATTTCTGACAGATACAGGACAATGCGTGTAAATTTATTCAGCAAGAAAAGCGGGAGATGGCGAGATCTGCCTTGCTTTAAGTACATCTGTCAGAGCAACAATGTCACGTCACCCAGTCATTTCCCCCCTAATAAGATAAAAAGCATCTCTGCCAATGGGCTCGACATTCACAAGTAAAATCTGCCGTGCATATATCCGGATCAGGCCGCACCAGAGTTTAGAATGTATATTGGACATAAACCTCTCTGAAGGCAGCAATGTTTTGGTAAATGTGTCCTGTTCAGAGGAAGTTCTGAATTTACTAATGGATTCATAACTGCCCACAGTCCTGATTTTGTCAGGGAATGAAGAGGATCTGCCAAATGCTGCCTTCATCCCGTGGGTTCTATTGAATGACATCATTTTAGCGACATACTCCCTCGACTTAACATTTAGAAATTTGACTGTTTACTACAAACGTCTCTAGAAATCTGAGAGTAACCAGCTGAGAAGGGCTACAGCAATGCCATATTATTTAAAAAATGTGTACTGAGACTCTGCCCTTCATTAAATAAGAAAACAAAGGCAAATAGAACGCTAGGAGGTGCAGGGAACCACAATCACAGTGTTTTAAGGCTATTGTAATATTTAATCTCAGATCCCCATCCACCGGCTATGAGATGCATCGATCTGCGTGATGACAGCCGAATCCTCCTAACAGCCCGACACGAGCTCCATCAGAAAGGAGATTTAATCAGCATCCTTTCCCATCCATCTATATATTAATATTAATGTTATTTTCCTGTTTCTGTGGGCTTGACATATACATTTGGTGGAAAGAAAGCTTCCCAAATCTTTTAGTTGTTTTAATACAGTATGGATACATATGAGCATACATACAGTATGAGCCCAGGGTTAGTGGCCCCCACCAGAGTAAATAATACACACTAACCCCATACCCTAATACCCACACTCACTGTAATACCATAAACCACAACACAGATCACACTAGCACACATGCATACACGCTAACACCATGCACTTATACATACACACACTCTCAACCTCTTCCTCTCTTTCTGTTACCTTTCCCTTTTCTCACCTTACTTTTTCCTCTCTCTCACCTCTCCACATACTGCCTCCCAATCGCAGTACACTTCGCGATATAATTCCTGGTTAATTCAGATTGATGGAAATAATGAAACGATCCAATCAGTGAGTGTGGAACAATAAACGACCCGAGTACAGGCATTCCTTTTGGGGATTAAAAATCATTGGGCAGATCTGACAGCTGAGAGAATGGGGCCCCAGTTTCAGTTTATAGGTCACTTTACTTCCCTCCAAGAAGATCTTGCATTATTTTATTACTTAAATATTTGAAAGTTGCTTATTCCTTTTGAGAACTATTATTTTTTATGGAATTAACATCAGCCTCAGGTTTGATTTAAACATTCCTGTCTCTTAGTTTAATCTGGGTTTAGGTCCAGCGGGGCTGGCGTCATAATGATATAATTTAGAAATATGTTGATAGAATAAAATAAGCGCAAAGAGAAAATTATTAAATAGTTTCCTCAGAGTCAGTGTCTCGCAAGCTCCTCACTCAGTGATCGGCCAAGTTTGGACGGTTCCAGAGCGGACACCTGACGGGGAGGGGAACTTTCCTGCCAGATGGTCCTCCCTCGGATGAGACATAAAGTCATCGCGTTATCGGAATTTAATCACTGATAAACTGAGAAATAACCACAAACCAAGGAACATTCCGAGCAGATTAAAAAAAGATTCCCAGTCCTGATTTACCTGATACTGAGAACTGACAAGGGGTTGACTTTTCTGTTCTTATTAAAGTGTCAGTAAAAGGAGCCCATTAAGGAAAAAAAGGTCTGTTTCTGTAACGCGCAGCACCGAATATCCTTAAAACAAACTGCGTTTCAGAAGGCACCGAGCGCGCTGTCCTGAAATAGGTTTGTTCTCTCCCTGTGCATTCTCGCAGCGTGAATAATACAGTAACCGAGACAAGACCCACATGGGGCCAAATAAAGAAGCAATTGTTCTTTAATGTGAGTGTGGCCCCCAGCCGGCGTCTCCTGCTAAAAACAGAACATTGGATGCATTTCTATGAGTCAGGAGACAAAGTGCCATCCAGGAGCCGGAATTAGCAACAGAGAAATAAAGGCATTTTTTGTGTATAAACTCCAGCTTTGTGTCTGCAAAACGTTAGAGACGGGAAGTCGCGGCTTTATTCCCCGTCCAGGGAGAATAAGAGAAACAACTTTAATCTAAAAACAGAGAAAAAAGGAACTATAAGTGAATTTCTACAAATCCCTAAGACGTTGATAACAAAACACCTAAGGTTCCCGACTGGCAAGTAATGTGATTTGGTTGCTCGTGATCTGGGGTATCTACCTTACAGAACACAAAATACCTCCCCGCGGGGCAGCAACACTGAACCTCCTAAACAGAAACTCTAATCCCTCGTTCTCTAATCAGGCAGATCATGGCCGTAATGCTTGGCACTAAATCCTTGGTCCTAACCTCTACTCTACCACCAGAGCTTTACCCCAAATACCCTAACCTCTACTCTACCACCAGAGCTTTACCCCAAATACCCTAACCTCTACTCTACCACCAGAGCTTTACCCCAAATACCCTAACCTCTACTCTACCACCGGAGCTTTACCCCAAATACCCTAACCTCTACTCTACCACCAGAGCTTTACCCCAAATACCCTAACCTCTACTCTACCAACAGAGCCATACCCCAAATACCCTAACCTCTACTCTACCACCAGAGCCATACCCCAAATACCCTAACCTCTACCACCAGAGCCATACCCCAAATACCCTAACCTCTACTCTACCACCAGAGCCATACCCCAAATACCCTAACCTCTACTCTACCACCAGAGCCATACTCCAAATACCCTAACCTCTACTCTACCACCAGAGCCATACCCCAAATACCCTAACCTCTACTCTACCACCAGAGCCATACTCCAGATACCCTAACCTCTACTCTACCACCAGAGCCATACCCCAAATACCCTAACCTCTACTCTACCACCAGAGCCATACCCCAAATACCCTAACCTCTACTCTACCACCAGAGCCATACCCCAAATACCCTAACCTCTACTCTACCACCAGAGCCATACTCCAGATACCCTAACCTCTACTCTACCACCAGAGCTTTACCCCAAATACCCTAACCTCTACTCTACCACCAGAGCTTTACCCCAAATACCCTAACCTCTACTCTACCACCAGAGCCATACTCCAAATACCCTAACCTCAACTCTACCACCAGAGCTATACCCCAAATACCCTAACCTCTACTCTACCACCAGAGCTTTACCCCAAATACCCTAACCTCTACTCTACCACCAGAGCCATACTCCAAATACCCTAACCTCAACTCTACCACCAGAGCTATACCCCAAATACCCTAACCTCTACTCTACCACCAGAGCTATACCCCAAATACCCTAACCTCTACCACCAGAGCCATACCCCAAATACCCTAACCTCTACTCTACCACCAGAGCCATACTCCAAATACCCTAACCTCTACTCTACCACCAGAGCCATACCCCAAATACCCTAACCTCTACCACCAGAGCCATACTCCAAATACCCTAACCTCTACTCTACCACCAGAGCCATACCCCAAATACCCTAACCTCTACTCTACCACCAGAGCCATACCCCAAATACCCTAACCTCTACTCTACCACCAGAGCCATACTCCAGATACCCTAACCTCTACTCTACCACCAGAGCCATACCCCAAATACCCTAACCTCTACTCTACCACCAGAGCCATACCCCAGATACCCTAACCTCTACTCTACCACCAGAGCCATACTCCAGATACCCTAACCTCTACTCTACCACCAGAGCCATACCCCAAATACCCTAACCTCTACTCTACCACCAGAGCCATACCCCAAATACCCTAACCTCTACTCTACCACCAGAGCCATACTCCAGATACCCTAACCTCTACTCTACCACCAGAGCTTTACCCCAAATACCCTAACCTCTACTCTACCACCAGAGCTTTACCCCAAATACCCTAACCTCTACTCTACCACCAGAGCCATACTCCAAATACCCTAACCTCAACTCTACCACCAGAGCTATACCCCAAATACCCTAACCTCTACTCTACCACCAGAGCTATACCCCAAATACCCTAACCTCTACCACCAGAGCCATACCCCAAATACCCTAACCTCTACTCTACCACCAGAGCCATACTCCAAATACCCTAACCTCTACTCTACCACCAGATCCATACCCCAAATACCCTAACCTCTACTCTACCACCAGAGCCATACCCCAAATACCCTAACCTCTACTCTACCACCAGAGCCATACCCCAAATACCCTAACCTCTACCACCAGAGCCATACCCCAAATACCCTAACCTCTACTCTACCACCAGAGCCATAGTCCAAATACCCTAACCTCTACTCTACCACCAGAGCCATACCCCAAATACCCTAACCTCTACTCTACCACCAGAGCCATACCCCAAATACCCTAACCTCTACTCTACCACCAGAGCCATACTCCAGATACCCTAACCTCTACTCTACCACCAGAGCCATACCCCAAATACCCTAACCTCTACTCTACCACCAGAGCCATACCCCAAATACCCTAACCTCTACTCTACCACCAGAGCCATACCCCAAATACCCTAACCTCTACTCTACCACCAGAGCCATACTCCAGATACCCTAACCTCTACTCTACCACCAGAGCCATACCCCAAATACCCTAACCTCTACCACCAGAGCCATACCCCAAATACCCTAACCTCTACCACCAGAGCCATACCCCAAATACCCTAACCTCTACTCTACCACCAGAGCCATACTCCAAATACCCTAACCTCTACTCTACCACCAGAGCCATACTCCAAATACCCTAACCTCTACTCTACCACCAGAGCCATACTCCAGATACCCTAACCTCTACTCTACCACCAGAGCCATACTCCAGATACCCTAACCTCTACTAATAAAATAAAACAATATAATATAATAATAATTATATAAAAAAGAAATATTTAAAAAAACAAATGTTCTGATCTATAAAAGATTTAAATGTGCAAACGAAGCTCATTCTCTTAGATCTGCATCTGAATGGCTTCCCCAAAATGTATGATCTTGCAATGGCATCTAGAGATCCAGGACCTTCCGCTTTATATGCTGTCTGTTTATGGAGTGGTTAGATTTTTGGTCTGGCTACATTTATCTGTCATGAAAAACAATGAGAGACGGATCAATAATTACATATGCCAGCTTGTTGTGGCTTGAAAGGTGAAATCCAGCCCCAGAGGTCAAAAGTAATTCTGCGTTTACACATTTTATTTTATTACGTGTTACTTTTGTAAATCAAGTATTTCACTGCTAAGTAAATTCACAATGTCTCAGCGTCCACTGAGGCCACTCGAGAACAATAATGTGTGCCATGATTATTCACACTTTGTGGTAAACTTTCTAACGGCACAAAATATCATTGAGAAATAATATCTTTGCAGAGTTTGAACACTTAAATGCTCCGGGGCTACTATTTTTCATTCAAACTGCACTGCAGGATTTATAAAGAGAGATCTGGTGATAACAACTGAGAAAAGTGACCTGGGTGCGCAGACTCGGCAGGGAAGAGGTTAATGTTTTGTCGCTGATTTGGGATTTTCTCCCGTTATTGCCAGGTCTAAATTTTAATGACTCTGTCACTTTAATGAAATTGCGTTTTACGTCTCTGTCCTCTTCTCCGACGGATGGATTTGTGGGTTTTTTACGGATCCTTTATGGCTTCGTTCTTCATAAATCAGAATGTGACAAAACCTCAGAACCCATCAGCTTTTATGTCTTTTTTTGGTATGACTTCTTTTATAGGTTTTTCTTGCGAAATGTGTTAAATCAAGTTTCTGAGCTGATATTTTAGCTCCGTCAGCGGATGGTGCGAGGGCCGGGACACCTGGAGGCAGACAGGAGCTTCTGTTCTGGTGAGAGCCGCTTAATGCACCAGAGAGGCATCGTCCTCTAATTCTCCCTGACAAACTGTGAAATGAGAGCGCGCTGGAACGGCTGCTTGAGCGCCCCTGTCATATCTCCTGCCATCGCTGTCACGGACGAGGCCAGAGAGGAGACTCTTTAACTGTGTGAGTGCCAGAGACGTGGGTTCCACATCCCTTCTAATGGGACATTTCCTATTAACATTAATTGGTGAAAACCCAATCTTCTCAGGTGTCAGTTGTTCCTCTCATGGCAGTCTCTTTGTGGCCTTCATATTTAGCACCTAGAATTTTGTACTGTCCCAGAGTCATTTTTATTATTAAAATTATTGGATTATTTGAATGCATAACCTTGCATTTATCGGGTGGAATTGATTCCCTGTTGTATGATTTTAGAGAGGCAGAATTTCACCGTACCTGTCAAGAAACACTGATCGTATTCTAAGTTAAATACCCCACACTTTCCTGTGGAGGACCCCAGGACCCCTGCAGCTTCCCCACACATTACAAGCTTGGTACCAAGATCCATTGTTCAGTATTTAACCCTATGATCTTACTTTATTGATGCTTCATGCAGTTAACCCATTCTGAAGATCCTTTGGGTTAAAATAACAATGTTTTGCCGACTTTGCCCGGACGTGCCCTGGTGAGGCACAGCATTCTAAATCTGCCAGAAAGTATGGTAAAAGTTCTCTTGGAGGTGATGACAAAGCATCTCAATGCTAAGTGGAAACCTTTACACAGGCACTGACTTGGCCCGAGGCGACTCATTTATCTTCACTACCTCTCGCTATCAAAAAGTAATTGGGTGAGAACGTTAGCACCGCAGAGTCTCCATATTCTCATTAGGAAGCACAATACATTGTAAGGTCTCTGTTCATGACAGCCTCTCATTCTGATTTATACAAGTATCGAGCCCACATCATAAAGCCAAACGAAAACTGCCGTTTTTACACAATCCTTTATTATTGCAGAATTAGGTATTAAACTCAGATTAACGGCAGTAGCTGCATTTTAAGAATGCCGTTTAGAATAACTGCCCTAGGGTTTGGTCCGAGACTCTGTCATGGGTAAACATGCTGCCCCCCAAATTAACCAATCAGAATCAGGGGAAAGTTCATGTAATGTTCCTGCAGCTGGGGGAAGCTTTTTACGTTCACACTGTTCACTTCCTGCTGGCTATTTCTCTGGCTTCCTGTTAATATACTTCCCCAGCGTACTGCTATATGGATTGGGGAGGGAATTTGTTTTCACTCAAAGATTTATTTTGTTGTTTTTACTCAAAATCATATCACTGCTAAACCAGGTTTTTGCCTCAGTTAAGGAGACTCTATGTTTTTGGAAGCGTGCTCCATGATGTCATTGCCCTGGCCATTGTTCTGTAGAATTAATTCTCAGAAGTTATCTCAACCACTTCAGAGCTTTAAAATCATTTGAAAAAGAACATTTCAGAAAGGCCACGGCTCCAGCACAATCTAAGTACTGGCCAGGAATCGGGTGCCTTAATACAGACTTTGTGGGTGCAGTTTTGTCACCATAGGAGTCGGGGATCCATCACACGCAGATTGGCACATTTGGAGGAAACAAGCGCTTGTTAGTCAGGGGGTAAGATTGGGGTAAATCACAGGGGCCCCCTCAGCTCCCAAATGGGTTTAGTATCTCTGGAATCTTAATCCTATTCATATCCTGAAAAATAGTGCATCAGCACAACTGGCCGGCTCAAAACTTTACCCTTTTCCACTTCAAACGTGTCTTTTCAGTTTTGTTTTAAAAATATTCAACGGCATTAAGGAATGTAAAGTCCATCCAAGGCAAAATGAAAATGGTTAATGTTTACAAAAATGTCATCATTTAGCTGTTTGTGTTTCTCGTACTTCTTTAGGTTAGTGAAGGGAAGGACATGTTTTCTGCACAAAGTATGTCTAGAGGCTTGCGCTTTGTGCATGCGCGTTTGGCGTCACGTGAACCAGATCTTACAGTTGGCTCAGGAGTCCGACTCCCCGGTGGCCTGTAAATCACTGACAAAATGTGTGCGTCTCATCGGGCCACGACAGACAAACTCTGGAGCTCCGGAGCCTGTTTCGGCTGCCGATTCGAGCCGCCAATCTGCGGAAGGCATTTCTTCCGACGATAACATCATTCTGACTTATTTTCATTTTAATGGAATTACCATCTTGTTGTTTCCGTTATCTTGTTAACGTGTGAGAAAGTCACAACGACGTCACCGTGGCCCCTGCGCTAAAGCAAAAAAAACAACTAGGAGAACCTGCGCTCACCTCCTTTAAAGTTTATATTACAATTTCTGCTCCTCCAAAAAGCACCCGATTTATATGGTAATTTCAGCAGAATTCTAAAATTGCAAAGGGCACCAGAATCGTCCATCTGCGAGTTTTTATTTCCTTCCATAGTATATTTTATAAGAGTAAATGATAAATCTAAACTACATCACTCAAGCGTTAACAAAAAGCCTTTAAAAAAAGTAATAATGGCTTCTGTTAGATTGCCAGTTAAGTAGAAATAATCCATGATCTCATGGGGAATAATTTCCAGCTTCTCCCTCTCCTTGGAGTCGACGTATTTTTAAAGAACAGTGTTTTTTTGGGGGGGTCTGGGTCTAGGAAATAAATATTATAATATATTTGCCGAACCCGGGACTGTCAGAAAACAAAGGAGTTAAGTGCAGTAAATATGTGCCTCATTAACACACAGTAACCTGGAGCACGGTCTGGCACCAGATACCAGAATGTGGGGTCCGTGGGGTAATAGCCCCACCGATGCACTCCAGGGGCCAGTTCACCCAGTCAACATGTCAGGCACCAACGCTACACTATGTCCTGATCACAAGCCGGTAACACGTTAACGACACTGCATGTTCAGTTTGCATGTAGCAGACACAAGTAAACATTTAACCCAATTCACCGACCAAAAAATTTAACGCAGACCCCCCCGAACGGCTCCATCATCTGGGACCAGCACCTTCTCCATCTAAACCCGTCATAGGGCTTAAGGGGTTACACTGCAGCTGGTCTGAAAGACATTCCCAAATAATAAAAATCCTTTAGATCCCATCTTAAGGTTCTGTTTCTCCTTGAGCTGTTGGATTCCTAAGATCCTTCTGCTTCTTGTTTGCTTTGCATGCGCAGACGTTCCCGGGTTTCTCTGCCAAAACTTGTCAGATTCGTTCTGTTCCTATATCTGCCCCCATATCTGCCCCCTCACTCTCTGGCTCCTGTGCCCTGGAACTGGCCCGTCTTCCTGATTCCTGTTTTTGATACAGTTCTAATCTAACACATTTGTTACTAACCCACAGATTCCTAGAAAACCCCCCATTTATATCTTCTAGGCGTCATGAACATAAACCCTTGGGGTAAATGGGCAGTGAGGGGTGGATTCCCCTTATCATCTGAGGGTACATGTGGCAACAATATTCAGTCATTTGGATCGTTGTAGAAAGGTGTTTGTTTGGTAATGTCACGTCTTAATGTTTTATATAATGCAGTTAAAAATAGTCGATAAAGCCCCCTGATCTCGGTACCCCCTGCTAATGCTTGTTTCTATTAGCACCCGCTCGCCTCGTGGCGTCACCAATTATTCTTCCTTAACTCAATTATGGTTTTAAAAGACACAACAAGTCGATGCAGCCGATGGAAGAGTCTCCCTTAAACCCGCCTCGGGCAACTTCAGCCCAGAGTGACACTACCAGTTAATTAGTGAGATTTCCGCTGGGGGGGGGTTAATTACCCTGATTACTGAGGATTCCCAGCTGCCAGAGACAGTGACTGCAAACGCAGGGCAATAAGGGCCATTTTCTGGTCAATAAGCTGCGCAGGCAGCTACCCGCCGGGTAAGTGGAGTCCAATAATTCCTGGTGATAATCACTCATTCTGCGCTCAAAGTACATGATAGAGATATTAACGATTGGCAGTAGTTGCAGATTCAGGTCAGTTTTAATTGGCATTCTAATCTGGTGGAGCTTTCTATTCTACTTCTGTGAGTGGAGCCCCCGGTATGTTCTCCCTCTCTTTAGCTCACGGGCTCTATAGTCTAACACGCATCCGGACCGAACACTCCACAATGCAAAACAGTTTAGTACATTTCCGCAGGTGCTGGGAAGAGTCCTTACCTTTCTCGCAGTGACTACCCGTGAATCCGGGGGGGCAGGTGCATTTATTGGGGGCGACACATGTCCCTCCATATCTGCATTCCTCTTCACAGAAAGCTGTTTGGAAACAAAGCAGAGAAAATCATTATGGTAGGGAACGTGCACCGCAACATTGTATCTACATGTAGCATGTGCTGCGGATGCCTGGACATTATCTTTACAACATGCTATCGACATGTAACGTGTCGCGGCAAATGTCCAGTATTTATCAGTGCGACATGGTATCGACATGTAACGTGTCACTGTGAATGTCCGGTATTTATCAGTGCGACATGGTAACCTGATAACAGGAGGTGAGAGAGCAGCCACCGCACGCAGATTACAGGTGACAAGAAACCAGTAAAGATCGAAGCCCCCAGTCACCATCTTCCCATCGTATTTATAGCACTCCGGTAGATTCCATATGAATTCTGCTATTCCGCCCCAGCAGCCAGTGCCTCCGCCATGTATTGCGATGTGATGACCAAGGCTGGCACCTTAAAGCTGCGGTTCCATCCACTCTGCTGGATTTAACACTAAACTAAACGCCGCATCGGTCACGCCAGTCCTGCCTCATTCATAATTAGTGGATGGGAACAATAAGTTGTCATTTAATACAAACTCAGACACTGGCCCTGCGTTGCGTATCATTAAAGCTCTGCTGAGCAGATGGAGGAGTTTCGTCTCCCGTAATACTTGGTATTATTTTGGTGACAGAAAGATACTGGACTTTCCGTAGTGATTATAAGCGGAGGCTGGAGACATAACGTCACTCGGTTTGCAAGCGGCCATTATGCGTTTCTTTCCTCCGGGCTGGTTCGCGATCTTTGTTTGACATCTTGCGCATAATTTCGCTGCTTATTTATGAAGCGATTACTCAAACGCTCTCACCTCTCCCGGCTTACAATTCACTGGATAAAGCTCACGATTGTAACGCAATAAACACAAGTGTTTGTCTGGCACCACGCGGGGATTCATATTTTATATCTTTACGTATGCGATGTGATTAATAATTACATTGTGACTGCGTGTGTTTTATAGAAGCGTTAATACACAAAGCGCGGCCAATAAAACACAGATATTGGAGCTGCAGCGGAAATAAAGAGAATATACAGTGAGGCCACAACAGTATCGTCTCCATCGCTGCGTGCGGCGCGTGACATTTAGTACAGATTATTTCTCAGTACCGCTTCATTCTATTCACATGACGTTTGGGAAAAGAATTCCTTTAGAACAATAAGAAATGGCCACACAATACGAGGCTGAGCTGAAGCTGCAGAATGTCTTCCATGGCCTCCTCTCGACCTCGCGATAGACATGGACACATAATAACATGCACACGTGGCGTCTTCATCATCGGATAATAATACCAGCACGGGTCCCTGACAGTCATTACATGTATGTAAAAAGCAGAAGTCACTAAGGACTTAGTCATTAAAGTGGACACCCCTCGGACCGCTGTGACATGGAGAATATGGGTTGGAAAAGATGAATTCTGTTATTTTACTTGTACTTCCACATGTGGCCCTGGTTGGGATCTTTTCGTGTTCAGTCTATATGTTCTCCATTCAGTCTCATTTGGCGCCAGCATTTGTTGTTGGGAAGCACTGGAGAGTTTGGTCTTCGCCATCCACACGAATATCTCCCTTTTGAAGCCATGTTGTTTCTTAATCGGGGCCAATACAGATTAATACCGATTTTAATCTATTTTTCATTATCTGGGACTGTATGGTTTGTGAAAACCTGCTTTACCCACTGGCTGCACCAGCATGGTCAGACCTTGGTCTGTCTGTCTGAGTGTCTGTCAGTCCGTGCACTCTCCTCCTCAGCATCCTTACAGCCAAGTACTGTTAGGATACAGGGTTGCCGTGGTAACCCAGCAGCAGGGTGTGCTGGACGAGGTCCATTACAATTAGTGAGGTGCGATGCTCTGCTGCCATCTGATGCTTCATTAAGAAGCATAGAAGTGAACCCTTAATCATCAGCACATCCTGCTTAGGAGCGTAATGACCCTGCAGAATATCGCTTACATCGAGTCATCGCCATAAAGCAACAAAGCAATGACAGCTACACAGGACAAACACAATGATTGGGCCGCCGCACGAGGGTCTCACCTTCCAAGAAATATGTGATGCGCCATCATTACCGCATTAACGCCCGTACTGTGTCAGGTTACGTATAATCCCTATACCGAAACAAATGATCACCCTAATAATGACACCCATAGTTCCATAAACCCAGTATGGTGCTTCCCCAACAATAAAAAAGTGTACCAGTGCTCCAAGGGGCAGGGCCACGATGGCTACTAGGCTCCGTATCTTTGCTTTCTGGGGCTGCACTCTCCGGAGGGGATATCCAGCCCCTTCCTTCTCTCATGGCCGAAGCTGGATCTTCTAGGCCCCCACATGTGCCCCTCGCACTACTACACATTTGACAAACACTCTGGCGGCGTCTAATACATGAAATCAAAGCACAGACACTTTCAGGATCAGACTGGGCACCATTCGGTTTAATTTGAATGCATTAAAAGTCAAACTGCAGCAAATGGCCTAGATATCCCCCCCCCCCCGAGATGTTTGTGACAAACGTGCGAAAGATTCAACACCTGAGGATTTCAGGGAAGGAAGAACATCAATTTAGAATATATGGCAGGAGATTCAGGACCCGCTATGGGCCTGCTTTGTGGACTCAGATACGCAGCGTGAAACTGCAGAATCATTTCCATTTTAAAGACAATATTGCAAATTGACTAAACGCACCGAGAGCCGCGGAGCGGTCAGAGCGCAGACTTCCATCCTACAGCGAGCGTTTCCACCAAACGTTTGCTTTAACCCAGCGACGGGCAGCAGATGCACCAGCAACGAGAACAGATGGAGAAGCAGAGGAGACGCCATTAGAGCAGGGGCTTCGGTAATTACATGTCCTTTCAAACCAACAGCCTGCGCGGACAACATGTTTTATTTGGCTGGATCCTCAGACCTGGCATCTGAGGATCAGGTGCCTTAATAGTCCTGCCTGGGGTGCCCCCAACACACTAAGGAGCATTTATATATTAATAATCTAACACAAATATAAATCATGATTTTACCCTAACTGTCATGCTGCCACTCTAGCAGCCAGGCCTTTTTCCTGAAAATGTCTACTTTAGGGCTATAGCCCCCTACACCATCATAATGCCTCCTTAATCCAACTGACAGCCTCAATGGCAGCCTAACCAGACTTAAGACCACATGGAAAGTCAAGGAACACGAGGCTGCACAAGGCAGCGTGACGCCCGTAAGTGGGCGAGCTGTTGCGTGTTGTTTTAGCAGTCAGACTGGAAGCGACTAATGCTGCTGATTTTGAGGGTAAACATGTTATTCTGCTGTGAGGACTGCAATGAAACATTTACTACCAACCAGATGCAACAAGATGACCGCTGAAGACCAGGAGAGCTCTGGATCCGACAGGCCCTTCAAGGAACCAGTTAGGGGAGTTGAATGCTATTTTCCTGTTCTGTTTGGCCCTGGCAGACGGAGAAGATTGTGAAATGAGTGCACAACCCCCAACCTTTTCTTACATTATTTCTCGTCGCCCAGATATTTTCAGCAGCAATTAATTCAACATCCCTACAATCCCCGGGATTAGTAGAAGAGTCTGATGATCAATTCATCAAAGAAGGTTTCATGGAGGTCACTGTCCATTTTAAAAGCAATTACCGAACGCCAGATTTTAATTAGCGTTTTACTCATTCCCTCTCTAAATCCTGTTTCCAAACGCACTGGGAGAGGACGGAGGTTCTCTGGCATCATACGATGCATACGCGGACACATGTTATTTTGTGGTTTGACTCGGTTACAAACATTAATTAATAATAAGGAACTGTCAGGACTCCAGCAGAGAGGACACTTTGGGCAGAAAAGTGCAGGAAGTTGGAGCTTGTGAGATGCTGTCCGACCTTGTCTGGAAATCCTGACGAAACATGTATCTGAGAGTGACTCTGAATAATGTCAGATAAAGAGACAGAGTCCACAGTGGTCGAGTCACGGACGTATTGACTTATCAATTAACAGTGACCTTGAGCTCTTTATCTGCATTCACCCCAAGCAAGCGATTCTTAACCACAGAGGGAGAGACAGAGATGAGGAGGTGCACGTTGTGCGAATAAAAGTGCCAAATCATTTTGTGCTGTTTGTGTTGCTCGTCCTCATTGACCGGGAGTCGGCGTCCAGAGAACTTTTCTTTTTTATAAAATGTGTTTTAACATTTTGTACAAACAGGTTCCGCACTAAAGCCTGCATGATGATGCCCATGTCCTACTAGACATACATGCCCAAGAATCAGTCCTGTACCTACAACTGAATGCGGGGAAGCAGTCGCTGGTCTTGTCTTTAGTCGCACACAAGATGAACATTGTTAATCTGTAAGATATAACGCACCCTCTTTCTTTGTGTTCTGCTTCTTTAATGCTTTATTCTTCTGTCTGTCAATAATATGAAGGTCCCACTTAATGATGGCTTCCCATATTGACAGTGAAATTTCATTAACTCCAGGCTATACTGTCCTATCCCTCATTAATACATGTGCGGCGATGATGGGGCCCGTCAGAAATTATTTGCAAACGAAAGATGAGGTTTCTGCTGCTTCTTGGAGTCAGATTGTCAGAGGAAATATTAAGTGATAAGAGCCAAATCACCGCGTTCAAACAGAGCATAATATGCAGGATTTGCTTAAATTACCTTCATTCAGTGTCTGCGGAATACTTTATACCTGCTGCCGAGAGAAGAAAATTCCTTAAGGAGAACCTGCAATGTATGTGTAACCCCCAAAACAGCATGCAACAAATGTAACCCCCCAGGAAGTCGAGCTGCTCCAAAGAGCTTACAATCCAGTGGGAGGTTAAGTCAGAATTCCGAAGGACAACTATATGATAGAAAAGTGAACATTTGGCGGTTTTGCAGGTGGAACAGTGTCATGTAATTGGTGGGGACAAATTAAAATGCTGGAAGAATGGGGTGGAGCAAACCCCCCTGATGTTCTGGTGGGAATCCCACCACAGGTGCTGAATATGTGAAATTAGTGTCACGTATCAATACGTGTGACATACTGTGCACATCTTCTGTGGCCCTGACTGTGGCAAAGTGTGGTCACCAGAAGTGAACACCAATGTTCACCTATCGCCAGCACCCACCAGTCTCCAAGACTTCATTAGGTTGGGTTGGGGTTGGATGACTGACGTTACATGATATAATGGATGATCTCAGCTGATGAATGAAGAAAAAAGAAAACATCACTTTGAAAAGTACTTGTTCAGAAGTCTAATAAAGACGCAAGATATAAATCTGCACCGGAGACAAGGCCTTCAATCAGAGACTGACACGGACCGGCTTTCCAGCGCCTGACAGGTGATTTATTCCACAGCTCCCACCCAGGATCTGGATTTTGTCATCGGAGAAGGTCAACAAAAAGTGCTCAAATCATCCAGTTTCACCGTTATCAAGGTGAAAATGGCGGCCAATAGACATCAGCGAGAATATTGAGGTCAGGGCCAGGATTAATAAGAGGTGAAAATGAAACAGATTAAAATATCGACAAAGCTTTTCCTTTAGACCAAAGTAAGGGATACAGACAACAGGAGACCCGCGTGGTTTGTTTTTTCACACTGACAGATCAATTCTCCACAGCAGCTATTAGCTCGAATGTATTGACCGAGGGGAATCGATAATCTGCCTGCTCTTTCACCTCGGTTGCCTGTTGATCTGAGCTTTGTGTCTCTTAATGTAATTAGTGATGTTTTAAATTAGTTAAACATACTTACCCAGGTAGTCTGAAATAACAAAAGAAAAGAAGAAAGAGAAGGTGGATCTGGTATGGGAGATGTGGGGTCAACCACATTCTGCCCCCGGGGGGGGGATTAACTTGAAATTTTTAAATAAAATGTTTCTCTTTTATGATGGATAACGCACAACTTTTTTGAAATCTTGGCTAATGCTGATTCCAATTACCTTCACGATTCGTGTCTCCAGCCAATTATACCCAACGCACTGCCAAGCCTTCTGATAATAAATGCTAATTAAGGATACATTGAACAGACCCATTTGAGCATGGGGCACCTTAGGCTCAGTATAAAGTATAAATAGTACATAGATATAGTATAAATACAATATATAATACAAATGCGTCTTGTAAATCAGACTTTGAGGAATACATTCTGCCAACTGGATACATTTTAATTCAAGTAATTAAACATGGGATGTGCAACTCAGTTTAAAGTAACCACATTACAGGGTCTATTAAACCCCCTAATCAGGGAGCGAAAATATAAATCACAAGAATTTAATAAACAAGAACAAATTCAATGAAATGCTCAATGTGTACCAAGTTCCAAGAGATTCCTGAGCATCTGGTTAATGGCCGAGAACATTAAGCAACCGGCTGCCCCTACAAACAAATAGAAAGGACAGACTTCACCTCTAGATCCCTTACCGGATTCCTCACTGGGCCCTCTACACATACAAGTACACAATCTCTTGGGCTATACACAAACACATGCACAATCTCTGGCACAATACCAATCCCTCTCACTATACACACGCACAACACAGTGTTACGCAGCAGGAACCAGACAGACACAAAAATATAAAAATCGTTGTATTGAATGAACAATAACGTAGCAAAAATGCCGGGGTCAGGAACCAGAACGGGTAGTCAGACGAACCAGAGTCAGGAATATGGAAGTCAGCGGTGTCAGAGTACAGTAGCCAGGAATCAGGGAGCGTAGTCACACGAAGCAGAGTCATACACAGGAAAATCGGGGCAGGGGCAGTGTGACAGGGCCAGGCTAGCTGGCTCATGTGTCATATGAAGTTTAGCCGGGTCACGGAGCACTTTTGTGTCCGGTTCCGTATACCATGACCCGGTAATATTTTATATTGTGTATTATTGTGTAACCGGCCCAGAGACTGATGTGGCTTCAGCTCCAGCCTTCAAAGAGACGATCTTATAATCTGGCTGGGGCTCTTAATCAGCCAACACAGCCCTGTCTGCCCAGACGGCCCCCGCGCTACAGGGGGGATAACACAGGTGGGGGAACCCATTGTATTCTGTAATCCCCTCACCTGATACATCCCCTGTATACTGATGGGATTTGTGATGGGATGTGGCTGATGGGATTGGGGGTTGGGTTCGGTACACATTGCATTGAGATTGTATATAAATTCTGTGTGTTTGTAAATAAGAGAGTTCTTCTTGGTTTACTACGAATGGTGGTCTGGATGATCCGTGGATAGCTGAGTGCGATCCGTATGAGGGACTGACTGGTGATTCCTCAGCCCTCAAACAGGGGGACCCAGCCTTGGGTACGGTGACCCTGTAACAGGCACAGGCAGAGGCAGGGGCAGGGGCAGCGTAAAACACAAGGCAATGGAATCCTGCAGGCTTATATAGGCCAGAGCAAGGCGGAGCTTTAAAGAACCGCCCACAGCACACCGTGAAAATGCAGAGAGCTCACAGCACTAGAGAAATCTCAAGTGTGGCTGTGAAATCATTACATGTTGATTTCTCGGTCTACATACACATGCATGCACACACGGATCTCTCGCACTATACAAACAGACACATACGATCCCTCGCACTATACTCATGCACACACTGATCTCTCGCACTATACTCATGCACACACTGATCTCTCGCACTATACAAACGGACATATACGATCCCTCACACTATACTCATGCACACACTGATCTCTCGCACTATACAAACGGACATATTCGATCCCTCACACTATACTCATGCACACACTGATCCCTCGCACTATACTCATGCACACACTGATCTCTCGC
>JARDYJ010000009.1:222051-374551 GCA_029215755.1 Spea hammondii
ATTAAAAATACCGGTAAATATCCGGTTAATGGCCCGCGGCCGCTCTCCACAGGTTTTATGGAGAAGCAGTTCCTCTAATGGTCTCTTTCACTCCGCAGCGGCCACTCGGTATTAAACTGAAATGATCTCATTTATTCTGCGGATAATGTGTATTTACAGAAATGAGGAGAATAAAAATACAAAAATAAAGTTGCATTTTGTGCCCCGCACACAGATCGTTAGTGTCCTCAACAGCACTTTTTACAAAAATCTAAGTTTTAAATGATTCTCATTTTAATTTGGAGTCTGGAAATGTGAATTTCTGGATAAAAGCAAAATGTGTTGATTTCCCTCTATTATGGTGATGTTTGTCGGGGAGATTGGGTTATGATGCAGGACTGTGAGCTGATATAGTGCACAATAAAAAGACATCGTGCAGACTCTTCCCGGAGCGGCTTCGCTTTACGAGAGATAATGCAAAGTTTGTTTAGTAAGAGATAAAAATGTCTCTCGTTCCAACACATTTTCTGCAGATTCTTACCATATTCTTTCATTTTCTGGAAGGAGCTGTGGGCTGGCAGGAACGCCATCGCTTGGGCCCAAAGGGTTCGATCGGCCGACGGGCTCTAGATTTTTAAGTATAAAAACCATTCCATGTGCTTTTCTGTTGACATTTCTCACGCGGCCCCACAAGTGTCATGTGAAACAAGCTGAGAGGAATCATGTATGGGGTGTGGAGTGGACGTGAGGTCCTGCGGAGTCCGTGATCATAACTAGGACATAATGAAAGCATCATACCGGCAATGTCTCCCGTCACTGGCCCCTCCGGAGGCCTCGTTCCTGCCCCAGATCCATGTATTTCAAGGAGATTCCCACTCCGGCTGCACGGCTTGAAGGGTCTATAAATAGCGGGTCATTTTGTGAGTTTTTCATCCTTGAAAATGCTAATGTGAGATTATTTTTGTCGCTATGGAAACCATCAACTGCGTTTCCGGCCGCATGTGGTTTATCCAACATGAAATTCAATATTTCAAAATGACTAATTCAAGAGATAAATATGACCTCGCAGCCATACTCCGACTTTAATATAGTGTGACAGGTAAGTGCATGTATGACAACACGCAGAGTATTCATGGGCTTTGCATGCGTGTAACATTCATGTCACTCCGTAGAACTCTCTTTTTAAAGGCTTTTAGATGCTTCAAATAGTTTATTTTATGAACTAGTTTCATGTTAAACATGTCACCATCTCGTGTAACACTTGGACACGCTGGAAATATGGCCTTTTAAACCGTCATTGACTGCGTGGGAAGAGATTGTGTAATATGCAGCCGCGCATGTACAAGCTTCCTGTTCCCGCTATCGAAGTCTTGTTTTTTTTAAGTTAACCATAAGAAGGAGCCAAAACACTTGAGAATCAGTAAAACTAGATCGTCCGCAATCACAGACTCTGCGTTAAAAGAATCACATGACGGAGCAGTCAGAGCGATAATGGAAGAAAACAAAAAATGTGACAAGCGTAGCCGGTGTTTTTAATATTAGGAGCCGGTGAAGCATAGAAGCTAAATGATTGTTTACAAACAGAATGTTTTTACCGCTGGGAGGGCGCCATTCACCACCATCCAGATTAGACGACCGCGATGACTTAAATACATGTCGCCAGGAATGACTTCCAATAAAATAAGACAAACCACACAAACTGTTCAAGCTGCTTTTCTGCGAAAACAAAGCCAGTGCTTTAATCATCATATAATTCCAGTCGATACAAACTCCATCATACATCAGGGACCAAAGAAACCTCCATGCGCGACTCGGAATTCAAACACAATGAGGTTTTACGGATTAAGCTTGTGTTATTTCCATCGATTCCGCCAACAAAACAAGTTGAACAAACGTTGCATTGATTCAGAAATAATGTTTACTCAAACCTAGCGTTACATATAGAAGAACGAATCCTCCTGATCAAACACACTCTGCCCCCCACAAATGACAGCCCCCAAACTGATCCGCACTGCAACCCCCCCCACCTGGCCTGATATAACAGGAGCAGAATCTAAAACCTGAAACCCACCAGGAGGCAGCAGGAGCAAAATCTAGAACCTGACACCCACCAGGAGCAAAATCTAGAACCTGGCAGCCACCAGGAGGTGGCAGGAGCAGAATCTAGAACCTGACACCCACCAGGAGCAGAATCTAGAACCTGGCACCCACCAGGAAGCAGCAGAATCTAGAACCTGACACCCACCAGGAGCAGAATCTGAAACCTGGCACCCACCAGGAAGCAGCAGAATCTAGAACCTGGCACCCATCAGGAAGCAGCAGAATCTGGAACCTGACACCCACCAGGAGCAGAACCACCAGGAGCAGAACCTGGCACCCACCAGGAAGCAGAATCTAGAACCTGGAACCCACCAGGAGGCGGCAGGAGCAGAATCTAGAACCTGACACCCACCAGGAAGCAGCAGAATCTAGAACCTGGCACCCACCAGGAGGCGGCAGGAGCAGAATCTAGAACCTGACACCCACCAGGAAGCAGCAGAATCTAGAACCTGACACCCATCAGGAAGCAGCAGAATCTAGAACCTGGCACCCACCATGAGGCGGCAGGAGCAGAATCTAGAACCTGACACCCACCAGGAAGCAGCAGAATCTAGAACCTGGCACCCACCAGGAGGCGGCAGGAGCAGAATCTAGAACCTGACACCCACCAGGAAGCAGCAGAATCTAGAACCTGACACCCACCAGGAAGCAGCAGAATCTAGAACCTGACACCCACCAGGAAGCAGAAGAATCTAGAACCTGACACCCACCAGGAGCAGAATCTGGAACCTGACACCCACCAGGAGCAGAATCTAGAACCTGGCACCCACCAGGAAGCAGAATCTAGAACCTGGCACCCACCAGGAGGCGGCAGGAGCAGAATCTAGAACCTGACACCCACCAGGAAGCAGAAGAATCTAGAACCTGACACCCACCAGGAGCAGAATCTAGAACCTGGCACCCACCAGGAAGCAGCAGAATCTAGAACCTGACACCCACCAGGAGCAGAATCTGAAACCTGGCACCCACCAGGAAGCAGCAGAATCTAGAACCTGGCACCCATCAGGAAGCAGCAGAATCTGGAACCTGACACCCACCAGGAGCAGAACCACCAGGAGCAGAACCTGGCACCCACCAGGAAGCAGAATCTAGAACCTGGAACCCACCAGGAGGCGGCAGGAGCAGAATCTAGAACCTGACACCCACCAGGAAGCAGCAGAATCTAGAACCTGGCACCCACCAGGAGGCGGCAGGAGCAGAATCTAGAACCTGACACCCACCAGGAAGCAGCAGAATCTAGAACCTGACACCCATCAGGAAGCAGCAGAATCTAGAACCTGGCACCCACCAGGAGGCGGCAGGAGCAGAATCTAGAACCTGACACCCACCAGGAAGCAGCAGAATCTAGAACCTGGCACCCACCAGGAGGCGGCAGGAGCAGAATCTAGAACCTGACACCCACCAGGAAGCAGCAGAATCTAGAACCTGACACCCACCAGGAAGCAGCAGAATCTAGAACCTGACACCCACCAGGAAGCAGAAGAATCTAGAACCTGACACCCACCAGGAGCAGAATCTGGAACCTGACACCCACCAGGAGCAGAATCTAGAACCTGGCACCCACCAGGAAGCAGAATCTAGAACCTGGCACCCACCAGGAGGCGGCAGGAGCAGAATCTAGAACCTGACACCCACCAGGAAGCAGAAGAATCTAGAACCTGACACCCACCAGGAGCAGAATCTGGAACCTGACACCCACCAGGAGCAGAATCTAGAACCTGACACCCACCAGGAGAAGAATCTGGAACCTGGCACCCACCAGGAAGCAGCAGAATCTAGAACCTGGCACCCACCAGGAAGCAGCAGAATCTAGAACCTGACACCCACCAGGAAGCAGCAGAATCTAGAACCTGACACCCACCAGGAAGCAGAAGAATCTAGAACCTGACACCCACCAGGAGCAGAATCTGGAACCTGACACCCACCAGGAGCAGAATCTAGAACCTGGCACCCACCAGGAGGCGGCAGGAGCAGAATCCAGAGGCAGATACTTGCCAGGAGACTTGAATCTTTGTCTCTGGGGATAAAGCGCTAGAAGCTCCTGTCTGTAAAGCACTCACATGGCGTTGCGTCAGGGGATAATTAGTTCTTGGTACAAAAATAAATAACTGTAAAAAGCTGGGAAATCAGCACACAAAAGTTATTCTGTCAACACATTGTTTTAAGCAGAGTCGTTCTCAGCTTTTTTGATTAACACATCATGACATTTACCCCAAAAAAGAAGAAAAAACAAAGAAAATCTCTTTGCTAACATGGAAATGATACGGGTTAAACGGGAAACATCTGCCCTGACTATAGAGTGAAACCAACACAATAAAGCATGTATGTAGACAACAGGTACATGTGAGTTACACGCTCATTGTATATCTACACATAAATGAAATGTTATTACACGGGGGTTGCTCGCGACAGTCTGTCATTGGATTGAACTCACACGTGTGATGATAGCACACGTGTGAAACAGACGACATGCTAACATGTACCATGCTGTCACTTTATTGGTATCATTCTAACATTGACTACGCTCTCGCCCCAGGACTGACCGCTGTGTTATCCGACGTGTGACCCGAATCCAATTACTGTCCGTGTTACAGCGAGAGAAACTCATCTGAATTCTAAAACATATTAATCGTATTATTATTATTATAAAGACACTCGGAACCCTTTCATTCCAACACACCGAGTCTTTAAAACGTTCTTTGCAGGCGCGTGAAACTGACCATTAGAATGCAGATCCTGATCCCTGGAACTCCGGGATATCAATGAGGCTCGGAATTCGCACCAACGAATCCTTCAGGCGGACCGTCCCATGAATATGTATCTCAGCCGAGGCGAGGTTTTAACCGGCTTCTCCCTTAATCTGAGCATCGTATGCGTGTGATTGTGTATTCCATGACACACATCATTGTGCGATACACGCGGCTCTTTAATGTGATTTATCACCCTGCTAGTGAAGGGCATGCGCTGCCCGGCTTCACAGTTTTTGGGAGCAGAACAAATAATGCGCTTATGAATATCTGATTTATCCTCCCTCCAGCCTCACAAATTCATGATATAAATATTCCAAATACACAGAGACAGGACTGGAGATTAATACTCAGGGCTGCCTGTAACTCAAACAGCAAATTAATTTGAAATGATTTATAGCTGGTTGCTCGCGTACAAGACACCGATAATAATCACTGATGAGACAGTAATAACATTCTACTTATGTATTAAAGACTAGAATCCACAACGGGTCCTCTTTATATAGATTGTTAAGGATGTCATAAACCAAACCGTGTCTGTTTAACAAATTCAGACAAACAACGTGTGTGTGCGCGGACTGGCGAACTACGGCTACGCGGCTGATTATTCAAAACTCAGAAAATGAGATTGAAGCGTCTGAAATAAAAAAAAAGTCAAACGTTAAAGGGACAGGGACCATGCAAAGGAGAACCCCTCGTTTCAGACTGTTTGGGGGAGATCGCTGGGTTGGAAGGAGCTTTTTATTTCAGAGGACGCTCTCGTCTTTTACCCAAAGCATTCAGCAAACTCAGTAAAACGGGATTTTCTGATGTATTTTCCCAGAACGAAACCAGAAAATGTAAATCCCGATTCTCAGCAAACGGAAAACCGAGGACTCTAACCAGATTCAGGTCCCTTCTGGCGATCTGTTACAGAAGGCGCTTTACTGGGGCAAAGAGAAGGAGCTGGTGTGGATTGAACCTGTCTGGGGAGGGCGTACGCTCCTAATTGACCCTGTAATTACCCCATTATCAGGCATTCATACACACATCTATTAGCTACTGGGCGATGGATCTCTGTCTACATTCCCAGCTGAATCGCAAATTAATTGCCAGATTGTAAAGTTTTCTGGAGAAGAAAGGTTGAAATTTAATGTAAAACTGTGTCAGATGCAAATTAACGACCTGAATACGGCTACAATGTCCTAGGAAAATAACGGTGGACCAATTAACAAGAATATTTCTCCCTCATTAAAATTCTGCATGAATTCCAATTAATCTAAGACGCCGTCACAAAGCCGGTTGGTGTGAAGGAGGATATTCGGATCAAACTCATTTGCTGCGACTTTCTATGTTCATTATAAATGTGAAAAGACACGTGCAGGAATGAAGCATGCGCGTCAACACAAGATGATGAAGTCTTAATACAGACAATTAGGAGGACTTAACGGCTTCTCTTTCAGGGGATTGAAAATACAAGTATTTGCCCATAAGCCAGTACATGAAGGAGATCGTCATCCAGGGGTTTCCAGGGTTACGTTTCAGACAAACGAATTACAGATCGCTGGCGCCAACAAAGTAAAAAGTAACCGCCTGGAGTATGTGCCATTTTATCACGTATCACCTAAATCACATATCACGTAATCATCATCTAAATAAGGCCCATGACAGCCGGTGTTTAGCAGAACATCTATGTGCGTTACAGCGGTGTGCACATACTTGTGACACGTGTAATTAGTGAGAGGAGGACACAGTGCTGTTTTCGTTTGGGTAGTTTGATGATGAACCACGAAGCAGCAGCATCAGTGACCAGACGCGGCACCCAACACAGCGCCATCCTGACATTTAGCGGCATTACTCCTACTTGTCTACATAACGTTACATGTGGGGTTCAGGAGTTCAGCCAGTAGGGGGCAGACTTTTCTAGAACACATTCTGGAAACAGATATCGGGTCGCTGAAACAGACCAAGAAAGTACAAATAAGACAAACAGATCGGGAGGGAAAATCTGGGTTATGAATTCGGCAGATCTGATGTTTGACACCATGTTGGCTGTAGCAGATTATATGAGAACCCTCCCATATATCTCATCACAAATGTCTTTATTAATACAAATCAAACCCCCTACCCCTACAGAACCCACTTTACAGAAGGAGCCTCCTTCAGCCTCTCATCCGGTCTCTGACACTAAGGTGCCGGTGGCCGCCGGGAAACGCAGCTGAACGATTAATGGCGTCGTCTGATTTCATTTGAAGAGCAACTGACCAGCAATCTAAACAAAAGGTATTCAAGAAACATAAAACACTCTACAAACTTGGGGCCCCTGGAAGGACAATCTGTGATGTCATAAGTGAGAATATAAATAGATTTTACAAATGTGCAACATACATGTGTTTAATGTGATATTTAGCATAAAAATCCCTAGATTGTAAATTCCTGCGGGAACAGGGCCCTTAATTCCTATTGTTTCTGTATGTCAATTGCTGTATTGTACTTGTTATCTGTATCAGTTAGCTGTTATCTGTTAGCAGTGTTTGGGGTCGGGGGGGGTAGCAGTTTTTGGAGTGGGGGTTAGCAGTTTTTTGAGTCTGGGGGGGTTAGCAGTGTTTGGAGTCAGAGGGGGGGAGCAGTTTTTGTAGTGGGGGGTTAGCAGTGTTTGGGGTTGGGGTAGCAGTGTTTGGGGTCAGGGGGGTTAGCAGTGTTTGGAGTCAGAGGGGATTAGCAGTGTTTGGGGTCAGGGGGGTTAGCAGTTTTTGGAGTGGGGGGTTAGCAGTGTTTGGGATTGGGGGTAGCAGTGTTTGGGGTCAGGGGGGTTGGCAGTTTTTGGAGTGGGGGGTTAGCAGTGTTTGGGGTCAGGGGGGTTAGCAGTGTTTGGGGTCAGTGGGGTTAGCAGTGTTTGGGGTCAGTGGGGTTAGCAGTGTTTGGGGTCAGGGGGGTTAGCAGTGTTTGGAGTCAGAGGGGGTAGCAGTTTTTGGAGTGGGGGGTTAGCAGTGTTTTGGGTTGGGGTAGCAGTGTTTGGGGTCAGGGGGGTTAGCAGTGTTTGGAGTCGGGGGGGTTAGCAGTGTTTGGAGTTGGGGGGTAGCAGTTTTTGGAGTGGGGGTTAGCAGTGTTTGGGGTCAGGGGGGTTAGCAGTGTTTGGAGTTGGGGTAGCAGTGTTTTGGGTCGGGGGGGTGGCAGTGTTTGGAGTTGGGGGGGTTAGCAGTGTTTGGGGTCAGGGTGTTTAGCAGTGTTTGGAGTCAGAGGGGGTAGCAGTTTTTGGAGTGGGGGGTTAGCAGTGTTTGGGGTCAGGGGGGTTAGCAGTGTTTGGGGTCAGTGGGGTTAGCAGTGTTTGGAGTCGGGGGTAGCAGTGTTTGGGGTCAGGGGGGTTGGCAGTGTTTGGGGTTGGGGTAGCAGTGTTTGGGGTCAGGGGGGTTGGCAGTGTTTGGAGTTGGGGGTAGCAGTTTTTGGAGTCGGGGGGTAGCAGTGTTTGGGGTCAGGGACTAGCTGTCTGATCAAAAGTTAGTTGTGTTTGAGGTCAGGGGTTAGTTTGACGTCACTCTCTGTGGAGATATGATGTGTCTTGAGGCTCACATTAACGCACCGGTCTGCATAACTCAGCAGCTGCTTTAATAGAGAAGAAGAAGCGCAAACATATGATTCTGCCAATTAAAGCTAAATAATCCTCATTTTGTGAATCTCCCTTAAAGCCCATAAAACGTGTGGCAATCCAAGTGAAATTTTTAGCCAACATTTTTCTCACACGCATGGGCATTGTAGGTTTTATATATAGATATATATAATAATAGACATTTCCAACAGAATTCAAGACCGTTATGATGTGCATGTTCCAAAAAACACCTAAAATAATTCTGGATCCTATTAGGACAAGGAGACCCCTATTGCCCTGCAGCACCAGCCCTTCTCATAGCGTCTTTGTGCCCGGCTGCCGGTCAACAAATCGATTCTCCAATGACCTCCAAGAGCTGTCGTTTTCCACAGATGAGCCAAGTCCTGGAGCCGGCCGTTAATGCTTCGGTAAAATATGAAGTGTCTGCATCTTGGAACGCACGGTCGTTCCTTCCTTCTGTCTGACGGTCACAATTTAAAATCATTCTTTGCCAGGTTAAGAGTAGGAAATAAATCTTGTATAGAAAATGTGGAAAGAGCTCTGCTGGGAGCAGAAGTTTCAAGGTGAGGCCACATTCTGTTTGTCAGGAAATAAATGAGTCCGTAACTGTGGCAGGAAAAAAATAGAGTAATATACTGCGTCAAGGGACAAGAAATCCAGAATAAGAGTCTTCAAGCCACAGAAAACACCACAACTGCCACATACAGCAGATATCCTGCTGAGAACATACAACCTTATAGCCAACATATAATAACAATGTATCAGTGGCTGCAGTTTGGGCACTGGGTGTATATACCCTGAGGATGGGGACATGGAGTCGTCTGCACTTCTGCCCCATGACCTCACATACTGGGGGTCTGCTGGAGGAACCTTGTAATAATCCTCAAACCTCCACAGACTGGCCGAGCACATGGTGCCAAAATGTCCCCGATCACCCCCAAATGCCAGTGGATGGGGTATCAGGGAAACTGACTGGGGGGCAAAATGTATTGATTGCTGGGACTCCTGGATACCCAGGGCAATTTCACGACAATGACGCCCCACAAAGTCTCTCGCTTCATGACCGGACTGAATGGACTGTGACCGATCGTCTTCTGTCAGAATCCTCTCTGCGTGTAACGCGGAACTGGTTCCCATTCAGTACGGTGTAGAATATATAGCGTGCGTCCAGCTCTCCATTAACCATCGGAACGGCGCTTACAAACAGCACTAAATGAATTATCGTGACAGGAACGCTAATACAATCAGCACCCATTAACAGGAGGCATTCATTTGCAAAATGATTATAAAAAGCAACATTAAGAATGTGCCGGGCCGAGTGCAGAAATGTGTTGATGTAATAATTAATTTGCTGAAAACAATTATTCAGGATTTTCTTCGTTTTTCTAACCATCGTCGTACCAGCCCAAAAAATGAGCAAAGAATGCATGCTGGAATATCCCCCCTAACGTCACGTCTCACAGATAAAAGGATTACTTTCCAACCTTCGGCAGGAATGGAATTAATATTTCTAACGCTGCACTGAGTTCCAAAAGTGTGAAACTTAGCAGGGGGACAGCAGCTTTAACTACTACTCCAGTCACAACAAAACTCTGAAAAAACGTTATACGAAGGGATAAGCTTCTGGAGGCCATGTCCAAAGCAATGCTAATGCCACAAAACGCTGCCTAATGGACTGCCATAGCCCTCTGTGTGCGCCCCCTAGGACGTTGAGTGCCAGGATATGATGTCACATCCTGGCACTCTGGAGATCATGGAGGGGGTACTCGAGGCACTGCCCTGGGTCAGGCCTGGGGCACATAAGAGGTATATACGTCTCTGGCTCTTGGACAATAATCTTATTTAACATTAAAACCCAGATTATGGTCATCGTGGTGAAGTTCCCATCTGGTTCGGAGGACTAACCTCCTTTATTGAGACCTGAGGAGTCCTGCTATCTTTTTCGTTGGTAGCCTGGAGTGAGCGCTGGCCACGCAGCCCCGTCGGCTCCCGCTGATAACTGAAGCATACGTCTGTCACGCGCTGTACTCTCTGCCGGGTCAGGAGGCTGCGTCTTGGAACCAAACCAACTTGGTATTAGCTGGCATGGCACGGACGAGCAAACACCGGGCTCGGCTCAGACTTTGTGTCCCGGTGACCAAGTTCAATGCGAATAAAATGCAAGCGCATGCAAACTGTCACTTACAGAAAAGGCTCTGGGACCCCTTCTCACGGACACATCCACAGCTCATAGAGAAAACTCGCATCAGCAAAGCTGGGGGCCAGACTGAGAGCCAAGCAGCCGTCAGCAAGAGATGCAACCAAGAATCAATCTGCTGACATTTGTGAACAAATCATTTGTCGAGTGAATTAAAGAAGCAGGTTCACGGTTTACTAATGGGTGGTAACCGGCAGAATAAAGGCGAGACCGGTTAGCTCCTTTTACTAGGATTGTGGGTGAAAAAGTTTACTGATACAGTTTATTGACAGCAGATAACATCACACAGGGGGCCACAGGCATGGATCGAGACCATCGCCTATGCCTGGCGTTCGTTCCACATTCCTTCTCTTGGCTGTTCTTCTTACTCCACATATCATTACACGCAGGAGACACGCACTCCCACACGCTATTCCATAACCTTGGAATCATTCTCTAGATGCCGCAAATCTGAGGTGTCTCCAGACTTTCCTCAAACCTGCAGCATTTGTTAACGAGGCCGATTTGGCTTCTCTACCTTTTCCTGACCAAAAGGCTGACACTCCGAGGTGATCCCGGGACTGATGCTGCCTCTCCTCTGGACCTTTGCATTTCCCGAATAGAAGCCCGCAGGTATATCTGATAGGATGATTGAAAATCTATATAATCACAGAGGATGAAAACATATCGGTCCGTTATCTGAACCCAAATAATATGGCGGCTGAGGCAGACCGGGTCCAGTTGTGGTTTTTTGCTGTAATATTTGCTGGAATCGTTACCAGGAGTTGATGTCGCTCTCCGAATACTCATCAACAGAACATTTTCACTCCGGTTTCGCGCATGACGTGTTCCTCCTGGAGCAGTTGAGCTGATAATAGAAGACCTGAATTTATGTTTCCGCCTGAGTGTTTGCAGCGGCCTGTCTGTCCTAAAAACACAAGCCATGTACCGTCCACGGATCCCGCTGGTTCCATTATTGCACTTCCAGCCGGGCTTTAAACATAAGGTATCTGACCCTTTAATCTCCATCAGTCTACGGAAATTCAGACCGTAGCCCACACGCTACACGTACCGAGACCTAAGCAGTGCGACCAAGACCCTGGAGGACCCTCACTGCAAACACAGCCTGTGCCGGGGAAGCTCTCGCCTGCTGCCCCCTCTCCGCTAATCACAGCATAAGAGGAACACAAACATGCAAATTATCCGCAGGAACAGGAGGCTCCATATGAAACCAACATCACAGACCCCGCTCTTCTGTACGAGTAAATTATAATTCACAACTCATAGCGGCCGCGTGCGGAGAGAGAGAGATTAGCATAACTTTACTAATGAATATAGGTCAAGGGGAACTGAGAATTCTGAGCAAACTGGTAACAGAATAATATCAGGAATCACAGCGCGTCCCCCGGCGCCATAACAAGGATCTGATACGAGAAACACGGATAAACAGCTCGGAGCACAATCGCGTTCTGCCCCAAACGCAGCTCATCAGGGAATCACAGACGATCACGGTAACGGCCCAAACGTCAAGGAAAAAAGCCAGGGCTGTCATGGCGACACGCCAGCATATGACTAATCACGTGGTGGGGCGTCTTAACAATATATTAACAAAATTAACAATATTAACAAAACAAATCTATTTCGGATCAAAATTACCCATAGCTAGGAAGGGGTTAATCCCGACACTAGGAATTTTAATTAAACCTGGAGAGACAGGGGTCAATTCTTCCATCTCCATCGGCCGCAGGTTCTTTCTAGGCGGCAGACCCACATTGAAGCTAGAATTTATAGGATTCTGTAAATGTTCTGGGTTTCTGCATATCCCGCGAAATGGCCCAAAAAATCTCCATTTGGAGTATATTGTTCTCCGTTGATCCTATTGGTGATGTCAGGGTTAAGAAAGGGTTACAGGTGTAATAGTAATGAAACAGAAGTACGGTAATAGTAATGAAACAGAAAGCCACAGAATGCAGAAATCCAGGGGGCGGAATAAGAGGAAGCGGCTCGGCCGCATCTAACCACCTCCAAGAACCTGGCTTAGGGTCCCTTTCTTACTAAAACGTTCTCACAAGCTGCGTCAAAGAATTAGCGCCTGACTCCGGCATAACGGAAAACCGTTCAGGCTCAGTAGCTCTGTATTTGGGGCTCGACATTGATATCCGTAGCAGGGCTTGGCATCCGTACCGGCACTTGGCATCAGCACCTGTACCGGGGCTGAGCATTGTCATCCGTACCGGGGCCCGGCCTTGGCATCCGTACCGGGGCCCGGCCTTGGCATCCGTACCGGGGCCCGCTGCAGCTTCTAGAAAGGATACCCTGGCAGCTGCGCTTTGTACATTACACCGGGCCGTTCATTTGTGACAAACGGTGCAATATTTTCCCCATAAATTACGGCAACTTTGGTGATCGTTCAATGAATCCGCTTCACTCCTGCTCATAAAGAGAATATTTCCATACAAATGGCGTTATTAGCGTTAGACGGATAGACCTAACCAGGAAATCAAACTGTTTTATTTGTTAAAGAAAAAAACAAACAAACCGAGGAAACAGAAGCGGCAAAACCCCCAAAAAACAACAAACATGAAGGGGGAGCCGTTAAAATTTACAGTGGAATCGATAAATTACAGCAATTCTCGCAGCCGTTAAATCGTCAGGAATCAGGACAGAGCCTGCAGCAGCGAATCGGATTCCGGCTAACTGCGGAGCGCTCCGCTGGATGTTACCTCTGAGGTGCCGTTTCACATTTATCACACGGCTTCTTGGAATATGAAGTTGGTGCTTCATGCTTTCCAAGTGTCCCTGGTCAGTTTGCTCAGTCCCTCTCACCGTTGCATTATTACGTTAGGATATCACAACCGTCCAATTAGTGGACCTTTAGGTGTGGTTTGACTCGTGTTGCACAGGCCCTCGGCCTAAGTGCAGGACACTCCTTGGGCTGGTGGCTTGGTGAATCCAGCCGTGGCAGTGGCTGCCATGCAGGGGACGCCGGTGGTCTCTACAGTTTGACGGTTTTTTACGCCTGTGCCAGCCGGGTCGGTAGTTTACGGTTATGGAAGTCGTCGTTAACAGTTTAGGGGTTGCACTTTGTAGCCTTTAGATTCTTGCTAACACTTGTTAGTTATATGTAAGGCTTGCACGTGTCACAAGTCCGGTGGTGCGGCACGTGCATCGCCATATTATATATTATGTTTATAATGCGTTTTCAAATAATGTATGTTTCTGCTATAAATAAATATTTATACCTGTGTCACGGTGGGGAAGGCGTAAAGCGGACTGCACCGTGGCCAAAATGTTTCCATAGTTGACTTTATAATAAAGCATTACATTATTTACTTTGTGTATTTATTTGAGGGAAAAAGAGGGCGAAGCATTGACGCTACCTCAGTCATGTCACATCCCACATAAAGCGCCTGTCACTCGGTATTTTCTTTATTTAATAATCAATTTTCCCTTTCTGGCAACCAATGAAGGCGGAGCCAGGGCTCTTCATGCAAATGTCCCTTCATTTCCCATGATACCTCAGTAAAGATGTCAGTGGAATGAAGATAAGTGCCCCGCCACAAAATATCAAAGCAATTCCCACACAAACTGATCTTTTGCCAAAACAGAACTTTTAATGAAACAACTAAAATTGGGGATTTAGGGGATCGTAACTGTTTTACGGAATTCCCAATTTTAGTCGTCTCATTAGGAGTTAAGATTTACTTTCTGTTTATTTTTTATTATCTTAATTCCTCTGAATTTTATTAGTCATGTAAATATTTGATTTTGGTTTATTTGGCTGGAAGTTGATGGCGGGGTACGAGAGAACGCTGCTGGTTCCGGGATTCCGGAGGTCTTGGAGAGTGGCACCCAGTGGCGTGACATCTGAGGACGAGCTTCTTCATAACCCATATGGCGCCAGCAATAATGATTATGTTCCACGACCCCCCATCGTGTCAGTAACTGCAATTATCAGCTAAAATTAGGGGTCGGAAGCCAAACCAGACAAAAAAAACAGCCAAAGCTCACCGACATCGCAGGGAGACCACCAAATCCCCAACGCATAATACAGAAAGCGCATTGAGTCACGAGTCTTACAGCGAGCAGGTTCATTAGGTACAGATAATCACTCAAGACGTTCGTTATACCTTTAGGCCACGCTATTCATGGGAACCTGCCGCCACGAGTAACGGTAATTCTTACCTGTGCAGGAAAAGTCATCGACCCGGATGTAGCCAGGCAGGCAGTCGCAGCGGTACGATCCCGGCACGTTGACACATAGCGTGTTGGCGTGGCAGTAATGCATCCTGGCAGCGCATTCATCAATGTCTGAGAACAAGACACAAACAAGAAGAAAGTTGACAAATTGGTGCAAGAAACGGCCGGAAATAGAAATGTTTCCTACAATAGACAGGAAAACTCTTTTAACGGAACTCCAGGACACATACAGACAGACAGACACAGATCCCCAGGCCCAAATGGCACAAGGCCAAGCTTTGCCTTAGGGGCCAACATGAAATTACTTGGGGGCCGTGAGAAAATAAATGTGATAAAGAACTGAATTTCAAGGCAGATTTATGAACAGATTTCTCCTTATGAAGACAATATAACGATTATATTATAATATTAATATAAAATTATAATAATTTAAAGAGCCAGGCTCATGATGGGAGTTACTCTACAAACACAAGACGCGTCTTACAATATTTAAAACACTCCTGCCTAATATCATAATAAAAAAGACAAACACTGAACACTCAACCCACCAGTAATCAGTGCATGAAGGGTTACCTGTTCTCAGATTATACTGTGTGCAGAGTATCCCATTACCTCTGTATCAACAACGCATCTATTTCGGATCAGAATTACCCACAGCAAGGAAGGGGTTAATCCCGACACTAGGAATTTTAATTAAACCTCCAGGAGAGACAGGGGTCAATTCTTCCATCTCCATCGGCCGCAGGTTCTTTCTAGGCGGCAGACCCACATTGAAGCTAGAATTTATAGGATTCTGTAAATGTTCTGGGTTTCTGCATATCCCGCGAAATGGCCCAAAAAATCTCCAACCACCACAAAGATTTTTTCTCTGGAAAAGTAACATTTGGAGTATATTGTTCTCCGTTGATCCTACTGGTGATGTCAGGGTTAAGAAAGGGTTACAGGTGTAATAGTAATGAAACAGAAGTTTCCAATAATGTGAATATTATGAAAAGAGCGCGAGAAGAGCAAGAGAGAAGCACCAGAAGAGTGTGAGAATAGTACGAGAAGATCATCAAAAGAGCACAAGAAAGATCATGAGAAGAGCGCAAGAAGATCATGAAAAGAGCGCAAGAAGATCATGAGAAGAGCGCAGGAAGATCATGAAAAGAGCGCAAGAAGATCATGAGAAGAGCGCAGGAAGATCATGAGGAGAGTGTGAAAAAGCGTGAGAAGAGTGCAAGAAGATCATGAGAATAGTGCGAGAAGAGCGTGAGAAGAGCAAACGCTCATGAGGAGAGTGCAAGAGCTTGAGAAGAGTGTGAGAAAAGCGCAAGAGAAGCACCAGAAGAGCGTGAGAAGAGCTCAAGAAGAGTGCAAGAAGATCACGAGGAGAGTGCAGGAAGAGAGTGAGACGAGCGGGAGAATAGTGCAAGAAGAGCGCAGTCTGATTTGTATTTTTGCCCCAATCTTAGCATGTCTGGCTATGAAGTAAGGAAACTCACTTTTATCTCACCTTCAGAAGTTTTAGGGGTAGATTCCCAGGGCCACAGGATCCTACGGCTCGATTCCCAGGGCCACAGGATCCTACGGCTGGATTCCCAGGGCCACAGGATCCTACGGCTGGATTCCCAGGGCCACAAGGTTTTATGGCTGACTTTGAGCGTCTTACAGCCACACAAAGCAGGAAAACCTAAATAATTCTGTATCCTATTCTATACAGATTGTAAGCTCCTGTGCGCAGGGCCCTCCTCACAAATTGTTATGTTATATATATTATTTCTTATGTCCTGTCTACCCATTGTGCAGCGCTACAGAATATGATGGCGCTATATAAAACAATGAATAATAATAGTACAGATTGAGTACATCGTTCCCCTGATTGCCCCCCCCCGCTTACTCCATGTTTTATGTTACTGACTGTGTTCATTCTTTATAATTTCTGGGTCTGAATTATGCAGATTTCTATCTCACCGTTTCTGCCGCCAATTAACGAGCTTCCTCAGATGAATGGTGCGCTGGAAGCGCGTTCAAACTCTTATCGCTTCTCTTCAGGGTCCTTGAACCCAGGAGCTGACGGCGCATACGCCGTTTAATCGCTGGCACTCCATTGAAGTGGCGCTCCATTGAAATGAATGCGCTTTGCCGTTAACGGAATGCGCGTGCATTTATCTGATTTGCTAATGGGGCGGGATGAAAACGGGATTAATGGCTTCTTTAAGATTATGACAATACCCAGAGCAATTACATTAAAATACTTGGCTCCATCCCCATTTATCTTCCTCCCGCCGTCACATTTTTATCTCAGACCCTCACGCACATTCTGTGTCCTGTCTACGTCCTGTAATATTGACTCGGCTCCTCTCTTAAATCCACCAAGATGCTATCACCTGATGATAAATTGGCCGCGGCACTCGTATAATTGATCTCCGATCCCCGCGCCCTCAGCAACCTTTCGCGCGTCGTTTTGAAGGACTCTTTGAAAAATTAAATGCAGATGAAAACATTGCGATTTTTGCCATTACGGAGCTCAGATCCGCAAAGGGATCAAAGCCATCAATCCCATAAATGCTTCCAATTTGTAACTAAGTTACCGATAAATAGCCCAGACGATGGCGGATTCCTACCCGCTCCGTGATGGACTAAATCACTCACTTTCCAGGCAATTAACAAAATAGAAAATTGCCTGGCGGGGAAAGCCGAGACCCAGCTCAAGCCTCCCCCATCCGATGAACTCCTTGCTACACAGATAGCGGTACCGAGTATAACTACAGCAGTCGCTCCGCGTCTAAACAGCCGCGTCTTTAGAAGCCGGCAGGGAAATAACGATGAGCTGCGGCCGGGGGACTTCGGCTGACGAATAAGTGTTTACGTACGAACAGGACCGGCCCTATAATGGAGCAGACTGGGGAAATTGCCCCAGGCGGCACTTTTGAAGGGGCGGCACTTTACGTACGAACACTCTAAGAAAGCTTTTCCGAGGTCATTATATTATCCTACGCCGATATATTTTTTCCAGATATTACATTATTTATAGAAATTACACGGACTGTGACTGCTCGGGGGTTTATTCCCTACACACAAAGACATCAAAGACATGCTACAGATATGTTACATGCGTGAACTAAAGTATTTGTGACATGCGTGTTATCTGCAGACACGCGTTTGCTTTCATTGCCAGAAGCAAAGCAATTAAAATAAGGATTGGTGCGATGCGGTGAGCGGAGCACAGAAATGATCCTTTACGAGGTCCTTTCTTATGGTTTATGGCTTTGGGGGGATCCCAAATTACCAGAAATTTAAATAACTAAAAATAAAAGAAATAGTAAAAAAAAAGCATTACTCTCAGCCAGAAACGAGGACCATATTCATACAAAAGGAATTAAAAAAGAAATCTAAAAACAGGACGTTAAATACTCGAGTATTATGGGTAATAAAATCGCCGGCGTGAGACGCTATTTATGGACAGAATGTTGGAAAAAATAACCAGACGAGGATTATAGAAAGAGAGAACCTGCCGGCAGATCGGCCCCGTTCGGCCCGTTCGTGAATCTTCTGACCCTGTCCATGCGCATCTCTCCAGAAATCTTAACGCTTGTCCATTACTCCAGGGGTCGACAGCCCAAAAGTTTTATTTTCCCGAAGTGTGGGTTTTTTCGAGCCTTGCCGTACACATTGACACACGCTAACACCATGCAGTACGAGACATTCACACACTGACTCCAGCACTATACATACACACACACTGATACTACACACACACTCACAGACTGACTCCGGCACTATACACACACACTGATACTACACACACACTCACAGACTGACTCCGGCACTATACACACACACTGATACTACACACACACTCACAGACTGACTCCGGCACTATACACACACACACTGATACTACACACACACTCACAGACTGACTCCGGCACTATACACACACACACTGATACTACACACACACTCACAGACTGACTCCGGCACTATACACACACACACTGATACTACACACACACTCACAGACTGACTCCGGCACTATACACACACACTGATACTACACACACACTCACAGACTGACTCCGGCACTATACACACACACACTGATACTACACACACACTCACAGACTGACTCCGGCACTATACACACACACACTGATACTACACACACACTCACAGACTCCAGCACTATACATCTACACACTGATACTACACACACACTCACAGACTCACTTCAGCACTATACCTCTACACACACACTGATACTACACACACACTCACAGACTCACTCCAGCACTATACATCTACACACACACACTGATACTACACACAAACACTGATACTACACACACACTCACACTCTGACTCCAGCACTATACATACACACACTGATACTACACATACACACACACACACACACACACACTCACTCCAGCACTATACATCTACACACTGATACTACACACACACTCACAGACTCACTTCAGCACTATACCTCTACACACACACTGATACTACACACACACTCACAGACTCACTCCAGCACTATACATCTACACACACACACTGATACTACACACAAACACTGATACTACACACACACTCACACTCTGACTCCAGCACTATACATACACACACTGATACTACACATACACACACACACACACACACACTCACTCCAGCACTATACATCTACACACACACACTGATACTACACACACACTCACAGACTGACTCCAGCACTATACACACATACACAACACTCTGACACTATAGTAAACACACACACTCACAAACACTACCTGAAATCTGCCACGGTGTGAGGTTAAATTATCTCTATTCACAGAGGCACTCGGGGCAGAACATTGAGTAAGATTTGTAGGGATTAGAAAATAAAGCGTTGGTGAGTTTGGAGCACTTGAGCCGCTCCACAGGGGCCAGGATATGAAAACCCAGACACAGGAAAGAGATGTCAGCTCTTGTGGTTTGTTATTAAAGCCCAAACCCTTTAGTGAAGTATGAGAGACGCACAGTCTGACCCAGGGACCCCGGCAATGATCGCTGGATTCAGAAAGTCTGCTGTTTGGTGAAGGTTTTGCGTTGTGCTCTCTGCGGTGACGGTCGAGGGGTCGGACGCAGCGTTTCACACCGCCGTTGGGTAGGGGAGGTAGAACGTGATGGATTGTCAGCTACAAGCAGCGAGTATTTGGGATTCATCCAGAAGTAGCAGGTCAGCTCATGGCCCACGTACTATGAGGTCTGATGCCTGCTTGTAGGGCAGGTTAATTACTTATAGTGTCACAGGGGGGCAACTGGCACACCCACAAACCTCCCCCAAAAAGGATCAGGGCATGAACCCCCCTGAACATCCCATAAGCAAACAGGCCGTTTCATAGCACATGCGCAGCCTTCTATGAGCCGACCCTTTTGCTGTAGATCAGACTGTCTGCCACACATGGGCCAAGAGAGGGTTAAACATTTATGGCTCATGGGCTCTATGACCTTAAAGCGCCTTCACGATGGTTCATTCTTCACCCACAGACTAATAAGTCCTGCTATGATTATACCCCCCCACCTGTGCCCCTGAAAATGAATACATTAATATCAAACGAATACATCGGCATACTCCGCGCAAAAACAATCCAAGGCGTGAATGAAATAATCATAAAGCGGTTCCTCCAGATCAGTCGGGGGGGCGTCAGTTAATTCAGCAATTAATCAGTAAAAGTCTTTAACCCTTTCAGTGGCATTACTGTGGTAAACATGTTCCCGTTTATCACTGGCACATTGAACGAGCCAATCGAGGAGATGGGTTGAAGGCAATTTCTGCGCAGGTTTTCTGTTTATGACGCGGGCCACAGACCGCTGCACAGGACGCCAACGCGGGTCACAAGTTTAAAACGACCCATTAAACTACGCAGCGAGGCCTCCATTCAATCTCCGTCCGCAGAAACCTCCAGCGAGAGGAATTATATGACTGAGCACAACCAAATAAAAACGGCTCAAAACAAGGTCCATATTTACCCTTAGAAGAACTGACCTTCCAGAAGCTTCCATGCAGGGAATGCACAATCCTTATGGGGGATTCACAAAGATGGAAGAGTCACAGGTGACCCTTACAACCTTCTTTTGGCTTAATGCCCCATCTGCCGTACCTGCTGCAAGCCGAGTGACATCAGACTTCGTTCGCGGGGACCGTACACCTTCGTACGCGGGGACCGTACACCTTCGTACGCGGGGACCGTACACCTTCGTTCGCGGGGACCGTATACCTTCGTTCGCGGGGACCGTACACCTTTGTACGCGGGGACCGTATACCTTTGTACGCGGAGACCCCGTATACCTTGGTACGCGGAGACCCCGTATACCTTGGTACGCGGAGACGCCGTATACATTCGTACATGGAGACCCCGTATACCTTGGTACGCGGAGACGCCGTAGACCTTGGTACGCGGAGACCGTATACTTTTGTATGTGACGAGCCCGTGATTAAACAGTATATACCCTGATATAAAGACGCCTTCTCTAAAATGCGCTCAGGATAAACCGAGACTCCCTTGAAAATCTCTCTTCGTTGTGGATCTCTGGACGTCCGCAGGTCGGCTCGGCTCGCCATGTTTTACACCGAAGAAGCCGACAGACGTCTGGCAGAAAAACCTCATTTGATGGAAATGAAAAATTAAAGGTTTATTAAATGGAGGCAGATCCTCGTCAGACTCCCCCGCAAACGCCGAGACCTCTATTACACCTCTAATGGCTTCACAGTCATTTTACTAATAAGATTTAACTGCTAACACATGCGCGGCCGCTCGCGACTCTCACATCCAGGAGTCTAGTGATAAAGAAGCGACTTTCAGACGGAGGATCCGACTTCTAATTATTTCACCTTTTGTACTCGGTGAGAGCCAATAATTGCATTTCTTTGTGCATTTTGTAATGTATGAGGATGGAGACTCTGTATCTTCTGAAGGAAGCTCTCAGAGGCAGGAGTGCATGCGCAATACTCAGCACCGGTCACAGGTTCTACTGACGCCACTTAAACACCCTTACCTGTCCGGCAAAAAAATATTAAAGCCACGAGATGAGCGGCCAATCAGGAAGAGGACGTCCAGGCCCTGAAAATGGAATGCAACATGCATTAACCCATCGTGATCCGCAATCCACATCATCAGAATGATTTGTAGGAGAAATTCCCCCCTCCTAGAGAAGGTAACATTGAGAAACGGGGGTGACAGTGCCAGGACGTGGGCGTCACGGGGCAGATAGCAAAGCATTTAACAAACAGCTGATAAACTTTGCAGGGGGCACTTTCAGGACCACGTCCGGCTGCAGAGCTTCTGCTGGTCTCCTGTACGTTTCATTTGTCTCTGTCGGCAAGAGCGATGATAAGGAAATGTTCTATAAAGCCACGGAGACGAGCTATTTATACAGCACAGCCCCGCGCACGCTCGGATGTAAATCTATTAGGCAGGACAGACCAAGGCTCCATTCATCTTTCACCAGCCCGATTACGAGCCTCTCATTATTTCACCGATGGCTCCAAACACAAACAGAGGCCGCCTCGTTCTTCCTCCGAGCCGCGCTCCATTCTGAGAGAGAATACAGAAAGTCTCTATCCCGGCGCACAGATTTCAATCTCCGCCATCAAAAGAGATGAATTCCGCCCCAAACCCTGAATGGCGCCACTCCCAGGACACAAGCCCACATAAAAGCCATTGGACACGTCGCACGCGGCTGCGATGGCACCGTATAATGGAGCATGGATCAACACGCAAACTACACGCCAACACCCAGACTGTAGCAGACACGGCAGGGTCAGGGATAAATCCGGTGTAATTCTTATGAGCCGTTTTCCAGGAGCTCTGGGCCAGCAGGATAGGGCTGGGAGGGTACGATGCGACTCGTAGCCCACTGACCCCTCTCTGTACATCACCTCTGCCATGACAGCCTCCCACTGGGGACTTTAATTACATCACCCCCGCATTTCAGTGTCTGAGCCGTCCAAATCCTCTGCAGACGGAATGAGAGAGTATAACGGCCGTCTCGTCGCGGGGCTCTGCGATTGGTCCGCCGATCCGTAAATGACGTTTTTAGCCCCATTCCTGCCGTTAGTAACGTGTCATGTTTCTTAAAAGAACCGTATAATTAGAAAGCGATCCTTAAATCCAGCTCAGGACAGTCGCTGCTTTCCGGTCTCTTCATTTGTACTCCGCCTGGATGCCGCTCCTTGTATTTTGCCATTTAACCTCTTGCGCTCTGGTTGTGCCGGGATCACCAAACGTGCAGCCTGAGGAATAGGCGCCTGCCTATAAATAACTGCTAAAATATTGCGTTTGCTTGTTTTCCGGCGCATTAATAACAAATAGCGGGTCGCGCTTTATTGTTCGATTTCATGACTGAGGGGTTTTATGGCCAGCATTTTACAAACACCGGCGCAGGCGCTTATCGACAAGCAGAGGAACCATTTGCCGGTCACCACCTCTAACACAGACACGTCTACGAGGGCCACAAACAATGAGCCCCCGAAACGAGGGCGATTCATCATTTCATGTTAATATCTATTCTCAACCCCCCCCCCCCCAACCAGCCGGGACCGATCGGCATCAATGAGTCACCGAGTAGCTTCGTAATCACTAGAGAAAGAGCTCCGCGGCACCGGCCCACAACCTGTCACCCATTATTCAAAACCACAAGAGGCCCAATGAGACCAATCGACTAGCATCGTCCAGAACTTCTGCCCCGGACCCCCATTTCTGCCACCCCTGCAGCAGCTTCCCTCCTCTGCCGAGTTGCCCCTCTGATGGCTGCCCAGAGCCCCCCGGGCGCTCCGGCTTCTCTGCAGAACAGAAAGGGAACTTCTCGTCTCTGAACCGTTTTTGCTTCTGTTCCAAGCTTCACCCCCCAAACCGTCCCCGTTGTTTATGGCTCCTCCACGCTCCTTCTTCATAATAACGTACTCCGACGCTGTCTGCCGGTGCGGAAAGCGATTATAACGCTGCTAATTACCAACAGAACACGGAGACCACGCGACGGATGACAACACAGGAGCGTAAATTCACCAAGAAGAAGGGACTCTTCAAGCCAACTAATTAGCGCGAGACACGCACGGTATACAACGAGACATCTTCACGGCGCAGATAAAATATTGAAAGGACTTTGCCAAAGCCGTAAAGCGGATAAAAAGCCGAACCTGGAATGATGAATGGCACACGTATGTTTCAGAGGGGGCAGGACCCCGTGTAATTAATGCATGCGCAGCTTCCTCCCTAACAAGTCATTTATTTTGCGAAGTGCAGCCAGGGAAGATGTTTTCTGCAGCGTCAGGAACATGCGGCTTAATCTGAGCACCTGGAAAGATTAGCAGAACATCATCAAGAACATAAAGGGATTCCTTCTGCCGACAGCCCCCGGCACTCCGAGCTGATGAACATTTTATAGATTTCCTTCATTTTCTGAAGACGGGCGATAAAAAAAAAAATGGCCAAAACGATTTAATCCGATCCTCTACAGGCAGGACGGCAATCTGCTCGCAATAACGAAATCAGTGACAAGCAAACTAACTTTACCAGGAGCGATACGTTCCGTTATACGGGTTCTAGGTGCCGCCCCAAATACCGCAGCTTTATTCCGATCCGTTGGGCCCAGGGCTTCACCAATCACGTTCCAGGTCAGGCCGAGCCAGCATTCCCGCTGCAGACGCGCTTTCTCCCTGCGCAGGCGCGCCTCCTCCCAGGGGTTATTTTGTTGCTATTTTCATTTTTTTGTCACTTTGTATCCTTTGCATTTCTTTTTAATTAGGAAACAGGTGATTTGTATTAGAGCTCAGGCGATACAGCGAGCTCTGGGAGGAATTTAAACCGGCAGACGGGAGAGGAGCAGAAATCTATAAATCCTCTCTTCATTTAAACTTTATGGTTCACATTTGCAAACAAAAAAGCTGCCAACGAGTTTACAGGGGAGGAAAAATCAATTATCTGAGCTGCCCAGACAGGCTGCTTTATTCCCAGCAGAGATAGAGAGGAGCTTCAGAGTCCACGTCCAGTGACCTTGTGGCTGCAAAGATGAGATTTTGGAACTTTAACCCCTTGCATATCCATAGAGTTTTTAATAAATCTTTACAGGTTATACACCAGCTCCCTGCCCAAATGTTATGAGCGTTAATTGTCTGAGCGGTGGACGGGTCTTTCGCCGTCTATTCAAGCAGATCCTTAACCGCAAGTGCGGTGAGTATGTAAGACGGCGGCCATATTTATCAAAATCATAATGAAGATGAAATGGGGGTGGGGGGGCTGTCGCAATGCTTTCCATTCATTAGTAACGAAGCTTGGACTATGCAGATGCTGACACTTTGGAGCCAGGGTTGTTGTCATAGTTACGGATTACCCCGATGAAGCAAAAAACATCTTCCTACATTTATGGATAACCTGTGAATATAAAGCAAAGGGTCACGCGTGCAGTAATACTGACTGGTCTGGGTCTCACTCCTCCTGCCACCCCAAAGCCCCCCGCGGAGGTTTATAAAAATCTTTATAGTCTGATGTGAGTCCCGTGTGCGGGGCGATGTCCGTCCGGTGTGAGTCCCGTGTGCATGTCGATGTCCGTCTGATGTGAGTCCCGTGTGCGTGTCGATGTCCATCTGATGTGAGTCCCGTGCACGGGGCGATGTCCGTCTGATATGAGTCCTGTGCGCGGGGCGATGTCCGTCTGATGTGAGTCCTGTGCGCGGGGCGATGTCCGTCTGATGTGAGTCCCGTGCGCGGGGCGATGTCCATCTGATGTGAGTCCTGTGTGCGGGGGATGTCCCTCTGATGTGAGTCCCGTGTGCGGGGCGATGTCCCTCTGATGTGAGTCCCGTATGCGCGGGGCGATGTCCGTCCGGTGTGAGTCCCGTGTGTGGGGCGATGTCCGTCTGATGTAAGTCCCGTGTGCGGGGCGATGTCCGTCTGATATGAGTCCCGTGTGCGGGGCGATGTCCCTCTGATGTGAGTCCCGTGTGCGCGGGGCGATGTCCGTCCAGTGTGAGTCCTGTGTGTGGGGCGATGTCCGTCTGATGTAAGTCCCGTGTGCGTGTCGATGTCCGTCTGATGTGAGTCCCGTGTGCGGGGCGATGTCCGTCTGATATAGGTCCCGTGCGAGGGGCGATCTCCGTCTGATGTAAGTCCCGTGTGCGTGGCTTGGCGCCGTTTACCGCATGACATGCAGTTACAGGTATGAACTCATTCTTACATCATCCTGTGTACACATCAGCCGTTTATAACCACGACATATCCCTGGAGATCCGGCTTTTAGACCAATTACATGTAATCACGGCTCTGCTGGAAATGCAGGTTCCCGGGAGCTTCTCTGTGGTCAGAAAGTACGTCGTGGCGTCCGCCTCCGCGAGGCTCGGCTGCCGGATACAAGGAATCTTCACACACCGAGCGGTCTCCTCCATGACTGGACCCTTTTGTACAGACGGAGTGAATGAAGATGGTTTCTGAGAGGGGGCTTTATGGGAGTCACTTCTGTAAAAGGTTTCTTAATATGAGCGCCGGGACGCCGCGTACGGACCGTCCGGGGAGGTTTATACGCAGACGTACCAGTTCCTTGGTTGGTGGCACCAAGGGCCACGTGGCAGAGGATGGGAAGGTGAGGCTGGAACGTGTCTAGGGGGCCCCACATATAAGTCAAGGCATGAACCCCGTCACATGAGGGCACAGAGCGCAGACATTAGAGCGCGTGGAGGGTAAGGGGTAATGGTTCAGTTTCCATTTCATTCATTGTAGGCATTTACGGTCTGAAAGGATTTAAGGAAAAATCCTGCATCTCCCTGGCCCTGAGGCGATAATCTTCCAACATGCGCAGCTACAAACACCTTCTGTGGCGTCACTGCCATGTCTCCCCGAGAGCTGCACCAGAGAGCGGTAACTGCACAGGTTGGAATAAGTCCATTAATAGACAGACTGAGACAGTCACGAGACTGTGACAGGAACCCAAGATGCCATCCGGCGGAGCTCGGGAACAAACGTTACAAGCAGCGCCGACATACAAGAAAATCCCAGAAGCAAACGTTAACCCTTTAAGAAATACTTATTTAGGGAGTTCATTCATCGCACAATACTTTGTAACAGCGAATGAATAACGAACGCAATCTTTTTATTATCCGCATCTAAGAGTTCGCCGGCTACCCAGCGCTCAGGCGCCAGGGAATGATCAAGGGTCGGAGGGTCACAATCACCTCGATGCTGGCCGGACGGCAACTACGCCTCCCACAGGAAAAGTCCATCTTCGCGACCTTTGGCAGCGAGAGGAGAGACAGCAGAACTCGGCTTCTCAGTCAATAATTACAGAAATAAGATAAAGTGCGCAGAATTCCTGAAAAAAACGAAAATATGCCGGAGATGGAAGAGATTTGAAAATCTGACCTTTACAAAACCAAACAGATTCGTCCTCCGTGGAGCCGCCACGTTTTATCCAACCTGAGAAGAAAGTACGAGGCCTGACCTTCAGAGCGCGTTACAGCTCCGGGGGTCCGCGCCTGAAACACATTTATTGTGCCAAGCCCCAAATCAAACGTGAATTTATCTCATTCTCACCCGTTATTAATCTGTGATTTCCATTTCAGGAACACAAACACGTTTCATATAAAAGGAGCGACAATAAACCGAGTGACACGTGAGAAAAAGAACCCGTATCCAACGGCAACAATAATGCCCCTGTGCAAAAGAAATGGGGTACCAGTTAACTATACATTATACTGGGGCCGGCTCGCTGATTTAACTATACATTATACAGGGGCCGGTCACTGATTTAACTATACATTATACAGGGGCCGGTCACTGATTTATCTATACATTATACAGGGGCCGCGTCACTGATTTATCAATATATTATACAGGGGCCGGTCACTGATTTATCTATACATTATACAGGGGCCGGTCACTGATTTATCTATACATTATACAGGGGCCGGCTTGCTGATTTATCTATACATTATACAGGGGCCGGCTCGCTGATTTATCTATACATTATACAGGGGCCGGCTCGCTGATTTATCTATACATTATACAGGGGCCGGCTCGCTGATTTAACTATACATTATACAGGGGCCGGTCACTGATTTATCTATACATTATACAGGGGCCGGTCACTGATTTATCTATACATTATACAGGGGCAGCGTCACTGATTTATCTATACATTATACAGTGGCCGGTCACTGATTTATCTATACATTATACAGGGGCCGGCTCAGTAACATTTCATTTGAACACAAATCTCCTGGAACTCGGTGTTTAGTGAATGCCAGTTTCTGGGTTTAGGCTGCAAATGAAGGAATTAAATAAAATCCTTCCTTTAACCCTCAGCGTTCCGGTGTCCTTAGATGTCCTTCTATGATTGGTTTTTAGGCAGCTCATCCCTAAATCCCGGCCATCAGGCCAAACGCAGAAGCTACAGTTTAGGATTAAAAGCAAATCATACAGAACAGCTTTATGAAACTAGTCAACAGAGAGAAGGCGTCCGGCTGCACAGTCAGTACCGGCAATGAGTGCATGCGCAGCTCGGGGGCACTGTGTGGGAAGAGGCGTATGCATGTATGTATATGTTATGTGCGCACACAGTATACACCCCCATACAGACTACCACCAGATGCTTTCCTATCTGCTACATCATATTCTAATACACAATCTGGCCTCTCCACCCTGGAGGTACATGCGCGTCTTTATTACTCAGGGATCTCAGATCTCTCTGCAGGTACCCGGAGTGAAGACAAATTGTCAGGCGTTACCGGTCTTATTGTAATGGGCGCCATTTCTCACAAAGGCTCATTTAACAGGAGGAAGCAAAGTGCCTTCCATGGCGCGGCTACGAAAACATTTCTAAAATACACGCTAAAGCCTTATAAATAATAACTCAAAGAGACCACAGCTGTCAATGACAGCGAGAGACAGACACCGGAGGAAAAGCAGAGACAGACACCGGAGGAAAAGGAGAAACCGACACCGGCGGAAAAGGAGAGACAGACACCGGAGGAAAAGGAGAAACCGACACCGGAGGAAAAGGAGAGACAGACACCGGAGGAAAAGGAGAAACCGACACCGGAGGAAAAGGAGAGACAGACACCGGAGGAAAAGGAGAGACAGACACCGGAGGAAAAGAACCGACACCGGAGGAAAAGGAGAAACCGACACCGGAGGAAAAGGAGAGACAGACACCGGAGGAAAAGGAGAAACCGACACCGGAGGAAAAGGAGAAACCGACACCGGAGGAAAAGGAGAGACAGACACCGGAGGAAAAGGAGAGACAGACACCGGAGGAAAAGGAGAGACAGACACCGGAGGAAAAGGAGAAACCGACACCGGAGGAAAAGGAGAGACAGACACCGGAGGAAAAGGAGAGACCGACACCGGAGGAAAAGGAGAGACAGACACCGGAGGAAAAGGAGAAACCGACACCGGAGGAAAAGGAGAGACAGACACCGGAGGAAAAGGAGAAACCGACACCGGAGGAAAAGGAGAAACCGACACCGGAGGAAAAGGAGAGACAGACAGCGGAGGAAAAGGAGAAACCGACACGGGAGGAAAAGGAGAGACAGACACCAGAGGAAAAGGAGAGACCGACACCAGAGGAAAAGGAGAAACCGACACCGGAGGAAAGGGAGAGACAGACAGCGGAGGAAAGGTACAGACAAGACACCGGAGGAAAAGGAGAGACAGACACCGGAGGAAAAGGAGAGACAGACAGCGGAGGAAAAGGAGAAACAGACAGCGGAGGAAAAGGAGAGACAGACAGCGGAGGAAAAGGAGAAACCGACACGGGAGGAAAAGGAGAGACAGACAGCGGAGGAAAAGGAGAGACAGACACCAGAGGAAAAGGAGAGACCGACACCAGAGGAAAAGGAGAAACCGACACCGGAGGAAAGGGAGAGACAGACAGTGGAGGAAACGTACAGACAGACACCGGAGGAAAAGGAGAGACAGACACCGGAAGAAAAGGAGAGACAGACACCGGAAGAAAAGGAGAGACAGACACCGGAGGAAAAGGAGAGACAGACACCAGAGGAAACGTACAGACAGACACCGGAGGAAAAGGAGAAACAGACACCGGAGGAAAAGGAGAGACAGACACCGGAGGAAAAGGAGAAACCGACACCGGAGGAAAAGGAGAGACAGACAGCGGAGGAAAAGGAGAGACAGACACCGGAGGAAAAGGAGAGACAGACACCGGAGGAAAAGGAGAAACCGACACCGGCGGAAAAGGAGAGACAGACAGCGGAGGAAAAGGAGAGACAGACAGCGGAGGAAAAGGAGAGACAGACACCGGAGGAAAAGGAGAAACCGACACCGGAGGAAAAGGAGAAACCGACACCGGAGGAAAAGGAGAGACAGACAGCGGAGGAAAAGGAGAGACAGACAGCGGAGGAAAAGGAGAGACAGACAGCGGAGGAAAATGAGAAACAGACAGCGGAGGAAAAGGAGAAACCGACACCGGAGGAAAAGGAGAGACAGACACCGGAGGAAAAGGAGAGACAGACACCGGAGGAAAAGGAGAGACAGACAGCGGAGGAAAAGGAGAGACAGACACCGGAGAAAAAGGAGAGACAGACAGCGGAGGAAAAGGAGAAACCGACACCGGAGGAAAGGGAGAGACAGACACAGGAGGAAAAGGAGAAACAGACAGCGGAGGAAAAGGAGAGACAGACACCGGAGGAAAAGGAGAGACAGACACCGGAGGAAAAGGAGAGACAGACACCGGAGGAAAAGGAGAGACAGACAGCGGAGGAAAGGGAGAGACAGACACAGGAGGAAAAGGAGAAACAGACAGCGGAGGAAAAGGAGAAACCGACACCGGAGGAAAAGGAGAGACAGACACCGGAGGAAAAGGAGAGACAGACAGCGGAGGAAAAGGAGAGACAGACAGCGGAGGAAAAGGAGAGACAGACACCGGAGAAAAAGGAGAGACAGACAGCGGAGGAAAAGGAGAAACCGACACCGGAGGAAAGGGAGAGACAGACACAGGAGGAAAAGGAGAGACAGACACCGGAGGAAAAGGAGAGACAGACACCGGAGGAAAAGGAGAAACCGACACCGGAGGAAAAGGAGAGACAGACAGCGGAGGAAAAGTTGAAATAGACAGCGGAGGAAAAGGAGAGACAGACAGCGGCGGAAAGGGAGAAACAGACAGCGGAGGAAAAGGAGAGACAGACACCAGAAGAAAAGGAGAGACCGACACCAGAGGAAAAGGAGAAACCGACACCAGAGGAAAAGGAGAGACAGACAGCGGAGGAAACGTACAGACAGACACCGGAGGAAAAGGAGAGACAGACACCGGAGGAAAAGGAGAGACAGACACCGGAGGAAAAGGAGAGACAGACACCGGAGGAAAAGGAGAGACAGACACCGGAGGAAAAGGAGAGACAGACAGCGGAGGAAAAGGAGAAACAGACAGCGGAGGAAAGGGAGAGACAGACACCGGAGGAAAGGGAGAGACAGACAGCGGAGGAAAGGGAGAGACAGACAGCGGAGGAAAGGGAGAGACAGACGCTGGAAGGATAAGGAGGTCAACACAGGAGGAAGGGAAGAGACAGACACCGGAGAAAGGGCAAAGGTAGAAGGGGAGAGACACGAGAGGAAGGAGACAGCAGAAGCAGAACACACCACGGCCCCCACGTGTAACCGTCCATTAAAACACTTCACATACAGATCCAAGTGGACAGCCTGGGAAAATCGTGCAGTCACCGCCTCGTCCGTGACTGTGAAATGCTACAAAAACCTCGCCATATATTCTTCTGGACTCGCACTTAATGCCACGTGGGCTGTGGTTGGGTCTCCGTGACCAGCGGAGTATATAATAATAAATGAATAGAAGGATCCCCTTAATCCATGCGTCTGGATAAATAATAATAATAATAATAATAAGTGAATAGAAGGATCTCTTTTATGGTGAAGAAGATATATCAGAAGAATGTAAAATGCGCACTTTGTGTGACGGCGCACTTTGTGTTCGGTTCTTTCTGGCCGCCTGTAGATGATTCCACACTTTTATAAATCCCAGCTCCCCGTGATGAGAAGCCGGAGATTGCAGCGTTGCTCAGAAAGTGGGATTTGTGAGCTGGGTAACGGGAAGTGGATGGGAAATTGAGGCCGGTAAAGATAAGACTTTAATTTGCTTTTGCAGGGTAGAAATAAGCATTTTTCTAGGAAACCGTATAAAAGCGCAGTGTGAGCATAGTGGTGGCAGAGATATATATATATATATATATATATATATACATATACATGCGCTGTCACAGGCGACGGCCTCCTAGTACTCCGGACATTTTTAATTGAATGATAATAATAGCCGCAGATAAAAGAGTGGAAATAAAATATGGGGCTCACTGATATCAACTGAGCCGCCATAACTCCAAAGATAAAGTGAAACGCGCAGAAAAATCGGCCACCAAACTTACAGAAGCAGGTGAAAGGTGAACAGAGAACACTCAGTAAATAAGGGAGACTTGGAATCGTGTAGCATGAATGTCGGACACTCAGTGTCGTGTAGAGTGAATGTGGGACACTCCACATCGTACGGAGTGAACTCTCAGGACTGCTGAATGTGTTACGGTTTAAAGGTCCATTTCTTGAAAGCAGCTTTCGGCTGAGATTGTGGGAGTTATTGTAACCGCTGCAGGTTTTTGATGAGGCAGACAAGATGTTTAATGCGTCCGCTCTCCGCTGGATAACAAACCGCTTTAACAGGGTTAAGAAGAAAGTAAATTGCGGACTTTCATCCATAACATATTTTATAAATGATAAAAACACGCAGGCCGGGGGAAAAGATAGAAAAGAAACCAAGTGAAAAAAACAATAAGAAAAATCTGATTAATATCATTTGTATAAAACTAATGTGTTCAGAGACGTCGGGATTCACATGCAACGTGAAGCATGTGACGATGATGTCACACATCTCCCATAACACGTATGAGGTGTCTTGGTATTATGGGGGAAGGGTACTAAGCGATGCCAATATCTCGTTCATGTATCATTTCGAAGTTGTTCGCTTGGCCAATCATCAGCGGTTCTGCGTGGCGTGTTACAATCACGTGTTTTGTGTCTTCCCCTGACATTATCCGTGGCTCTGAGACGGTATTTTTTGTAAACTTTGGCATTTTCAATTATTGTTCACCTATAAAAGCTGTCATTTTCAGCTGACGGTGCATAAAAGGATATTCCTGATATATATCAGAATCTTTCTAATAATGGCAGCCAAGAGCTGCGAACGTTCTCTATTTTCACCTGAAACGTGGCACCCTGAAATGGTATTAAAAACAGGTAAAAAGCATCCCTTTGGGGTTATTTGGCTGGAATTCTGGTTCTGCTCATAGAAAGTCTAAGAGAATTACGGTTCCCGCGACACTTCCATACTACACGACACAAACAACACGTACATGGAGAACATAGAATCCGCCGGCGGTCCCACGTATGTTTAAACCCCGTCACATTCTGTGGCACAGAGAATCTGCGAGCCCCGCGGATGTCACATGTTTGCAGACACATTTCTGCAGACTGAATTTAGATAAATAAGAAGATGCCTTCAAACTAGATATTTCTTCCTAATTTCCTGGCAGCGAGGTCCGTGGCGCCGCCGTCAGTGGCACACAACGAGATTTAATTCTCAGTAATTCTGCTGCATCGCCTCCTCGCGATGTCATAGAAAATAATCTGCTGGGATTTGAGTCAATAAACACAAGAAACAGAACCCGCTCCGCAGCTTTTAAACATTTTTCCAACACATACATGTGCCCCCCCTCGACAGACAAAGGGCGAGGACCACCAGACCACAGGAACCAGAAGTACCTGGCACATTCACGGAGGAGGACGTGACCGACAGCTCCGCTTCACCACACGTTCTGCAGTAGCTGTCACCAGAATGAGGACTTGATAAAGACCTCATTGTGAGGTCGAAACGTTGTTGCTGTCTTCCTTCAATAAATCTGCCTAAGCTGGAACCCGTGAGTGCCTGGAGCCTTTATTTATTTTGTTCTGCAGTAGCTGTCACCACCACAGACCAACGCACAGCCCACGTGAGACCTCCAAATCCGGGGCCCTCCAGCCTGCAAGCTCTCCGCTTATTTTCCTCAGTATTGACTACCTTTGGCCATTCCCAAATCCAACTCCAGAACGCAGCATGAGCTGCACAAACCATCATCAGTGATGTCCGGGACTAAGGACTGGAGAAGACCTTCATGCAATCACCGCCATGCCCTTTTGTCTCGTATACCCAGCTAGTGAGGATACAAAGTAATAGAGATTTACCTTCACAATTGGCAAGGTCTCCGTGGATGGGTGCGTAGCCACTTCTGCACTCACAGGTAGCCTTCGTGTCCCAGTTATTGCACTGAGAGTTGTCCCCACATCGTGGTCCTTCTGCACAGAAGTCATACCCTACAAGATAAAACAATATAATAAAACCGCGATGGTATCGAGAGGGCTTTATCCAATAAACAAAGTGATCCTCCATACATAAAAATAAACTACATATAAAAAACTGCCGGTGCAGGTGAGGGTCTCAGCGAATAAATAAAGGGTCTTTGCTTCGTCTGCCGGCGGGGAGCTGGTGAAATAAGATCTGGATTCTCCAAATGCAGATCCCACAAAGTCCTCTGAGGACGATGATCTGAAATATTTTGCTATTAAAAGCCAAGAACATAAATGGGATCTTTTGCTGCACAGAGGTAAGCGTGACACGTGTCTCCAAACGCGGATGGGGTCACCGCCACATTCAGTGACTGGAATGTACGTGGCTTTGTGATGGTTTTGGAGCTTTCGCTCACCAGTCATAAAAGCTCTGCACAGAGGCTTCCTTCGTAGTCTCGCTATGATCTTAATTTACATGTCATTTACCAAAGATGCCCCCAAAAACCTCATTTCTTTTTACTAAAGAAATGTTAGAATTGGGTCAGGAGCTCACAGCTGGCAGCCTCTGGATTCAGTAACAATAAAAATAACTTAAAGTCACATTAAGAAATTCCCAGTGATTAGATCTCCGTTCAGGCTTTTGCTCCACTATGACAGAGCGCTAGAACTCTACGGATACGGACCAAAGAGTAAAAAGTAACAATTTATCTTAAATGCGAAGCTCTTTGGATGGTGCAAGGAACCATTGGCTCTTTTTTTTTTTCAGACGCGGATGTTACGAGAAACATCCAAGATTATGCCGAATTCTGTCATTAGATCTGGGGGCTCAACCATCCCTCCCCTTCATCAGAATGAGACACCAGCGAGTCCCCGGGACTGTGTAATGCGACCGGACTCCGGAAAATGCCACGGGGGTTGTTTATCAGGAGCATCCACCCCGGATCGAGGGCTACTTCCAATATAATGCATGGCGCTGGATTTCTCATCCTTTTACACGTACGGCCCCGTCTTGTTATATTTCATGAGAGCAGAATAAGGTCAGTCTCAAAACAGCGACTGCAAGGACTCCCAGCTCATCCCTCTAGGACAAGAATGTCGGAATTTGCAGAAAATCATATAAATCAGGCTAAAGGAGTTAAACGATCTGATATTTCAGATCTATTCATTGTGAAGAAAAGCGAGGGGATTGTCTTTATAGAACGTACGATCGTTCCTTTGTCGGCTGCTAACATGTTACATTGGTACTGCATGTAAAGCCCAAGTGACACGGCTGCTCTCAGCTCTTCCAATAGCCCAGAGCCGCGCATGAAGCGGACGGGTCAGCGAGCCCAAATCAGCTACATTTCTACCAAATTCTGGGTTAGAACAAACGGAATTCATACGGACCCAGCAGACGCGGCGTAAAGCCGAGCTGAAAGATCTCATTCTTCGTTACATTTGAACCGGAGTGACTGGGCAGGGTCCGCTTCTATACGTCCCATAAAGGGGCAACATCGGCTGATGAGGGGCAGAATGCATGAGCTTCCATTAATACAAAATCATATTGTAGGGGAAATCTTCTGACAATCCGCTCCGGTACATCAGCTGCAGCTGCGGCAGACGAGCTGCTTTACATACAAATTGAACACACGCAATCATTTCGGCATATAGACTCTACACACGTGAGTGACACGCAAATTAACCCCTGAATTCCCAAATTACAGAACAGGGAAGAATTTCAGAAATCTGGAAATAAATGAAGCTTTAATACAATAAAGTAATTTCAGACAGAAGATGTGAGCTGAGAAGCGTCTCCTGTGCTCTGTAAACTCTATCAAGAACTCTATGCTTGTGAATTCTTGCATTTTAACCCTTTCTAAATACCTGCATTTACTCAGCAGGAAGAATGTTGCCTCGAAAACAGAGCCTTTCTTGAATCCACAACTGAATAAGCAAATGCTAAAAATAATGATTATTATAACGTTGCATGCCTGTTTTGCTAGAATTGTACCTGGATCTGTCCAATTAACCAAGTAACTTCATATGCAGTCAAAGAATTCCCAAATAGAAATAACAATCTCAGATTGTGATTTTATGCACAGGACCAGTGAGTGACACCATGGCTACAATTACATCCAATTCCAGCCGGGAACATTTATCTGGCATATTCTTGGTGACACATCGAATGAAACCCATTTCCAAACCCTTCTCGCCTGACCCGTCTCTGTCGCTCGGCTTGTTTTCTGCTGGATTATTTCAGCGAGGTCTGTCAAAAGTATCGAGCAGCCAGAAAAGACTTTGTGTTCAATTTCTAAGGAAAAGTATTGCTTATATGAACAAAAATTCCCCAAGAAATTCAGGAGAACATTAAGCTCCATGGTTGGAACCGCAGCAGAAGGATGAACAGAGGCGGTGGGTTAGCGTTTCCAGCGCGGAGAACGTGCTACAGCCTGATATCGAGGAGCACTACTGCTGCCGTCATTGGGGGAAGTATCTAGAAATGGATCATGTTGGAGGACAGAGAGAACTATTTGTTGAAACCCCAGGGGCAAACAGAGAGAAAGCAAGACAGACGCCTGGTAAGAAAGCGAGAAGGACGCTCTCAAGGTCCTCAGCAGCAGAAAGGAAAAGACGGACTGTTGGCGAGACATCTAGAGAGGCCCTACTTGGAGGTCTTTGGGGAAATTAGAACATGGACTGTTGGCGAGACATCTCTGGGGGAGACAGATTGTGGATGACATTGCTGAGGGACCCGTGAGTAAACCATGGGGTCACCATCGTGTCTCCATTGGAAATCAAATAAAAGGCCGCAGAAAGTCTAACAGGTCTCACATTATTGCTGGCGAAGGAAATTATAACGATGAGCTGTTTTTTGGTTTATTTTGCAAACACAATTTTCACAATCAGATTATTTCACCTAAACTATACTCTGTCAACACGCACAAGCTCACGGAGACAATCAGCACCTCTTGTCAGATGTGAAATATTTTATTTACTGTAAACATGCCTACGCCTGGCTTTATCGAGAGCAAAATAGAAGAAAGTGCGACATTAATGAATGATGCAAGACAACTTCCCCGGGTATGAGGTCAGAGACGCTTTGCGACTTCAGCCTAAAAGACTCATATATTATGGGGTGAGAGTAATGGGCAAAGGGCTCGTTATAACACGAAGCGGGTGAACATGGAGAGAAAATGAAAGAGAGGAGGGCAGAGAAAGGGGGACAAAAGGAAGACAGAGAGACAAGAAGAGAGAGAAAGGAGAGACATGGGAATGAGGTGCGAGACAAAACAGAAAACAATGGAGAAAGACAGAAGAGATGAGATGGGTTAGAACCAGACGAGTGTGTAGGTTCTCCCTGCCTGTAACAAGCATTACACAAACATACCCCTGGAGGTAACGAGCACGGCTCCTGTCATCTCTGCCGGCTCGGGGTATTAAACGTTTCTATCACCCAAACGCACTGTATGGGATTTAATCCATAAAACAACGACCTCCACTTCATCATATCCCTCCATGTCCTATATACCGTAATTTGGGCAAAGGACAGCCGCCTCTGTTAAAGGTTTAAACTGCCAAAACATGCACGGGGGTCTCTGTCCTGCTGGGTTTTTCCTCATTAAACCTGTGATTTTTTCCTTTTTCTGTTTATTATTATTCTATAGGTTGCTGGCTGATAGATTATATATACACTATATGGCCAAAAGTATTAGGACACCTGACCATTACACCCACAGGAGCTTTGATGACATCACATTCTAAATACAGCAACAATAATACGAAGTCGGTCCCCCCTTTGCAGATATAACGGCTCCCTCTCTTCTAGGAAGGATTTTCAAAAGACTTTGGGGAGTTTCTGTGGGATTTTTGCCCGTTCATCCAGTAGAGTGTTGGTGCGGCTGGCCACGTTCTTCCACCCCAAACTCATCCAACCGTGTCTTTAAGAAGCTTTCTTTGTGTGCCGGGGCCGCTGGAATAGAAAAGGGTTCCCCGAACTGTCCCCACAAAGCTGGAAGCCGAGCATTGTCCAAAATGTCCTGGTGCTGAAGGAATAAGATTTCCCTTCACTGGAAGTAATTAGCCCGACCTCTGGAAAACAGACCCAGACCGGTATCTCTCCCCCACCAAACTTTACAGTTGGCAGAGTACCACCCGTCCTATCCCAGCACCAAGCCTCCTATCCCAGTACCAAGCGTCCTATCCCAGTACCACCCGTCCTATCCCAGTACCAAGCATCCTATCCCAGTATCAAGCATCCTATCCCAGCACCAAGCGTCCTATCCCAGTACCAAGCGTCCTATCCCAGTACCACCCGTCCTATCCCAGTGCCAAGCATCCTATCCCAGTATCAAGCATCCTATCCCAGCACCAAGCGTCCTATCCCAGTACCACCCGTCCTATCCCAGTACCACCCATCCTATCCCAGTACCAAGCATCCTATCTCGGCACCAAGCAAGCATCCTATCCCAGTACCACCCGTTCTATCCCAGCACCAAGCAAGCGTCCTATCCCAGCACCAAGCATTCTATCCCAGTACCAAGCATCCTATCCCAGTACCAAGCATCCTATCCCAGCACCACCCATCCTATCCCAGCACCACCCCTCCTATCCTAGCACCAAGCGTCCTATCCCAGCACCAAGCATTCTATCCCAGTACCAAGCATCCTATCCCAGTACCAAGCATCCTATCCCAGTACCAAGCATCCTATCCCAGTACCACCCATCCTATCCCAGTACCACCCATCCTATCCCAGCACCACCCCTCCTATCCCAGTACCACCCATCCTATCCCAGCACCACCCCTCCTATCCCAGTACCACCCCTCCTATCCCAGTACCACCCCTCCTATGCCAGTACCACCCCTCCTATGCCAGTACCACCCCTCCTATCCCAGCACCAAGCAAGCGTCCTATCCCAGCACCACCCGTCCTATCCCAGTACCAGGTGTCCTATCCCAGTACCAAGTGTCCTATCCCAGTACCAAGCGTCCTATCCCAGTACCAAGCGTCCTATCCCAGCACCAAGCGTCCTATCCCAGCACCAAGCGTCCTATCCCAGCACCACCAGTCCTATCCCAGCACCACCAGTCCTATCCCAGCGCCACCCGTTCTATCCCGGATAGGTGTTTGATTTTATACAGTGTGTGTAATTAGATATTAGAATATTCCAGAATTATAATAGTTTGTCTGAACCTGACGCAGAACAAACACTTGTAATGACGGGTTCCGAGGAAAAGCAGATTAATGTCCTGATGGCAAAGGCCGAAGTGCAGAAAAGATTCACATCATCCACATACCGCGGCTCCCGGGCTCAATTACACGGGTTCAATAACACGCTTACACGGAAACAGAAGCACGCTTACAGGGGCAGCTGCGTTATGATTTCTATGACCGAGCTGCGTTATGATTTCTATGACCGAGCTGCGTTATGATTTCTATGACCGAGCTGCGTTATGATTTCTATGACCGAGCTGCGTTATAATTTCTATGACCGAGCTGCGTTATGATTTCTATGACCGAGCTGCGTTATGATTTCTATGACCGAGCTGCGTTATAATTTCTATGACCGAGCTGCGTTATGATTTCTATGACCGAGCGGAAGTTTTGTTCATCCCGTGAGACTCCGAGTCCTGTGTGTTTTTTACTTTATTTAGCCTCAGCTTTTCATAATTTTTTTGGTTCATGTTTAGGGGAATTCAAGAGAGGGAGGAATGGTTAATACCCCGTGAAGCCCTTACTGCCCACTAATACCCCTCATTATGGGCTTGGTGATTTACAATCCACCGGCTGCTCCTATCCGTATTCAGTAAAGACACGTTTCTCTGACGTGTCCATCACCAACCGGCGGGAAGCTCCTCACCTCGGCACACGTGGCAGCAGCTGCCGTCCGGCAGGACCCAGTCATCTTCCGAGCAATTCAGCGGTGGACAGGGCTCCGTAACCCTTTCAAGGACTCCATTCTGTAAGTAAGTAGAGAGAAACCGCGTCAGAATCCAAAGTAAAGCGGTTTGGGAGAGAAATACCCAGCGGGCGTTCTGTATAAAAGGGATCCTGGTGCAAAGATTGACAGCCGTCTTATCACCATAGCAATCAGCAGAGACATTCGATATGTTGCTGCGGTGATTAGACTGCTGAACGTGTCCCGGGGGTTATTATATATATATAAATATTTATATATATAGGAAATAAATCATTCTAGAATTAGCAGAACTCCAAAAGACGTGAAAACTGCGTAATGGGTGCACAGAACCCGACGTTCTCCTCCGGACCCCACTGCTCGGCTCCATCCGCATGTTATATGAGCCCCCCACATGCGCGTACGCCTCTGACCGGTAAATGATTACAAGCTTTACAAAGTTTGGGGCTCTTAAAGTACATATTGGGCCACGGAGCATCCCCTGCAATAAATTTGGTTATTATTTATATATCCGCGCTGCCACGTTAATATTACCTTTATTCATTATTCAAACAATGCCGTTCTTCCAAGAGCATTAAGCACATATTTAGGAAGCTCCCCAGTCCTGCACCACTTATCCCTACATACTCTGCATACGTGACACACGCGAGAGCTTTCCATGATACGAGCTCCGGCTGGGGATAGGACATGAATCTCCTGCAGGACCAGGAGAGGGAACACGCTGGTGAGTGTAAAAGCCAACGTGCGCCTCGTCCCACACAACATATGTTCTAATAATGTGTCATTATCAAGCATCTGAACCCGCGCGCACCCCAACCCCCGCGCACCCCAACCCCAGCGCGGTGACGGGGGATATCCAGAAACGCCTGGCGCTGCCGGGGAATATCCAGAAACGCCTGGCGCTGCCGGGGAATATCCAGAAACGCAGCGCGGTGACGGGGAATATCCAGAAACGCCTGGCGCTGCCGGGGAATATCCAGAAACGCCGTGCGCTGCCGGGGAATATCCAGAAACGCCGTGCGCTGCCGGGGAATATCCAGAAACGCCTGGCGCTGCCGGGGAATATCCAGAAACGCCGTGCGCTGCCGGGGAATATCCAGAAACGCCTGGCGCTGCCGGGGAATATCCAGAAACGCCTGGCGCTGCCGGGGAATATCCAGAAACGCAGCGCGGTGACGGGGGATATCCAGAAACGCCTGGCGCTGCCGGGGAATATCCAGAAACGCCTGGCGCTGCCGGGGAATATCCAGAAACGCCTGGCGCTGCCGGGGAATATCCAGAAACGCCGTGCGCTGCTGGGGAATATCCAGAAACGCAGCGCGGTGACGGGAAATATCCAGAAACGCCGTGCGCTGCTGGGGAATATCCAGAAACGCCTGGCGCTGCCGGGGAATATCCAGAAACGCAGCGCGGTGACGGGGAATATCCAGAAATGCCTGGCGCTCCCGGTGAATATCCAGAAACGCCTGGCGCTGCCGGGGAATATCCAGAAACGCCGTGCGCTGCCGGGGAATATCCAGAAACGCCGTGCGCTGCTGGGGAATATCCAGAAAGGAAAGAGATCCAGACTTACCATACATTCTCTGCAGCTTCTTGCCAGGATGCGTTCGCCCTCTGCCAGAACCCTTCCACCATCAACGCATTTTGCTGTAAAGTAATGAGGTTTATTTGTTAACATTAAGACTTAACCGGTTCCAATGATAAACTTCAAGTAAAAACATCAGCCTTTAGAAATAGTTTCCTGATCACAGCACAGTATCTCCTATTTCTCCTAATCACGCCACATCCCAGAATAAAGTCAACGCATTGCTGTCAGGGTTTCGGCCTACCTGTACTGGCTTTCCTCCTCATGGCTGTTTGTTAGGCCATCCTCTTCCTGCAGGCTGTGACTATATTAACCAGCTAGTTCAGTTGCTGGTTGCCTTTTTGTGGTTCCAGATGAGTGAGTGAGTCCAGTGTATGACCCGGCCTGCCTGACTCCTATTCTGGTGCTGATTCCTGCTTGATTTTGGACTACGTGGATTTCTGGCTCCTGACCTTGGCTTGATCCACGACCACCCGCTTGTCTTATGCTTTGGATTCTTGTTATTATTTTTTTTAATAAACATTTTCACCAGTGCCTTTTTGCCTCCGTCCTGATTCACTGGTACCCTGACAATCGCACATTAGGATTGCCCGTAAAATATAAACAGGAGACAAGCAACCGGCGTCAGAGTAAAACTGGATGTAAGAAAAACGTGTCCAGATACCCTCTACCGGAACCTCTCTCTATGGAACCTCTCCTGCAAACAAATCTAACTAACTCCGTCTTTGTAAAACCTGAACAATTAACTTTGTAGCAATAATGTGACGACAATGTATCCACAATGTGACAACAATGTACTGACAATGTATCCACATTGTGACAAAAATGTACCGACAATGTATCCACAATGTGACAACAATGTATCCACAATGTGACAACAATGTACCGACAATGTATCCACAATGTGACAATAATGTGACAACAATGTATCCACAATGTGACAACAATGTACCGACAATGTATCCACAATGTGACAATAATGTGACGACAATGTATCCACAATGTGACAACAATGTATCCACAATGTGACAATAATGTGACGACAATGTATCCACAATGTGACAACAATGTACCGACAATGTATCAACAATGTACCGACAATGTATCCACAATGTGACAATAATGTGACGACAATGTATCCACAATGTGACAAAGATAATATTTTCAATACAGTGAAACAAACACATTCGGACCCCGACCAGCCCGAGCTCTTCAAGCCCCAGGCAGGAAACACGTAGCCATCCGCGTGGCCTCCAACCACAGATTGTGATATAAAAGCCCAGCCGTGTAAATCCCTTACAGATAACATCCCCAGAGAAAGCCGCTTCGAAGCTGTAAGACTGGAGGGGAAATCTCAGTCTTGGTTTAATTATCTGTAGCGCTGGAAGCTTTCGTGTCCTGAGCGCAGACACACTGGAGGGAGAAGCACATAAACCGACTTAGAAAGCAATCCAATAACCCCCCGAAATCAGCTCATTCGCTTTGGCCCTAGAAAAGTAAACTGCAAAGTACAAAGCGCTGCGCGGCCCACCCGGCTCGGAGACGGCAATTTATGAGTTCAGACAAGAGAGATCAATAAGCAGCTGCCGGCTGCCGCAATTATCTCTGCCGTTCCACGTACGCTTACACCAGAGACCGAGCACACAGATTGTTTTCTATTGATGGAATCTCTCTCAAACCCTTGACACAAAGCTTTGTACTCTTTAATATAAACCTTCCTTATCAGGGAAGTCTTCATGCGCAGCGCTGTGAACTTACACATCCTGAAATTCATCTCTTTTTACAACTGCCAGCGTCAATCCCCAACCAACCAACAGCGGAAGAGGCTGGCGTTGCATCCACAACCTGCCACATGCCTTAGCGCCAATTATCTGGTGACCCCATCAGAGAAAGCTTGAACCGAGTAATTAAACAGGGAAAGGTAGATTCCCAGAGATAAGTCTGACAAATCAGAACATATGCAGGTAATACAGGGGATGATTGTCGGTTCCAAGCCCACGGCAGGGATCATATGAACCACATTGTATATATTGTGTGTGTGATCAGGAACCCCCTGAAGGCGTCAGCCACGGATAACAGATTGCATCGAGCGGTGATTTCTGCGGGAAGGGCTCCTGACTTACGCCTGCACACTTTGCAGCACTGGCCGGGGACGTGGACTGGAAGGGAATCCGACGAGCAGTTTAGAGTCGGGCAGAGCATCCTCCGACACTCCACGGCACCGTTCTGCGGGAAAGAGGAACACGGGGTCAGAATAACCAGAACATCACGGGACTGGACCCAGCGATCAACCAACGTGAGCCCAGAGCACAGACATCTGTAACTCCATCTAGCTCGAGGAGATACATTTATGTGATAAATACTGGAGGATCTTTATTCTGTATGTGATGTCACTTAATACATTCGATACACCTGGAGGCCTCTTATAGAACAGAGAGGAACTCTCAGCAGGAACATCGGGGCTGTTAGCAGCGCAGTCATTGTGTAGATGTTCTTTAACTACAATCACTTCAAAAATAGAATAATAACTCATGTAATTCCAACATTTTAACTCAAAATGACAGTTCTGTGATCAGCTAGGGATCATCGGGCGCTGTCACCTTGCAGGTGCAGTTCCTGCAGTAATCCTCGTCCACCCAGGACTCCCGGTCCCTGTAGATGGCTCCGTGCACCTGACACGTCTTCTGGCAATGGCAGCCCTCGAGCTGACTGAGCCGCGTCTCTGCGTAATTCAGCTGCAGACCAGAAACACCACCATTAATAACCAACCCGGAAAGAGCAAACTCAATGCGTTCTGCGAGGGGTGACCCGGCACTGGGGGGGCTCATCATACAATGGCTGCTGGCGCTCAAGGGCAGAAAGAAGGGCATCAGGAGAGAAACCGGTGAAGAGAAAGGTAACGGGCAGGAGAGGTGAGAAGATAGACCGGCCGAATGGTTCCTCCATCTAACTCTGTCTGTTAGAAATGAGACGCGGGACCCGCTGTGAGGATGTTTATTTAGAAGAAAAAGTCATTATTTAGGCAGCCAGAGATTTATTCAAATCTGTCAACAGTAGGATGGATTTTGGTTCATTTCATGGAGGTCACGTGACCTTCAGTACAACCACAAATCCGTCCACGGGGTGGCATTTAAAGGGAAAAAAACAGCAGTTTCTACAGGATAAAATTGCCTTTAAATACCCGCAGTGATTTATCTTGTAATGATGAATAATTAACGAAGCTGCTTCTGATTAAACTGTTTTCACGGTCAGCAACATGATGCAAAAAGCTGACTTAGTCCGGGGCAACCGACGGGGACTATCAGGGAACAAACGGCGTCCCGCTTTCCAGCTGTGGCTGAAACTGATGAAAATACAAATTTGCCACCCTGTTTGCGGGGTAATTCACTTCATAAACAGGACCCGGAACCGAGCGTGGAAAGTCTCCGAGTGGGAGAAATATTATTCCACAGAACATGGGACCTAATAAAATCCTGCAGGAAAACTGGCTGGGAGTGATGACCACGGATCACCAAAACTCAGGCGCTGAACGGGTTAAATAATAAGCCAGTTTTAGTCCCTGAAATTGTGGATCTGAAGTATAAACAGGAACTCGGCCGATAAAGAGGAGGGAGAAAATACTATAAAAAGTGAACTAACTAATGTGTCTGGTGTGTTATATACTCACAGGGGAAGCCCACGTATACGTGGTACGTACCTTTGCCGTCATTTTTGCGAGCAGCTCCTGCAGGTCCATGATCCCCTGCACCAGGCTTAAGAAATCACTGCAGGTCGGGCAAGCTCCAAAAGAAAAGACAGGGAAGAAACGTAAAAATGGTGGAATTAAACCCCAAACGGTGTTTTTACTACCAACGGCCACGATCGAGTCCCCTTATTCCGATTCCAGGCCGCCGAGAAGCACAGACGCGAAGAGCCGCGGATTCACCGCCAGCGATGCACAAACTTTTCCAGAACATTATTTAGAATTTAAACGAAGTCAGACGTCCGTCTGCTGAACGATTCGAACGGGTTTCAGGAGGCAAACACAACTTACTGCGGTTGAGGTTGGGACATTGTGAGAAGTAGGCGTTGGGCGCAAAGATGATTTTCACGTCTTGAATAACTCCCTGGCAGAAGGAAACAAAGTAACATTAATTATTAGAATAAACAGTAATAATGAATTAATAATAGTTCTTAATAATTAGCATTAACACAACAGCAGAGAACATTAATAGAACCGCATCCCAGAGGATTATATGAGGCTGGGAACAGACGGGAATATACAGGGATATACGGGAATATACAGGGATATATACAGGGATATACGGGAATATATACGGGTATATACGGGAATACACAGGAATATTCAGGTGTATACGGGAATACACAGGATTATTCAGGTGTATACGGGAATATACGGGGATATACAGGGATATACGGGTATATACGGGAATATACAGAGATATAGGGGTATATACAGGGATATACGGGAATATACAGGGATATACAGAAATATAGGGGTATATACAGGAATATACTGGGATATACAGGTATCTACGGGAATATACTGGGATGTATGGGAATATACAGGTATATACGGGGATATACAGGGATATACAGGTATATACGGGGATATTTAGAAATATACAGGGATATACCGAAATATAAGGGAATATACGGAAACATGGAATTATACGGGAATATATTGGAATATACAGGGATATACGGGGAATATATGGGAATATACGGAAATATATGTGAATATACATGGATATATCGGAATATTTGGGAATATACCGGGATATATGGGAATATACGGGAATATACACTACGGAGGCTGACGTGACTGCTCCCCATGGCCTGTTTTGGGCAGGTTTAAAGGCGATGATGGATTTTATGACCTGACAGCCTTCAGCCAAGAGAGAAATATATAGTTTCATGTTTTTAAGATTCATTGTGCAAACACTTTAGAGCCTCTTCTCTATAATCCGGGTTCACAGACTCCACCAGACGTGCTTATTAACCCCTCGGTACCGCACTCACATGAAGAGCTTTGCAAACACTATTGCATGTAATTAGATTAAAAAAAAACTAATTTCAAAGTCAAACATTTCCCTAAATAACACGTCCTGGCGTTTACAGACAGAGCGCAATTCATCATTCATGGGACGTTCCCTTAAACACGAGGAAATCATTAACACGCCGCCGCTCTCCATCCGTTTGGGTATCAAATATTGATGGGGAGAAGAGAAATCCACGGTAACACGAAGCATCTCTTCAGACTGATGCCTAGTGGCGAGCGTTCAGGAAGCCGTCTCCTAGCGGCTAGTACCTGGCACTTTAAAGCTGCAGTTCCACCTGCTCGACTGAACTTAATTAAATCCGCATTAGAATCACCGTTCCCAGATAACGCCTGAAACCTTCCCAGAAGTAATTCTTTAATCAAGTCAAATTCTGACAGGGGTTTTGTTTTTGTGATAAGACCTTGAAGGAAAGAATAAAATCCCGGCTCTGCCGAGGTCATTAACAGACTGCATAGAGAAGCTTATGTTTTGTCTGAGTGGAACAGCAGCTTTAAATCAATTACAAACGGCTCCCGTTGCTATGGACACAGGCCGTGTGCCGGGGCCCCAAAATATTTCCAATACCCGACTAACTTCTCAATACAGCTGGTAGCCCTGACAAACTAAATGACCCCTGGGAGCCAAGACAGACTAACTGGCCCCTCGGAGCCCAGACAGACCAACTGGCCCCTGGGAGCCCAGACAGACCAACTGGCCCCTGGGAGCCCAGACAGACCAACTGACCCCTAGGAGCCCAGACAGACCGACTGGCCCCTGGGAGCCCAGACAGACCAACTGACCCCTAGGAGCCCAGACAGACCAACTGAACCTTGGGAGCCTAGGCAGCCCAACTGACCCCTGGGAGCCCAGACAGACCAACTGGCCCCTGGGAGCCCAGACAGACCAACTGACCCCTAGGAGCCCAGACAGACCAACTGACCTGACCCCTGGGAGCCCAGACAGACCAACTGGCCCCTGGGAGCCCAGACAGACCAACTGACCCCTAGGAGCCCAGACAGACCAACTGACCCCTAGGAGCCTAGACAGACCAACTGACCTGACCCCTGGGAGCCCAGACAGACCAACTGGCCCCTGGGAGCCCAGACAGACCAACTGACCCCTAGGAGCCCAGACAGACCAACTGACCTGACCCCTGGGAGCCCAGACAGACCAACTGGCCCCTGGGAGCCCAGACAGACCAACTGACCCCTAGGAGCCCAGACAAACCAGCTGACCCTTGGGAGCCAAGACAGACCAACTGACCCCTAGGAGCCCAGACAGACCGACTGGCCCCTGGGAGCCCAGACAGACCAACTGACCCCTAGGAGCCCAGACAGACCAACTGACCCCTAGGAGCCCAGACAGACCAACTGAACCTTGGGAGCAATTTTAAGTGTTAAATATTTTTTCTCGGCCACCTTCCTCCAAAAGCCCCTCCTGCTACGAGAACAGAATAAACTACAACTTGTCTGACTTAAACAGAAGTAAAGAGAGTGCCGAATGTCTGCGAGATGCTTTTTATTCGCCCCCAAGATGATTTTCAGTATAAAATGACTGCTCTTCGGTGCCGACTCAGTGAGAACAAAGCCAGAGAAATATCTCATCTCCTCGCGACGCTCGCGCGGTTCTGTTAACAGATTTTGCTTCTTTTTATGAGATGGAGATAAAATAAATTGGAAATAAGCAAAAAACAAAACAGCCTCTTAATATCGTAATGTGGGGAAATGGCACCGAGGAGGCGAAATAAATTGCAGATTTATGTGTCGGCTACCGTATCCAGAGCCAACAGCGAATGCACAGCGGGAAATAGGCACTCGGAGCGCTAACTCGTCTCCGGGGGGCCACACACGTTATATCCAGTGTGAAAATAGATGAATTTACTAACATGAAACGCCCCACGGCGTGGCCTCAGCAAACACACTGAACCCACCACGTTTGCGTTAGCAGAGTACGCCCGCAGCTGCCATGTTAACAAACGTAGCGAGGAGAGACCCCTATATATTAGGGGAGCTGATACCCAGACAGGGGCCCGAGCTGCGGGGTTTATATCAGTCAGAGGACTCCGGCACCCGAGCGGCCCCATCGCACTTTAATAACTGAATGTTTTATCTGCATGAGAGGAACCCGGGAAGCTTCTTCTAAACAGCGGCCGCATTATCGGCTTCGGTACGGAATACATTAAGAGGAAACTGACGAGTCGCTCATCTCGATAATGGAAATTCCTGCCAATTTCATGCCGAATATTGCAATCACATGGCCGGTTCTCACAAATGAATTATGTTTTGATGTGAAGAACTCGTAGATGTGGCCTTGATGGTTAAATACGGAAAAAATTCACGCTATTAAAAAAGATTTTTGGCTGCATGATATACGGCGCTTACATCTCCATTAATATATAGCAAGGTGCAGTGAGGCCAAAAATATATCAATTACAAGAAAAAAAACACTCTGGGAAACTGTCACATTCACTCAAAATACATCACTTTCCCCCAAAAAAATCTCCTTTCATACAAACATCAAAAAAAACCATAAAAAGGGTATTACAAGATTCTGCAACATTCTGGTTTTTTGCATTCTTATACAAACATCAGGAAGAGATTAAAGATTCGTTATAAACAATTTACCCGTGTTAGGGGTCTAAATGGCGCCATGAAAAAGAATACCTATCCTCTGATAAAACATTCGCAACCGGCAGAAGCATCATTAAATAAAAGAAATCACGTGAGGCTTCAGTGATATAATCGCAGCCCCGGCTATTATCTCATAATATGGAAAAAGTGGAAATAATCACATATGGAAATTCATACTTTTGGGTTGTAAGAAAGGTTGAACAAGCTGAGTTTGTGTTTAAGAGGCATATTCAGGGGCAGTGGAAACATGGATCCCATCTACGGAAGGAACGTGTTCTCTACAGAAAGGGCCGTAAACATCTGGAATTCACTTCACTATGCAGGAATAACAGTGATAATACTAATAGCTCATCGTGTGCAATTATTATGATTATTGGCTTTTAGATGTAGTAGAGAGTTCAGCAAATGACCATTTGGTAAAATCCAGTCTTTACCCCATGTTCTGAAGGTTCGCCAGATTTATTATTATTATCTTTTATTTATAGGATCTGCTTTTAGGCCATTTTCAGGTTTACCTTGAAGAAGCCGTGCTTCCTGTTCCGCTGCCCGATCCACAAGCTGCTTCCAGGAGAGAGGTTTGTGTCTGGAGCATCAATCGGCCGCTCGTAAATCCTACAGAAAATAACAGAACACAAATAATCTCAAACGCAAAGGTTATAAATCAAATACAAGCGTTATAAATTGCAGGCACCTTCCAAATAATCTGCACATCGCTGGACAGTAACTAACGTGTAAATGACGGCGTCAGGGATCAGAAAAGTTTCAGAACCTCAGGAAAAAATGGGCAGACTAGATGGGGCCGAAGGGGTCTGATCTGCCGCCAGGGTCTGGGTTTCTGGGTTTAACTGAAAGGGTTGGCTGCTCCTGGTTCATCTATAAGTTAGAAAATTCTAGTGATCTGTAAGATTCTGGCTACGTGCCCCAGAGTATACGGTGCCATATTACTATATTGTAAACAGAATAGGTAGCTCAACAATATAGAGGGTAGGACCAAATGAGAACTGGTATTGAGATAAGGTTGTGTACCCTTTACAACCTAAAGCAAATGAGTATAAAAACTATTACTGTTCTCTAATAAAGTCCCTGAATGGTGCGTTGGAATACAGCCGGTGTTGTGTGTGTGATGATATAGAATGTTTAAAAGTATCCAATCAGTAAAACTGTGTGGAGTGGTTTAGAAACATAGATACATTTATTAAAACAAATACAAAAAATAAATACAAAAAATAGGGTCAGCTGCAGGGCCCTTGCAGCTAGACTCTAAAATAAATTGCATAAAATAGCTTTCCTATGAGATCTATAAGGGTATCGCGTTATGATAAAATAGGAATAAAATGGGGAGGGAAAAAAAACAAAAAACTGGTTATTAAAATAACACAATATGCTCAAGGCAGTTGATTATAACATCAAGAGGTAACGTCTCTCGTGTGAAATGTGTACAAATTGTTGGTTTCTATAAATATATCAGAGACCGAGTGGATGACGCAATAATATTGCTGTTTGTTATGTAAAGTATTGAAAAAGAAGCCAAGTGTGCTTCGAAACGCGTTTAGCCTGCTACTCCCCCTGTGCATAATCTGCATCAATATCAACACTGCTCACGGCACTTTGGACCGAGTAAGACTGACTTGTTAAATCAGCAATTTTTATTTTTTTTATTTTTATTTTTTAAAATCTTTATCGTGCCCATCATGCACGAGGATAACACTGCTGACACCAAGGACCTCCATTAACCTACTCAGCAGACCTCTCCCTCCCTGTGTCCACAACTGCCAGCAATCCGTTAACTCGGCAGCGGCTAGGCACGGTCGACGAAGCCCACAGGGTAAGTGTGAGAGCTCCGTGGGACGCAGCATAAGAAGATCGGTGAGAGGTGCACAGCACCCTATTTAATTCTCCCGAAAAATCATAATAAAGACACACGGTATCTAAAAACATTTTCATAGAAAGATTGCTAAGGAAGTCTTCACAGAAGGCTCACCGCACACCGATAAGCGATATCACCTACAAACCGTGAATAATATAAAAAACTCTCCACAGAGGACTATATCTGAAGTACTTTACATAACAAACAGCAATATTATTGCGTCATCCACTCGGTCTCTGATATATTTATAGAAACCAACAATTTGTACACATTTCACACGAGAGACGTTACCTCTTGATGTTATAATCAACTGCCTTGAGCATATTGTGTTATTTTAATAACCAGTTTTTTGTTTTTTTTCCCTCCCCATTTTATTCCTATTTTATCATAACGCGATACCCTTATAGATCTCATAGGAAAGCTATTTTATGCAATTTATTTTAGAGTCTAGCTGCAAGGGCCCTGCAGCTGACCCTATTTTTTGTATTTATTTTTTGTATTTGTTTTAATAAATGTATCTATGTTTCTAAACCACTCCACACAGTTTTACTGATTGGATACTTTTAAACATTCTATATCATCACACACACAACACCGGCTGTATTCCAACGCACCATTCAGGGACTTTATTAGAGAACAGTAATAGTTTTTATACTCATATTACTATATTACTAAGCCATCTGCTGTCACTGGCCCATGTGTCGGGGTGCCGTCTCCAGCACTGGCCCATGTGTCAGGGTGACGTCTCCAGCACTGGCCCATGTGTCGGGGTGACGTCTCCAGCACTGGCCCATGTGTCAGGGTGACGTCTCCAGCACTGGCCCATGTGTCAGGGTGACGTCTCCAGCACTGGCCCATGTGTCGGGGTGACGTCTCCAGCACTGGCCCATGTGTCGGGGTGACGTCTCCAGCACTGGCCCATGTGTCAGGGTGCCGTCTCCAGCACTGGCCCATGTGTCGGGGGTGACGTCTCCAGCACTGGCCCATGTGTCGGGGGTGACGTCTCCAGCACTGGCCCATGTGTCAGGGTGACGTCTCCAGCACTGGCCCATGTGTCAGGGTGACGTCTCCAGCACTGGCCCATGTGTCGGGGTGACGTCTCCAGCACTGGCCCATGTGTCCGGGTGCTGTCTCCAGCACTGGCCCATGTGTCGGGGTGACGTCTCCAGCACTGGCCCATGTGTCGGGGTGCCGTCTCCAGCACTGGCCCAAGTGTCGGGGTGACGTCTCCAGCACTGGCCCATGTGTCAGGGTGCTGTCTCCAGCACTGGCCCAAGTGTCGGGGTGACGTCTCCAGCACTGGCCCATGTGTCGGGGTGCTGTCTCCAGCACTGATCCATGTATCGGGGTACTGTCTCCAGCGACAGCTGCGGTCTCAGCCCTTTCCCCTCCTGGCCGTTGCTGTCTGCCAGCTGTTCCACATTAGCAGGGGTTAAACCTCTGCACAATGGGAAGTGATGTGTAATTAGGTTTGAGGATGTATATACCGTACGAGGAAGCGTCCGCACTTCTCATACTGTGGGTCTGTGCATATGCTGCTAATGTGCTCTGACAGCTCCCTTGGTCTCTGGTGGTGCTGAAAGTATCACAAAGCTGCCATCGCAGCAGCGTATTGCACCCGACGCACCAATCCCCAGGCAAGCAGGTTAGCGCGCTCAGCAAGCAAAGGTGACAAGCAGAGCCCCAGCCACGAGATCCTACAGGAGAGACACCATCATCTGCAAAAATCTGCTCTGGGCAACGTTCTCGATGCGTTTAGCGTTTCATAAATTCATTAGAGTTACGGCATTTAAACGCTGAGTGAATTTAAAGATATGACTTTATACGATGTCTCAAGCGCCGAAAAAAAAACGTGCAGATTCTCTTCCCAAATCTGAAATCTCCTTCTTAACACGTCACTCGAGAGACGCACGAGAGACGCACGAGAGACACAGGCGTGATAATGATTTTAGTTGGAATACCAGCCCTGACCTTCCAGCCGCATTAAGAAGCCGGTAATAAAGTATCGTCAGAGCGTCAAGTAAAAGCCGTAAAGCTCTCTACAGATTATGGAAACTGTAATAACATTTTATCCCAACCAAGGCAGAAAAGACACATTCGCCAAACAACATAATTAATTAATGGGTAATATCTCATCGTAAAAAAACAAATTATTAGAGACTTCTTAGCAAAACCGGCACAAATGAACAGAAGCTGACAGTCCGTCCCGGCAAACGCAAACAATCCTCAAATCCTCCGGTGAGCTCCGGCCGCCGAGCGCTCCGAGACATAACGGGTCTCGGGTCTCGGTTTGGGCAACAAGTGAACGAGGTCCCACAGAAGCTTAGGGGTCCATTTACTCAGAAGCTGCCCCAGCCGCCCCCTACAAAATCTGTACATTTTCCCAAATGTGTAACCCAAAAATTATTCATTCAAAAACATTTCTTCGTATCATTTTATCTTTAAAACTGGACAACAATAGCAACAAACTGAGATAAACGACTGCGTAACGTGTGCAGCCTGGAAAATCAATGCTGCTCAAGGGCCGCCGTCCCCAAACCGATGAGAGAAATCACACAATACAATGCGAAGGGGTCCTCAAAGCACGCAAGTATGTTTGGTGAACTCTGAGAATCACCAAAACGTGTCTGACGACTACCAGCCACGTTCCCAGACGGGACATAAACTCTTCTTATTTTCTGCATATTAATCAGTCCGTGGACAGGCCACGCTGGGGTTTGACCCAACAACCTTGCCTTTGGGAGGTACCATACCCACCCACCGGGCCAGCAGGGGGCTTCAGGGTCGCTGCTCTCTGCCTCCCCATTGACATCGGCTTCTGGATTGCCCAGATCACCTGGAGCTCGTTGGCTGCAGACCTGGCTCCCCCGGGGCTTGCTAGGTGATCACGTCTCTCTCTCGCTCGCTCTCTCGCTCGCTCTCTCTCTCTATATATATATATATATATTTCTGGGCATGCTCCTGGTCAGTGCATTTGTTTCTGGCCATACTTGGATCCGGAGGCTTTTGCTATTTCTGCTTCTTATTTTGGATTTGACCCTTGGTGTGAATTTATAGCAGATTAGAATAAACCTCTAAACCACTTCGGGGTTCACACAACTCTCCGAGGGAAGCAAACTGTTGAGGAGATCCCGTCGCTTTAACAGATGGCAATCGTGTGACTCTTCAATGGCTGTATCAGTTCAGACACATCGCAGCGGATGCCGTCTAATAACACGGTTATTTGTAGCGTAAACGTGTGCCGTCAGCTGCTCACATGTTAAGGATCCAAGTTTACTGAATGTTTTAGAAACCGTGGGAAACGGACGCTCACCCACCCTGAAGAACCCACATACACTTCGGAAAGTGACCGTGCTCCCCCTGAGGGGTTTCTTTATGTGACTTTATTCCCCAGACCCTAAGCTGATCATTGTCCATTTTTTTGGGTGAAGATCTTAATGTTTCCATACTGTATTTTTCCATACTGTAGATCTTAAGGAACCATACTGTATTTTTATGAGGACAGTCGGCTCTCTGGGGCTTCCATGACAGAAAACCTTAAAGGGGTCTTCACGATGCCACCAGATCGCAGTCTTAGGAACTAAAACCCCAGCATATTCAGTCGGACGTCTGTTGTCGGCTTCCAAGGAAGACGTCTTTATAACATGAGCGCACTTTATATATATTTATATTTATTTATAACATGAGCGCACTTTATATATATTTATATTTATTTATAACATGAGCGCACTTTATATATATTTATATTTATTTATAACATGAGCGCACTTTATATATATTTATATTTATTTATAACATGAGCGCACTTTATATATATTTATGTATAACATGAGTGCACTTTATATATATTTATATTTATTTATAACATGAGCGCACTTTATATATATTTATGTATAACATGAGCGCACTTTATATATATATTTATTACATGAGCGCACTTTATATATATTTATACATATTTATTTATAACATGAGCGCACTTTATATTTATTTATAACATAAGCGCAATTTATATATATTTATATATAACATGAGCGCACTTTATATATATTTATATATATTTATTTATAACATGAGCGCACTTTATATATATTTATATATATTTATATCGCTAACCATCTGCTCTTATAACCGGTTAATTGTCCCGAAGACCTGTGCCGTTTTTGCTCTCGTTACTGTTACACGGAAACCCGATTTTGTCCGCAGGTCAGGCCTAACGGTTAATGAATTGAACTTCTTAGTTCTGCTTTTCTTGCGTGGATTTCGGCTCGTGTCACCGCTATGATTATCCACGGGCTCCGTGCAATCGCAGACTGAAAACACAATTTAGATAACAATTCAGGCTTTTCCCGATTGCATTCATCGCCGGCCGCCATTGTAGCCACATAAAAAGAACTTGTTTAATCTGAAAATGGGATTTGGCAAATAACAGCAAGCGGATTATTAAAGGCTGCGAAGTGCTAGACTCAGCGAAACGTTCTTTTCCGAGGGACTTAAATTATTTAAGCTTCAAGCACATTTATTGTGATTTAGTGTTTTGGTCCTGATAAGACAGAAACGAATCATTTCCTTCTGCTTTTATCACGATCTTCCGTAAAGCTCATCAACTCTCCTGAAACAAAAAAACAGGAACTCTTCAGGTTCAAAGCGTTTCCAGCAGCAACGAGAGGCTTTCGGCGAGTGCGCTCTGATTGGGCTTCCCAGTGATTACTACCTGCCTGAACACAGGTACATGTGCGCGGTTATGGCTCATTACACAATATGTGTTTCTTTAAGCTGAATATCTTGTTTGTGAACAAACATCTGACCCGACACGGAAAGCCTGGCGCGGTGGGGGTTGCAGAAAGCTGGGCGCGGGGGGGGTGCAGAAAGCTGGGCGCGGGGGGGGGGGGGTTGCAGAAAGCTGGGCGCGGGGGGGGGTGCAGAAAGCTGGGCGCGGGGGGGGGGTGCAGAAAGCTGGGCGCGGGGGGGGGGGTGCAGAAAGCTGGGCACGGCCGGCAGCAGAGGATACAATCTGTGGTTTGAGCCCAGAATGGCCCCTAAACGTTTCTATTTTATGAACACTCCTCGCGGTTCACGCGCTCGGGAGCCGCTGTAATAAAACCGGCTCCTGGAGGTAAATATATCCAGAACCCAGAACCGCTCGCCCTGCAAACATCATCCTGGGAATTGTTTCTCTACGTTCTTTCCAGATCAGACGCGACTTTCCATCTCTATTTCAAACGATTCCTGCAGAATTATTCATTCTCGGCTTCCCAAACCGTGACACAAATAAGGCTGCAGCCGATTGTACCGATTGTAGCTGTCATATTTACCAAGGCTGGTTTAACAGCGTGTTATATGTGTACAAATTAAACGCTGCGCACAATCTCCGGCATCAGAAAGATCTGTGTGCGTGTGTGCGTATGTGTGTGTGTATTGATGTATGTGCGTTTGTGTATGTCTGTGTGTATGTATGTATGTATGTGTGCATGCGCGTGTATGTATGCGTACGCATGTGTATGTATGTATGTGTGCATGCGCGTGTATGTATGTATGTATGCGCATGTATGTATGTATGCGCGTGTGTGTGTATGTATGTATGTGCACGTGTGTGTGTAAGCAGCGCCTCGAATTCCGCTTTATTAGAAATTACCCAGAATGCTCCCCTTATAGTAAAATGTCACAAATGAGAAACGCGTCAGCCTCATAACGCACACGTATCAAAGTGATGAATCCAAATTATTAATTAGCAAACGGTGACAAACGGCAAGATTTTCTGCAATCCCGTGACAGGTTCAGTCCAGGCCACGGGCCACGCGAGACGCAGCCCCAGGAGACCCGACTGTAAATATTTAGAAGGATTTTTCCATCAAACAGCCAAATCATAATTTCATTTCTTGCCTGATTTTTATTACATAATTGACATATAAATTGCAACATTTTTCCCCAAACTTTGACAGTTTTACAAAGCGAGTGATGCGCTCCGGGCAGCGAAGTTAAATGAAGCTGAAAAACTCTCAGGTTTTAAAGCCCAAATGTTTTACATTACGCCTTTCTTAAAATGTCAAGTAACCATAAATATCCGTCAGATTCTCCGCTCGCCGGTATAATGCAAATGCGCGCAGCCAACAGCCATTTCTCTAGCAGGCTGCTGGTGGCCACCGCTGAGCCGGCAGGGTCAGAATTATTATTATAAACGGCTGGAAGTTTGGGTGGAAGAAACGGGGAAATATCCTGGTTAATGCCGTCTTCCAGAAGCCCAGCGCTGGTACCTGGGATAAAGCTAAGCTCAGCATCAGAACTCTGAAGTGCCTATATGTGGGGCCATTGGCGAGTGCAGGGCAGGTATGCTTGGGGCCATTGGCGAGTGCCGGGCAGGTATACCTGGGGCCATCGGGGAGTGCCGGGCAGGTACACCTGGGGCCATTGGCGAGTGCAGGGCAGGTATGCTTGGGGCCATTGGCGAGTGCCGGGCAGGTATACCTGGGGCCATCGGGGAGTGCCGGGCAGGTACACCTGGGGCCATTGGCGAGTGCAGGGCAGGTATGCTTGGGGCCATTGGCGAGTGCCGGGCAGGTATACCTGGGGCCATCGGGGAGTGCCGGGCAGGTACACCTGGGGCCATTGGGGAGTGCCGGGCAGGTATGCTTGGGGCCATTGGCGAGTGCCGGGCAGGTATGCCTGGGGCCATTGGCGAGTGCCGGGCAGGTATACCTGGGGCCATCGGGGAGTGCCGGGCAGGTATACCTGGGGCCATTGGGGAGTGCCGTGCAGGTATACCTGGGGCCATTGGGGAGGGAAGCATGTTGCAGATGAGGAATGTTAAGGGCAGTTAGTAGTCACCATATTCTGGGTTAGTGGCGGTCGGGGTGGGACGCGTTGGAGGTCAGGGAAGGACGGAGGATGGTAGACTTTAGGGTCAGGGCTGGGGCAGGCGGAGAGGAATTGGGCACTGTGTAACACGAGGTGATTGGCCGAGATGAAGGATGAGCAGTGATGACAGCGAATAATCTTTTAATGGGAAAGAAAACACACTGAAGTGTTTAAGCGTTTGAGAGAAAACGCCGAGCGGATTAATTACCAAGTCAAACTCCCAGCTCTGCGTTTCCAACCAGAAAATTACTGGTTTGATTTGTAAAGTAAAAACGTCTACTTTGTTCAAACTCACTAAAAAGTGTAATTGATATTTATTGGCGAATTAGAGCCGAGCGTCTGAACTCCCGTCCCCCGCCGGTCCGGAAACAGATCAGGAATTATAGACAAAAAGGCATTTTAAATAACTAAATCCATAAGAATTCCCCCTCCCAGCGCGAGGCCTCCAACGTCCTCCACTCAATGTCCTGAAAGATAACAAAATGTGTGTTTTAACCCACAGACTCCCGGGGATGTCCTCTCCGCCAGGGGAACGGCACCCGCTGTCTGCTGCCGCTTAAGACGAAGATACAATAAACATAATCGTGACCACTTTGAGACAAAGTGTAAAATATGTCAAGGTGCCGCAGTGCAGGGACCTATTCACTAAGCGCTAAAACAAGCCGGACCATCTCGTGGCACCTGCCAACTCTCCTGAGTTTCACCTTTGCTGTGAGTGTGGAAAGACAGAATGTCCACTAAATAAAGAAAATCAAACATTTTGCTCGCGGGGATTGAATAGGCGCGTTTATTCAGTGCCGGGTAAGCAGGCACCCCAAACCCAGAGTATCTCTTGGAGGAGGCTGATTAATATTAGATATCGCTGCAGAAATCAAGTATCCTTAGTAGGAGGAGGACTAACTCTTTTTGGATGCCGTCCCAGACCGTTGCCATAGTAACTGCAGCTGGGATTTGAGTAAAATGAGGGCAGAAAATAGAGGTTTATAAGATTGATGTGTGAGAAACACGGAGAATTCACAGACATTATTCTTAATATTCAGCATACATGGTTAGTATTTACCACCCCTGCAGGGAGACTGTTCTGTGTATAGAGCACCCAGAGCTGGAATGTGAGCCAAGCCAGATGAACCACCTCCCCTTCCGTCTTTGGGTCCGTATCTGGCAGGTCCTGATCATGTTACGCGGGGCATGGAGTTCTGGCCCAGGGTGCCCGATGGTTTCCATCTTTTTGACGCTTCTCGTTAATCGTAGAGGAAGCCCTTAATATACTTTGTCATTCACTCTTTGGTCCTGCATAAAATGTCATTGATCTCAGCAGTTCCTCTGTAGTCGGGTTAATGTCCCTGACTTCTCTTAGTGTGACGAGGGGCACGTCCTGGGTGGCCCTTCATAATGTGAAGCTACTGCAGACTCTTGGCTTAGTGAATAAGCCCCTCTGAGAGACAAGACTCTGTTGCAGTTTCAACCTTTGTTTTGAAAAGCTTTAAAACCACATCTTTCCACCCAAACCCATGAATAGTAAATACCCCTGTCATACCTGTTACAGTCCACATGCAGCGAGACGTGGCCGGCACTGACTGTCAGGGCTATTTTGTGCCACTGTCCGTCGGCGAGCCGGTAGGGAAAAGCCTCGGTTCTGGACTCTCCATTGAACCTGTAATGATACCGGATTTCATCCCTCAAGCCGCTGCTCTCCAGTTCAAAGAAGCTGAAAAGGAAGAGGAGAAAGACCACGTTCAGACTGTCTCTGTATTATTATCCTGCTCGCTATGACACATAAGACTGACGTGATGACATCACCACAGAGTTATACGATACATTATAACGATTCAGATGACTGTATCAATCCCAAAACATCACGTTCCAGACCACACGCTGCCCAGAACAGCCCAGCAAGCTCCAGTTCACATTTAAAGTGGATGAAATGCGCATGAAGGAGCTGCGGATACTCTGAACTCTCTTAGACGGCGGGTAAAACTCTGCGGGGATTTACACCCTACAGGGTCCTGAACAAGTCCGAAAACAGAGTAAAAAATGCAAAACCGGCAGCCTAGGAGAAAAAGAAGGGCGAGAGCATCATGGGAAATATTTCAAGGAAGACACGGCAGCCGGGTAACCTACCTGCTAACAGGTTTTTAACTATCTAATAACAAATAAAATAATATTCTGCCCCTAGTCTTCTGCTGCGTTCTGACGGGGGGGGGGGTGGTATATAGGGCAGGAGACAGAAGAGTCACGGCAGCTCGGCTTTATTCACAGCTCTGACCTACAGACAGCATAGGGTGAGATCTGCGATGATTTATGCTGTGATTCTTACCAATGGCCCAAAATGCCCTTAAACCCGGCCACAGAATGTTCTGTCACGTTCTTTTGGAGAAGCGGCTTCTCAGCAGGCGGCGGAGCTTCGTCTCTTTGATCACAGACTGTGACAATATGTTTCCAGTTCAAGTCTTCAGGCGTAAACTTTTAAATGGAAAATTCTTTCCGTATTGCTGGCCTTTTGCATATAAATGGATGTGATTTCCACTCGACGCCACCTCGTTTCAGAAACAATTCCACATTTACACAGATAATCCTCCCACCCCACACACCACATTATTTTAACTTTGGCTCTTTCTTCCAGACATTAAACATAATTTATTTATTAACACAAAAAAATTTACTGCCAACAAAAATGGGAATTTAGACAGCTGCGCGTACGGATAAAAGTCTAAACACATCGGCCTCTTCCTTGGAGAAGATTTCAGACAAAGAGACCGATTAACCAGGAGATAATGAAAAACGGGAACGTAGAGCAGAACAGAGTAACAGAACGGCAGGAGATGCAGAAAGCGAAATATCCCGGAACGGGTTTGTAACGCATGGAAACGACGTCAGTTCCAAGACAGCACAGAAAATAACGCAGAATGAAAGCCACGTCGACATATGTTCATTGAATAAAGTGCCAAAGAAAGTACTTACGCTACCAGGGAGCGAAGTTTAGCGCGAAACGCGTTAACTGATTCGGCCAATCGGATTCTTTATTCAATGAACAGATTCTGAGATTACTCACATTCTGCGTGCAGGACCTGTAGGTTTTTCAGGGCTGTTCCCGTGGGCTCTGGAGAGGGTGCCGTGGGTCCAGGGCACCGGCCCCTGGGGGTTTGTTCCGGCTGACACTCCCATCAGTTATCCAACAAGATCTTATGCCGGCAAAACTCAACTACGCATAATCCAGACATTAAGGTCATTCAGATAATTCATCTGACGCAGCAAGAAGTTCCAAGATCCAGAATACGCCGCATCTCCATGATACAAGTCCACTGGCTACCAGTCCTGGTGACAAACAAGATGCTGCCACTCCTTTCAATCACACGACTGTCAGGGGCAACTGGAAATTCATCAGCCCTCAGGGTTAGCGTGAACCAAAGCGAATACACCAAGCAGAAGCAGACAGGGTGACGACCAGCTTGGGGTCTGCCAGGGAGGGTCTTTACTTCTTTATAAAAGGAAATGCGATGTTGCTGGATCGATGCTTATAATCCGGAGCTTCACCCTGTGAGCGGATCCATAGCCCTTCGCCCCAGTGCTGGCCTGTAACCGGCCCACTGTCCGGCTGCAGGTCTTCTAACTATTAAATCGTGAAAACATGGAACGTGACGGAAAATAAGAACTATAATCTGCCTTTTATCCCCCCCCACCCCAGAGACCTGAGAAGATCCGGAGAACCAAAAGGCAAAGACATTTGGCAGAAAGATACTTGATTCAAACAAGAAACCCGACCCGGCTCCATTTGTGTAGAAATGAAGCTCTGTGGAGTCCTCCTCGTGCCTGCGGTACAGCGAAAGGATTTACCGGCATCCGCTGCTCTAAAAGTGTAGGAGTTGAGTAATGTTTGGTGGATCGTCCTTTTATGTAAATGTTGTATGATTAGACCCGCAACGCAGTCATACTTTCCATGAAAACTATTTCATCAGTGAAGTGTACAGGTGTGAAAGTGTCAAGTCTGCTTTATATAACTGCACAACAGAACGATGGCAGGCGAGCGAAACGCGGAGGCAACAGCTGCTCCTCTGTTATTACAACCCTTCCCGGCGCCATCTCCCCGCACATTAAACTTACATATTACAGCAAGATGCTCCAAATAATTCAGAATCCGCCTACTCAGGTTCGTCTGATCTGCAGCCTAAAGGACATATGTTTATCCCGTCGGTACCGGGGGATGTGACGCTTCCGTGCCCCCGATACTAAATCCTCCATCTCACATTCTGTGCCACAGTTTTACGGCATCTCAAAGACAACCCGATGAGCATGAAACGGCGTGAAGAAGACATCTTATTCCTCACTTCCAAACTACAGAAAAAGTTGTGATTGATGGTGAACGTTCCGCAGATCGTCTGTTCCTGGCAGCAGGAAGGAGGCATCGGCTCGTCGAATCTGCCCGTTCCTCTACCTGCTATAAGAGCTCCCATCTTATTCAGTGCTATTCGGGATCAGTCATTACGATGGTCCCGGGTATATTTCAATTCCCTCACTGAATTATCCTCTACAACTTCTGACGGACGGCGGCTCCATGCATCCATTTTCAAATAATGGGTTAAATAGTCCCAAGCCCATCCACCTCTTGTCAGGCCTCTATCACACTTTATAGGGATTGCGTCGGTAAATAATCATTGTATCCGTAGCTGTATCCGTTGAGTTTCAGGACAATAATCCTAGCCAGATAGAGTCTAGGAAAGTCCGTTTCTGAATTCCCCAAAGTTGTGTGTTAATTATTCCTGATGATGCTTTGTCTTTTTCTGATTTTGGGGATTTTAATCGCATGAAGCCAGCATCTAGGGAGTTAAATAAATTGGGGACCGCATGGGATGGCAGGACTGCTGGCAAATCACTAAATAAACCAAGTGATAAATGTCGGCCGAGACCCAACGCCGCCGCTGACACCATGCGCACTTTGTGAGACTTTCTGACCTTGATGAATGGGTCCAATTTCTCCTTCGCAGCCATTAAGCGAGTCGTTGATCTTCATTCTCTGATAGAAGACACCTGAGTCAACCCCGCCGAGAGTGGATCAGACAAAATCCCGCTCGCCGTCCCCTTCAAACGGTCTTCTGTCCACAAGGGAGATTATTTACGTTAAATGTGGTTTCTTTTATTTCTCTAGAGAGATGCGGACAGCCTGAAGGGTTAATGTGAAGTAAGGGTGTTTCTGGGTGATCTGGAAGCGAATGTTTATCCTGCGGAGTGGAGGGGCTTCAGATCCCATTCTGTTACGGGGCGAGGACCTGCGCGCCGCCCGCTTTACCGCACTATATTTTGGTTTCCTTTCTGGACGTGCAATCAGTTTTTTAACTAAATACACGAAACATTTTATCTAAATTCAAGCTGCATTTTCACAAACTAGAATTCATGAAATACAAGAAAGACACGAGCGGTGGAGCGAACGCGAGAGAACGAGGTGGCCGAGCAGAGACAGCGCGGCTTTAAAAAGAAAATGACAGTTATTTAACGAGTTACCCCTCCCCCTCTAATTAACTGAATTTTAAAGAAAATTCCCTGTTCTATAAATACGTCTTTAACTGACACTTTAAACAGTTAATTGACTCTTCAGGAATGAACGGATTTCAGCGGTTAAACCAAGTTCACTTATTCGGTGCGTCCAATCCAACAAGTGCCAGTCAGACACTGTCTTTTTTCCTCCCCGCGTATAGTGGGGGGTTATAACTGTGTCTGTTTGTGTCGGGGTCCACACATAAGGGTAACTGGGGGTTATTTGGGGGCAAGTGGGGTTCAGACGCTCTTTTTTTCAGAACGCTGTCACGAGGGCTGCCGGCATAAAAGTGTTTTATTTTTATTTTGCCTTTTAGCTTAGTTTGTATTTAGAACGATCGGCGCTCTGTATTTCTGCTTCTTATTCTCCTCGGAGCGCTCGCTGTAGATTAAAGTGCGCATCCAATGTCGTTCTGGAACAAAAGACCGTCCGACGCGGCACACTTTCCCGGCTTCATTTGAAGAGAGAGATGACGAGACATTACCGTGAAGCAGGGGCATTATCCTCCCAGATCAAACCAAAAAAGTAGCTTTATGATGCAGAGTCCGGCTGCGCATCAGACGATCACCGCGCAACAAGAAAGGCAATGGGTCACCCGGCAGAAATCGCAGTAACTGATCGGCGGTCGGGAAAACAAAACAAATTCCGATTTATACTTCAAAGCGCAGGGAGAGAACACCCAGTCAGGGAGACACTTAAACCGATTCATCAATAATGCACCATGTCCTGCGGTCACATCAGAGCTTGAACCTTGCACCATTATGGCTACATATGGAATGTACGGGTCACATGACCCATGAAGGTTTCCGCATGTGTATTTGTGTATGGTGTTAGCATGTGTGTGAATATATGATGTTAAAGAGTATGTGTTAGTGTATGGTGTTAGAGTGTGTGTCAGCATATGGAGTTACATTGTGTGTGTTGGCGTATGGTGTTAGTGTGTGCAGAATGGGGGAGATGAGGAGCAGGAAAAAGTGTGTCTACATTGCATTATTAGAGTGTGTGTGTGCATGGTGTTAGTGTGAGTAGGTGTCAGTGCATGGTGTCTGTTAGTGCATGGTGTCTGTTAGTGCACGGTGTTACTGTGAGGAGGTGTTAGTGTATGGTGTTAGTTAGTGTATGGTGTTAGGGGGAGTAGGGGGGACCAATCTATTATCATTATTATTGTTTTCTATAGCACTGTCATATTCCGTAGCGCTGTACAAAGGGTAGACAGGACATAACAAGTAGTTTTAGACCTCTGCTGGTAATTTTGCCCCACATTTCAGGTGAACCTGACTCTGGGGAACTTTGGTCATGAATTTGCTGCTTTCAGGTTCTGGCTACTCCAACACCCTCCTCTCCACCTTCAATCTCTCTCCTTCCATCTCCCCCTCCATACAGTGCGCTAATCTCTCCCCTCCATCCCCTCTCCCCAACCAGTGTGCTGATCTCTCCCCTACAAACCCGCCATCCAGTGGCTACTCCCCCCCCACACACACACACTCTATCTCCCACCCTCCACACGTGCGCTAATCTCCCCCTTCCACCTCTGCCCAGTGTGGAAATCCCCCCCCCCCCTCCACAAACAGTGCCTCCTTCCAGCTTTTGTCACCACTTTCTCTCCCATCTTTGAGTTTATAGGATTTTTCACAAAATTTCAGATGCATTTACAGCTTCTTCATGCAAATTGAAATAAAATCTTTTTAATAATTAACGTCCCTTTCTGTAGCCGATATAAACAAACTCAATTGGGCTGCGCGTTATGTGCGTGATGGGAAGAGACCGTATATTTACAGATAAATGCTTCAAACACCCGATGTATAAGCAGAAATCATTTGATTACCTCTTTTTATTATCTTTTTATTGTTTTTATTATTTTTTCAACCTGAACCCAAAATCTGCATGCTGTTCCCATTCTAAAGCCTATCCACAGGATAAGGCGTGATATGTAAGAGTTTAACCGCCATATACTCTACTGCTATATGTTCTGCAGCGATAAATGATGGAAAAGGAGCAGATTATACCCAGATTTATAGCATTAGAAACTAGAATAGGAGCAGAAACGATGTAACAAAGCGTTACTCTCGCAGCCATGAATATTAACCCATTCCTGGCCATTATTTGAGGTTTATTGGCGCTCAGCCGTCTGACGCTTCTTGTGGACTCGCTGCTGAGCAGAACCTTTGCCCCTGTGGGCGTTCGGGCCAAGGCTCACGTACCTGTGCTCCAGCTCACGGATCGAGAGGATAACGCCAGATGTGGACGACCTTTGCTGTATGGAGGCCAGGAAGGTGAATTCACTCTTATTCCTAAAAAGCTGGATCATCTTCTTGTTTGTATGAGGCGCTGCGTGAATCTCCCGTTCCGCATCTGAAAAGAAGACATCATTAAAGTGTCAGACGGGACCTCAAAATAGAACGTTAAACATTAGTAATCTAATAACACACGCGGTACACGAATCTGTCTCTGTAGATCATAAGATCACGTCAGCCCAAGAGAAGATGGAGACTTTAGTTGACATTGATACATTTTTGGGGGTCAAAACATGAAAAGATGAAAGGTTACGTAATCTTTGGGTCCTCGGAGATCTGCCCTTCTGAAGATGAGACCGCTGAGGCCCTGAAAGCTCATGTAACTTTGTCTTTTTCTATGAAGGCCCAACAAATAGTGTTAACTTCCAGTAGTTTTCTTCCAGCGTCTGCATCAGCTTTTGTGTGGGTTATTAATGTTACATGGAGCAGAATTTATATAAATCATAATATTTCTCGCGCGGCTCAGGCCAGACTGTCACCTGCTGTGTCCGCTGTACATGCCGAGTTAGCACCGGATAGAAGCTCGTGGCCCTAATCCTGTAAAAACTCACATCTCTAATTAGATCTCTCTCTCTGAAGCAGCCATGTGCGGCCTCAGCCTCTGCCTGTGGCAATGAGCAGTTTGACATGTTCATGAGTGGACAGCCCACAGCTTGGGGACAAGTTACCTGACACAATGTTAAAGCCCCGGGGTCTGCTCCGGGCTCATTATCTATGCTACTGGAAGCAGGGGCTGCAGAGAGACACCTGGAGATACAATGTAACAGAGCCGACCCAACGCGCCCCGGAAAGCATTCCACTTCCTCTACTTCCTGTCTCTACCAGTTCATTCTGCATCATACTGGTGCAAGGGATGGCACACGCTCATTACTGCCGGCCATCATACTGGTGAAAGGGACGACACACACTCATTACTGCCGGCCATCGTACTGGTGAAAGGGATGGCACACGCTAATAACCGCCAGCCATCATACTGGTGCAAGTGATGGCACACACTCATTACTGCCGGCCATCATACTGGTGCAAGGGATGGCACACGCTCATTACTGCCGGCCATCATACTGGTGCAAGGGATGGCACAGGCTCATTACTGCCGGCCATCATACTGGTGCAAGGGATGGCACACACTCATTACCGCCGGCCATCATACTGGTGCAAGGGATGGCACACACTCATTACCGCCGGCCATCATACTGGTGCAAGGGATGGCACACACTCATTACTGCCGGCCATCATACTGGTGCAAGGGATGGCACACGCTCATTACTGCTGAAATAAACCTTACTTCTAGACCCAGATGGCGCCCAGGAGAGCAGGTCACAAACAGCCATTTACTCAATAACTGAAACAATCTGCTAAATTGAGAACTAAATTTTGTTAGAGGGAAACAGATAAAATGTAATATCCTTGTCTGCCTTTTTTGGTGCTAAGTGACTGCGCCAAACCCTCTCAGTTACCATTAGCACCCAACGTGTAGCGTGTCCTTTTGCAAGGCTGGGTGCAAAGTCCAAGATCATGAAAAAATACACTCAACCTTGTGGTGTTTCCACGTGAGATTTAATCTAAAAATTACAATCATCTACAACTAAGTCAACACCAGAGCAGAAATCTCTCCTTAAAATAGCTTCTTCATTCTTGGCTCCTCTCCATGGAGAATAAATCCCTGTCAGTTAAATCGGATCATTGCGATTCGGCATAATCCTATAATGTAAAAGGACGGCCGAATAACGCATTAACATTCCGGGATAATCTCTACTCCGTGACACGGGATACTCTGAAAACACCCCGGGCTGCCGGATGTGGAAAGGAAACACACAAATTCCTTCTGTAAACCCCAAGGTCCTGTTCCAGCTCCGGATCCATTCGATATCCAACTTGGGAAATCTACATTGTAGGACTTCTTCACCACATGACACATTCACTTCATCAGGGATCGGTATCTGTCCGTCTATACATACACAGAACAAGCACTGTGTATGCACCAGAATTAAATGTTAATGTGTTTTGCTGGATATATCCAGCGCTGCGTGTGAAAAATAAATCTTTTTTTCGTTTTGGTTTTACCCAACACTGAGTCTCGGCGAGTGACTGGGAAACCAGTCCCAGCTCCACCCATCCTATCCCAGCTCCAAGCATCCTATCCCAGCTCCAAGCATCCTATCCCAGCTCCAAGCATCCTATCCCAGCTCCAAGCATCCTATCCCAGCTCCAAGCATCCTATCCCACACCCATCCTATCCCAGCTCCACCCATCCTATCCCAGCTCCACCCATCCTATCCCACACCCATCCTATCCCAGCTCCACCCATCCTATCCCAGCTCCACCCATCCTATCCCAGCTCCAAGCATCCTATCCCCAGCTCCACCCATCCTATCCCAGCTCCACCCATCCTATCCCAGCTCCAAGCATCCTATCCCCAGTACCACCCATCCTATCCCCAGTACCACCCATCCTATCCCAGCTCCAAGCATCCTATCCCAGCTCCAAGCATCCTATCCCAGTACCACCCATCCCAGTACCACCCATCCTATCCCAGCTCCACCCATCCTATCCCCAGTACCACCCATCCTATCCCCAGTACCACCCATCCTATCTGTCACGAACTGGGTCCATACAGACGACTGTAAAGACCCAGAGCGCCCAAAGCAGGAGTTACGGTGCAGTAGCGGAGTTGGACAGGGCCTGGTGCAGGGCGACTGCACTCACCCGGGTGTTGAGCACATAGGGTTGTGCAGCCACATACCAGCGCCCTGACATAGCAGCAGATGTAGTCCAGAACAGAGCAGAACTAAACTTGTCTGGATGTGGAAATCCGAACAAAACTTAGATCTGACAAAACATGGAAATAGCCTGCTGGCACCCTGGAGCAGGCATGAAACATAGCACTGGAATCACATGCAGGATGCTGCAGGCTGGGAGTATGGAAGTTTAGCAGATTATATAACAGAAACAAAGCAAGCAAGGAGGACAGAGGAAGGAACAGGGAGACCGAGCAAGGAACATAACCAGACAAGACATGCACGATACAGGGCACAACAAAGGACAGGGAACAAGGCAAGGAACACAGGGGAAGGAGTGAGGAGCCAGAATCCTCGGACGCTTCTCCTTGAAGCAAGGATAGGACATCTTAACTGGGACATGGGGAGAGGAGAGAGGAACCAGAATCCTCAGATGATTCAGGGAAGAAGGACAAAGGTACATAAGAGACAGACAAACATGGATACAGGAACTAGCCTAGGACTATAAGATAACAATTGGAGATTCCGTCACATCATATGGCCATATTATGCTTAGCCCACCACTACGCCAAAGTACTCCAATGACGGTGGGTCCTAACGCTAAGCCCTGCATACGAAAGGACTGATAAACTAAACATTCAATCCAAACACAGAACCGAGAAGGACAAACCTTTAGACTGCAGACTGAGACAAACATGGTTATCAAATGGTTATCAAAGAAAATTGAGGCATCCTTATAGGTCAGAATAATCTGCAAATTCCCAGTAATGTCCAGTTTTACTGCCCCAATAGATTAATGGGAATGGTTCAAGGATGGGACTTTTACAATAAAACCTGGGATGTTCTACTAAGTTAAAATCTTAGAATCAGCCGCACATTTCGATAATTTCAAACGGGAAACGGTCTTCTCTGCAGTCACAACCTGCCGAAATGTGTGCGAAAAACCCAATACCAGGACTTTGCGATCATTGTGCGCGGCGCAGCCTTTCATTCAGGGAAATGAAACACTTTCTGTTAAATTCCACGTTTCTATATTCAGATATGCAAACTCAATTCATTTTCTCATGTATAAACACAATTCAATTTTTATTTAAAGCGCCTGTGGAATAATGTAACGGATGACTCCAGTCTGTTTACTGGTGCATTTCTACAGAAAAGAGACGCTCTGGCTTTTCTACACCCGATACAACATGTCATTGATCAGACGCAAACAAAGTGAGGCAGGAAATGGAGTTTGGAGGGGATCGGACAGGCAGCGGACCAAGATCTCCAAGGTGCAAACAGAGCTCCAAAAGTGACCAGCAGGCAGGTGCTCCTAGAGGGTCGTGAACCCCCGACACCTCCAGGCTACTGGCCTTGAGAACTCTCCAGTAGCAGTCTCAATGCCTTATTTCTCCTCCAAGATATTCTTGTGATACCTGCTTTGCTCTTTAGAAAAGACATGGTGTCTGCGTGGAGCGTTCAGGCCGGGGCTCCTCCAGACAGTAAATCTCTCGTCACTTTACATCACACATCAGAGGCATCCTTTGGAGATTATTTACAGACAGGACTAATAGTAGAGGGATTAGCGCCCGAGGTCATTAAAAAGCCTATGTCTATGTGGGGATATGATCACCATATACAAGTAATAGAGATACCTGTCTGGGTCCTTTCATTCATAGAACTTGACAGAGAGAGCTTGTATGTTAGTGTGTGTTGCTGTAACACCATACAGTAACATACATACATTCACTCACTCTAACACCATATACTTACACACACAGTAAGAGAATATGCTGGCACACCGGCTAACACCATGAATTTAAACTACATCAGTGCCTGGGGCCGTGCACCCACCTTAGCGCACCCCTGAAAGGTGAACACTTGATGTTAAGGGGTAAGGTTAGAAGCGTTGCAAGGGGTGGGGTTAGAGCATGACAGGGGGTGGGGCTTACCCAAGGCCTAGTAAATGACTTGTTGATCTATGAGTACCTGTGTATGTAACAGGCAATTAATGTATAATAATTACACAGTTTACTTTATAGATCTATACATTTCAATGAGCCCGAGGACACCCCACACACTGCAGGGGTATAAAATGTTCATTTTATGCTAATAGGGTTGCCCTGGAGGTCTCTCCTGAGTGGCAATTGTTCCCTGTGTCTCCCCAGGGGCCAATATACCCCAAATTCCATGTTTTAACCCTGTGCCCCCCGCTATAACCCATACACAGACACACTGGTGGAAAGCGCTGTGTTTCCGTCTGGCGCCGATATCTTCTGAGAACGTTTTTGTGACCTCGTCCGTTCTCAGAAGATCAGACTTGTTACATTAATGTCTCTGAAGCTTTGAATTGCCTGAAAACCCTTCAAAAAGCGACAAGCGGATTCTTTTTTCTAAAAGATTCAAAAATGAAATTAAATTCCGAGCGGAGACATTCGGGAAATGGGCTTCGTGTGATCGGATCTTAAAAAACTGTTCCTCTGAAATTCAAAACACTTCAGACAAAAACTCCGTCTATAAACTTCCTTCCATACAGACTGAGAAACGAACGCTGCATGAAAATAGTTTGTATGTACGTACATGTATTTAACCCACGCTATACCGGAGATCCGTCTACAGAGGAGGAACGCTGCATGAAAATAGTTTGTATGTACGTACATGTATTTAACCCACGCTATACCGGAGATCCGTCTACAGACTGAGAAACACTGCATGAAAATAGTTTGTATGTACGTACATGTATTTAACCCACGCTATACCGGAGATCCGTCTACAGAGGAGGAACGCTGCATGAAAATAGTTTGTATGTACGTACATGTATTTAACCCACGGTATACAGGAGATCCGTCTACAGAGGAGGAACACTGCATGAAAATAGTTTGTATGTACGTACATGTGTTTAACCCACGCTATACCGGAGATCCGTCTACAGAGGAGGAACGCTGCATGACAATAGTTTGTATGTACGTACATGTATTTAACCCACGCTATACAGGAGATCCGTCTACAGAGTGAGAAACGAACGCTGCATGAAAATAGTTTGTATGTACGTACATGTATTTAACCCACGCTATACCGGAGATCCGTCTACAGAGGAGGAACACTGCATGAAAAATAGTTTGTATGTACGTACATGTGTTTAACCCACGCTATACCGGAGATCCGTCTACAGAGGAGGAACGCTGCATGACAATAGTTTGTATGTACGTACATGTATTTAACCCACGCTATACAGGGGATCCGTCTACAGAGGAGGAAACTCACCACTCAGCTTAATGTGCAACGAGGGTACAATAAATCGGAGCGGGGTCCTTGTTTGATGCCCAACATAAGTGAAAAGAGAGAAAGGAAGAAAAAATGGGAACACAAGGTCAAAAGGCTTAAGGAGGTAAAAAGGCCTAAGGGGCAAAACGCCTGAGGAGGAAAAAGGCCTCGCCATCTATACATATACATATATAGAGAATATCTAAGCGGTATCCAGCCAACACTGCCCCAATATTTAATAGAGGGGGGATTTCTTATAGAACGTGTGCATGTAATGTCCTCCACCCCGCGCATGGTGAAGGATTACAGCAGCCGTCACAAGCCACGGGAGGTGGGGGGGAATAAATCCACTGGCTGAGGTTATGAGACCAAAGTCATTTTAGTAGCTGGATTTATAAGAAATACCCCGATAGGTGGGCAGATGGTGTAAAAGCTTCACTCCATAACCAAATATCATCCTGCGACAGAAACTCCTTCCCATCTCTGCCCGAGGAGGCGCACGGCAGGCGACTACCTGACATAAAGCAGCTGAAATGTTACGTTGTCACGCGCAGCACACATAGCGTTTATGGGAATTCACATTTTCTACATCTGACAGATAAAATTCCCCGGCCGGCGGCCGTCACACCCTCTATGCCCCGTCAGCACACAGATTAACCGCGGAACACTCATTTCCGATTGACTTCAAAATGGAAACATTTCACTAATAAAACTGCAGAAATTAACTAAATGTCACCAATTTAATTAGGTTTCTGAGGTCGGTGAATACCAGCAATTAACCCCGTCAGCGATTCATTAACCTCCTTAACCCAGAAACCAGCAAAGGAGGGACAGCAGCGGAAATCTCGCCTGATAGAGTCTGGTGTCCAGAATGCTTATTACCCCATATAATAACATGACAAGTAAGGATAACGCGGTATTGGCACAGAGAGCCAATGCCACAGCAGTCACCATAGGAATGGGTGCAAAAGATCAGCCGATTGACACAAACGTATCCAGTTCCCATTGAGCCACACAGCTCGTGGCTCTGACGTTCCTCTGAAGTTTGGGGAGAAATATGGCGACTTTTGCTCTCGACCAGCAGGACAGACATTGAAATTCAGGCCGCGCTCCCTGCTCTAAATCCATTGAAATGACTCCGCGATGACCTCAGCGAATCAAACACTTTAACGACTCATTTCTCTGTAAATGGGATTTCACTTTTGAAAACGCCAAATCTAATTCCCTCAAGAGTGTCTGGAAAACATCCCAAAGTTTGTTAGCAGCCGCGTCCTCTACGCATTCTAACAGAAAATCAATCTCTGTGAGAGCTTTCAAATTACCGGACTCTTCACCAGTTCTGGTCTTGGTACATATCGCCATTTATACGATACATAAACTTCATTTTTCATTCAGATTCAAACTGTTGCTATTAGATAATCCGCAGCGTTTTGGGTCACCGCGTGCCGCTGGTTTTCTTTTCTGAATTAAGTCGGTGGTATTTAATTAAGCTCCAAATAACACTTCTTTTCGCCATATAGAATTCTTTGAGAAACGTCGCCCACGTATGGGAAAGCAGTCATTTCACGCACAGAATAGGAAAGAGATTTAGCAGATTAGATAAAGTATGAAAACCTCATATAAAGCAACATACATAGAAATGCAATTTCCACTGAAATAATAAATGCCCCCTTGGCACAGGAATTAAATGATTATGATCAGCCCTACTAACCTGACTAGGTGGGGAAATGTCTTTATGTCTAGGTAGATTGCAAGCTCTGTAGGTCAGTATCAATTTGCTATTGTGTTCTGTGATAAACTTACCTGCTTCAAACAAACGATTGAAGAGCCGCGTTCCCCTCCCTACTAATGATTTGCCTCTGTCTTACCAGCTGTCTGTTCCCGTTGTTATCTGCTGCCGGTGTTTGTTACCCCATTAGCGGCTGCTGGAATCTTTTACCCCTTGTTATTGGCTGCCCGTGTCTGTTCCCGTTGTTACCTGCTCCCGGTGTTTGTTTCCCCCTGTTACCGGCTGCCGGTGTTTGTTGCCCCCCGTTACCGGCTGCTGGAATCTTTTACCCCTTGTTATTCGTTGCCGGTTTCTGTTCCCGTTGTTACCGGCTGCCGGTGTTTGTTGCCCCCCGTTACCGGCTGCTGGAATCTTTTACCCCTTGTTATTGGCTGCCGGTGTCTGTTCCCATTGTTACTGGCTGCTGGTGTTTGTTGCCCCCCGTTACCGGCTGCTGGAATCTTTTACCCCTTGTTATTGGCTGCCGGTTGTCTGTTACCCCAGTTAGCTAGTATTCCGCATCCGGGGCAGATGCTGAGCTATTTGGATGACTTCCGACAGTTCCAAATAGACTACATTTTATTTACTTTTTATGCTCCTTTTTTCCACACATTTGTTGTGTTTCCATTAAGTCGTTTACGATAATGACTAACTCCATGAAATAAGGAGTGTAAATTTATTAGGCAATTAAGAATTTTATTAAGCATAAATTTTACAAGACAAAGTCATTCTAATCGACGCTGAGTGATAGTAATTGACAGATTTCACCAAATATTCCCGTCTATCAGAAAAGTTATATTGGTAAAAAGAGACGCAGCAATGGCGCCCGTCGCTCTGCTTAATGAAATGCTCCCTGCAGAAATCATTAATAAACTGTTGGATCTGACAAGTACGGAAGTGGCAACCGGATGGTTACAGCTCAAATGGCGAGGTTTTGGTTAAAAATACTCCAGCTTGCAAACTACATACAGACTAAATGATTAAAATGTAGCAAAGTCACTTAATCACATCTCAGAAAGGCTTAATGAAATGGCTTTTTTGTAAGAATAAGGTGTAAACTCTGCGTATTCAGAGTCACGATGAGACAGGAAGTGAAATCAATGACTTTAACCTCCATAATTATAACGTTTCTGAAAATTATTCACCACTAATAAAAATAAAAAGTCTCCGTGAACGCCAAACCTCCTTCTAACTCCTTCCGTTATCTGGGATTCCAATGACTCTCATCATTTCAGAAACATGAAGACGCGTGAGGCTGAGGTCCTTGGCCAAACAACTGTGCAAAATAAAGAGAAAAGGAGACAGCCGGGTCCCCAGTCTGTGTCTTCATGGTCTGACCTCCTTGGAAGGGGTTAGTCATTTCTTCTCTCTCCAGCCTTAGATCCCCCCGGAGGGTCTGACCATTTGTGTCATCTTCCGGGGGTGTCAGCAGCCAGCGCCCCCTCACCACCAAAATTCAGGGACCAATTCAGGCTGATGTTATAAAAATTGCCCTTTGCTCACCAATCAAAAGCCCAGAGCTGGTAGCCGAAGATTCCAAGTTGAAACTGCGCGCTTACCAAAACCTCCATGAGAACCGTCACCATATTCAGCCCAGGCTTCTCAGAATCACCTCTGACTTACGGCTGGAGGATGACGTTCCTCTTCTCTTGCAGGTAGAGCACTTGGCCTAAATACCCAGAGATGATTCTGTGTCCCGCATGGCGGTTTCTGGCCCCAGGAGACATTAGCACGACGAGCTCAGCCTGACGTGGATACCGATATACTAACATACCACAGTCAACATGAAAACCAATCATGCAATCACTGCTCATCCCACATCCATGTATCACCCACATGTAATAACATATAAAAGACCCCCAGGGAAGCCCCTGTGCCACCTTAAACATCATTTTCAAGAGAGAACAACGAGCATGTACAGAAATGTTTTCCTGTTTAATATGCGAGCCTCCTACAGAGATGATGTCTCATTCTAATTATTGTTTCGGTTTAATGGGTTTTCATTAAATCAGAAGACGGAGCAATTACCAGGGTGAACAACCAACAAAGGTAAGCTCTCCTGACTCGGTAACACAGCAAGCTCTAGAACCGGAGGAAAGAAACGGCTTAACCCCGGCACTCTCTATTCCACATGCAAAGCAAGCCGGCAATTCGCTTATCAGCTTAAAACATTAATGTCTTGTTTTCAGACAGATCCTGACTCACTAGAAAACACGATTACGGTTCTATTAGAGAAGACAACAGAATACGGCGACGACTTTAAAGATCTATCCGGCGTATTCTCCAAAAACCTCTTTAAATGAGAGATGAAAAGGACAGGAGATGGTAATGTGACCCGTATTGAGAAACGAAACACGTAAAGATACGAGCAAGGCCAGGAGAATGCAGATTCCATCACTTCCAGACGCCGCGTCGGGAGCGCTGAGTCCTGGCGAAGGGACAAATTGAAATGCAGGAAGTCAGAATGGCGGAAAGGCCAGAGTTCACAGAGTTTTTGCTGATCACTGAATTTTCTTTCCGTTAAGCTCTAACGGGATGACGCCCTCGACCCACAAACACAAAGACGTTACTGGCGCATGCAGCCACAGCCGACACTTCAACCGAGCGGGTTTTTAATATTAATCAACCGCGCAAAAGCAGAGGAGAAAAAGTCATTTAACACTTTCCTCTCTGCTACGGCGGCACGGCAAGAACGGCAAAGATGGTTTCTGAGGCAACGCTCTGCAAAGCGTGGATATTTTGTCGAGCTTTCCATTTACTGACACAAAGTCCGTGGAATCCGCTACGAATCAAAGGAACCAGGATGAAAAGATGAAGATTTCCTTTCTTGTTCCGGTTTCTTAATTTATCTCTTCCCGCAGCGTTGTGCGTGGCGCAGTAATTTTATTTCTCTAACACAGTAATTACATTGTTATTTTTTTCTGAAGTGAGGCTCGGAATAGATTATGAAGAGGGTAATGCGTGCTGCAACCACTAAAGCCATGAGTTCCAGGGCCGCTCCGAGCAGAGACACTTCTCTGCTACATTGTCACAGGTTACCATTTCCATATTCTTACTAATCGCTCCATCGACCAAGAGAAACGGCCACCCAATGACTCACGTGAATCCATCAGCAAATGGGAGCCACAGGACCCTCTGACATTAGTCCCCATGTCTCCATGAATTGCCGTAATGTCAGGTTCAGCACCATGGACTGTGGCCTCTGGGACAGGACCGGGCAGCACATGGCCAACATGTAATTAGTGCAATGGCTGTTATTGGGTTCCACCAAGGTTTCTATCAAGCCCATCACAGGCTGGGTAACAATACTGTTACCTGAATTTTCCTTCGCAGTCTGCGGAGAGGGAGGATTTTCATGCTTGTGGCATTAAGAGCAGAAGGTCACAGTATAAGGACATGGCCCAAAGACCCAGCCAGTTCGCTGTGAGACCCACTAACCTTCCAGAGCTTCTACAGGGTATCATGTGCAAGGAGGTCTTTTTCACAGGGTTATTTGTAATTGCCCTCAATATATAAGAAAAGCCCCCTGCTGTCTCACTGCAGGTTTGTAGCCGTGTACGGGAGCCATGGAAAACACACATATCACAACTGCACGGAATAAACTAATACTACAACGAACAGAGCCGGACTGGCGGGTTCCCGGGAAGAAATCGAGAAAACCGACCTGTAGGTATTTTCCAAAACTCATATCCAGAAAGGGAATCTGTTTTCACGCTGATCTCCGGCTTTTCATCTTTTCCGTTTTTTCCTTTTACCCGAAGCCTCTGGATGTTTCAGCAGCATTGCTAAAAACACATCTTCTGGTAAATGAAATTACACGCCTTGTTAGCTAATTAGTCTGAGACTTGATGTCTAATTTACTCCTCCATGCAGCCAAAAAATCACTCTGGAACCTGGAATCACCCGTGAACAGGCCAAGGAGCAAGACGCCACTAGGCATCCACTAAACCGGGACAAAAGCAGAGCCATCCCAGCGGGCTTAAACCTCTGAGTGTATCGTAGGATGTGTGTAAACCTATTCCCAGTATCCACCAGTTGCCATTATCCATCAGTATCAATGGTGGACTCTAACACTGACGTGTACTCTGAGGTCACCCGGACACTCCTGCTCTCTATTATTTCATCACCAAATTACGTTTTAGAGCCTAGTACACGGGACGATTCTCCTGTTCTATAAGAGAGGTTTCTATAAGAACCTATGGGCAGAGAAAAGGATCTGCAAGCCCCGAATTCACATAATACAGACAGAGAAAAATCCCGTAACAAAGTGTCCAGTGCGAAACCTCCATGTCCATAACCAGATAGAGATTAATGGAACATTCATTACACCCCGTAAGTAGGCGATAATAAATCCGCCTCATTAATCCTGCACATTTACCACCCAAAACGTTCCATAATGTGGCTCATAATCATCACACGGCCATCAAACCCGTATCACACACCAGGGGCCTGAATAATCGGCCCTGAACGAGGAGGTTAAAAAAACACCCAAGGAATAATACGTTTAGGCCCCCAATAAAATGTGAAAAAATAATAAAATGACGTTTGTAGACATAGAGGCAGGAAAGTAAAAATCAAAGAGAAATGGAAGAAGCGGCCCTCGAGACCCCACACCTCGTACTGCGACCCCAAAATCCGAGACTAAGGGCTGAATCAGCACAGGGGATGCTGGGGCCAAATGAACTATACCTATATAAACTCTAACTATATAACGTATAGGTAGAGCGGGGATATACTGTGTGAGATCTTTCCCCGGGACTCATCAGTACGAGATCGATATCAACAAGAGAAAGCTCAGGGGGAATATGCATGATTCAGAAATACGCTGGTTACTCACCGTGATCACCAGGGAAACGGGGAGATTATCGGGAACCGGTGGTAGGGGATCTGGATGGGGGTGCAGTGGAATGTTTTTAAGTGGATGGCATAGCATGTTTGGATGAGGGTGTAGGGGGTAATTAGATGGGTGGTATAGCAGGGCATATATTTGGATGGGGGTGCAGTGGAGTGATGTGTTTAGATGTGTGCTACTACAGAGAACGTTTTGGGAGAAGGATGGGGGATTACATTTTAGATGGGGGGTATAGCAGGGTATATTTGTGGATGAGTGAGCGTTATATAGATGGGGTATAGCAGGGTATATTTGTAGATGAGTGAGCGTTATATAGATGGGGGGTATAGCAGGATATATTTTTGGATGAGAATGCGCTGGGTGTTGTTAGATGGGGGGTATAGCAGGGTATATTTGTGGATGAGTGAGCGTTATATAGATGGGGGTATAGCAGGGTATATTTGTGGATGAGTGAGCATTATATAAATGGGGGTATAGCAGGGTATATTTTTGGATGGGAATGCGCTGGGTGCTGTTAGATGGGGGGTATAGCAGGGTATATTTTGGGATTAGTGAGCGTTATATAGATGGGGGGTATAGCAGGGTATATTTTGGGATTAGTGAGCGTTATATAGATGGGGGTATAGCAGGGTATATTTTTGGATGGGAATGCGCTGGGTGCTGTTAGATGGGGGGTATAGCAGGGTATATTTGTGGATGAGTGAGCGTTATATAGATGGGGGTATAGCAGGGTATATTTGTGGATGGGAATGCGCTGGGTGCTGTTAGATGGGGGGTATAGCAGGGTATATTTTGGGATGAGTGAGCGTTATATAGATAGGGGGTATAGCAGGGTATATTTTTGGATGGGAATGCGCTGGGTGTTGTTAGGTGGGGGGTATAGCAGGATATATCATTCCTTGGGGCATTGTGACTATTGTAACATTAGGTGTAAGTAAAGCTGCGAGGTGGTGCCTCTCCCGGGCTGTTACTAATCATACACCCGATATACTTGGTATTTTTAGACATTAGCGGATTGCTTTGTTGTTTCAGGAGATGTGAGAAGCGCATCTTTAGTGACATTTATGTATTAACCTCGGCACTGATCTATACTGATCTATACGGGAATATATACGGAGCGGGAACACCGAGACATTCCCAAAGCTAATACATATAGAATGTGTAATCAATGGGTTAAATGGAGATACTGCTTACGTAGTCCTGCTGTAGAGAAAGGGCAGCAGGGAACACTCCGGGACTACAGACTCGCAAGTCCTACTTTAGTTAGGAAAGAATGAAATCATAAATTATACAAAGTTTATTGACAGCGAGAGTTTTGGCTTTACTTTGTTACTAACAAATTATAGACATCCTAAAATACCCTGCAGTATTGTGGACAATTTTCCCAGCTATTTTGGCCCAAACCATCCTATGCTACGAAGCACGCAGGTGACAGGGCAACGTGTATCGCCATGGAAACACAGCTCAAAATTGTATTTTATTTTACAGAATCTTATTTAATTTTTACCAAATTTTAAGCCTAATTATCACTTATGTGTAAAGTGAATCACGAGGCTCCCCCTCGTTCCGATATCCCTATATACGTGTTTATAGAAGTAATATATTCCATATCTAAAAATATTTGTCACTCTCCCAAAGCCTCTCTCAGAAATAAGCCAGCAGCCTGCATCGGCTGTCATCTTGAAAAGAAGCGATTTCCTGCGATTGAGGATTTTTCAGGGGTGTCGCAGTGATAAGCGCCGCCGTTCTTTGTGAAATAATTATGATGTGGAGAGCTCCTTTCACTTATTTCATCCTCATACCTCACGGGCCATAAATAAAACATGAGAGACGTGAGCGCAGCCGTTAGGACGAGACTGCAGCCCTTCTGTTAGCCGCATCTTCCTAAAATAATCCATTCCCTGGCAAAGACTCGGTAATCAGGATTGTTTTATTTTATTTTTCTTAAAAAAATCATTTGAGGAGATCAAACCGAATTTGGTAATTTGTGAATAGTTGTCTCCCAGTAATCAAGCGGTGTCTCTCTCGAAGATGTCTCGGGCGATGTCTCTGAATCAACAGCTCTTAATGTCAATGATGAGGCCGTAGGATGTGAGAAGCAAATGGTCTTCTCTTCATTATTATTAATACCATCTTCTGTGTTTTGCTAAATAATGAATGGAATTATTTTTTGTAAAGAGTTTTCAGCCAAACTGGTTTATACTGGGAAAAACCTGGGGGGACTGCACTAAAATGTACAGATACATCTGGGGTCTCCTTTACTATTGTAAAGTTAGGACGGGAAGTTATGTACAGCGAGGGCCATAAAACTTAACAATTCACAGTCTGGATACATAAAGAGACTGGGTTGATTCTGTAAAAAAATGGCATCAGGGCCATCCAGTCAGGGGCGCTTGCACAGCAATGTGTAGTCTCTGTTCCCTGCTTCCTATTTTATATAGCACATATACATGTGGATATATATGTCACTGGGGTCCCATACACACGGTGTGTGAAGTCACTGAGGTGATGTCCTATACACAGGGTGTGTGTGATGTCACTGGGGTCCCATACACATGGTGTGTGAAGTCACTGAGGTGCTATCCTATACACAGGGTGTGTGTGATGTCACTGGAGTCTCATACACATGGTGTATGAAGTCACTGAGGTGATGTCCTATACACAGGGTGTGTGTGGTGTCACTGGGGTCCCATACACATGGCATATGAAGTCACTGAGGTGATGTCCTATACACAGGGTGTGTGTGATGTCACTGGGGTCCCATACACATGGCGTATGAAGTCACTGAGGTTATGTCCTATACACGGGGTGTGTGTGATGTCACTGGGGTCCCATACACATGGCGTATGAAGTCACTGAGGTTATGTCCTATACACAGGGTGTGTGTGTGATGTCACTGGGTCACCGTATGAAGTCACTGAGGTGATGTCCTATACACAGGGTGTGTGTTTGATGTCACTGGGTCACCGTGTGAGGTCAATGAGGTGATGTCCCATACACAGGGTGTGTGTGATGTCACTGGGGTCCCATACTCTGCCAAATCCCAAAAGTCTCATAAATGGGATGAGATAAGTACATTAATGTGATGTCACTAAGGTCAGGCACAGGGAGGGGAAATAAGACACCTCTCTTGTGGTTAACAGAATTACTCGATCTATACCGGGGTTAAAAGTGCCTTCTTCTTTCGGGAAGGAAATCTCTCATCCAATGCAGAAGGAGAACTAGGTGCCGTCGACAGCTCCTCCTCGGCTTTAACTCACTGGCAGGAGGCTGAGTTGGCTGCGGTGGGATCACTGGAATCAGCAGTGACATCCCACGGTTCAGGGTCCCATAACGTCCAGTGACCACACTCATGCCTTGAGTTTAGGCGTTCATTTTCTAGGATCTCGCTCTATTACCTGTTACCTGCCCCATACATTAACCCAGACGGTAAAGGCACCCATGATTCTCCCATAAAGACGTTTAGTTTTGGGTGCGTTTCTTCCATGACTGAGCAGACAGCTCTGATAAGATGCTGCTAAAGTTTGAGGCTCATCTGTTATTTTTAAGACAACGCGCAGCCCGCTAGGGAAATCTCTTCTGTCCCCGCTGGAAGACACCCCGCTTACCGCAGAGGACTCGGCGCTTTGTTCTTCTGATCACTCGTGGCTTTATCCGGGTAGCTGCAGATTTGCCCTCCTCCAACTCGTGCAGAAAGTTCTGATCGTTTTGTGTTTCTGAACTGGGCGGGTATTTATCGCTGGATCATTACCCGTCAGTAGAAACCCCCCAGGATGAAGATGTCTTCCTGCGTGCACAGAACGCGGGCTCGTGTGAAGGAGGAACAGGATGCTTCTTGTACCCACCGCCTGATCAGATCAAATCGCTAATTGGAAGTTTTGGCAGATATATGTAATTAGCAGGCTGGGTTCTCGTGAGAAGCTGCTAATTTTTATTCACTGTGGGTGGTTCAGGACGGCAGGGAATTCACAGGCTGCGTGGATTTAGCACAAAGAGCGAATTCATTCATCCCGTATTATCTGGCTTCACAGGCACTGTTACCTCTCCAACGCGGAGAAACGAGCCAAGCACGCAGGTGGCGGGGCCAGAGCCGTCTTCAGAGAAATACCCTGAAGATCCCGCGATTCGAGGAGACGCTGCACTGGGTTAGCAGGTTATTTTAATGAAGTGATTCAGGGATCCGCTTCATAGATCTGCCAGGATCCTTATTTCCCAGCGTACAAACCAACAGGATCCATAAATGGAGCCACCTGTATCTCCTGACAGCGGCCATTAAATAATAGTAGTAATAATACCTCTTAACCTTTTGTTTACCAGAGGATCTCGAATGGAGCAAGACGTTTTCAGGCCTTTTGGCAACAAACAGATAAGGGAAATGTGAATAATTTTAGCATTCTAGCCGATATTGTCCTAAACTGCAGCAGAAACAAGAAATACGGACCCCAGGCTACCTTACAAGCAGGTCTATGAAAAATAGATTTAACAAAAAAACGGAAAATAAAAAACATGTTTTTCTCTACAAAGAGAAGCACTGAGCTCGCCAAACCTCAAGGGCGATTTCACGCGCCGGGAGTAACCGGGTAATTATGGTTTGTCACTGTTTATTGATCATTACTGGAAAAAGGGAATAACCGTATTCGGCTCCATCCCACGTGCATCCGCCGTCGGATCTCTGCTACGTATAGAAAGTAATTAATACGGTACGGAGGGTCCGCCGTCGGATCTCTGCTAGGTATAGAAAGTAATTAATACGGTACGGAGGGTCCGCCGTCGGATCTCTGCTACGTATAGAAAGTAATTAATATGGTTCGGAGGGTCCACTGTCGGATCTCTGCTACGTATAGAAAGTAATTAATATGGTACGGAGGGTCCGCCGTCGGATCTCTGCTACGTATAGAAAGTAATTAATACGGTACGGAGGGTCCGCCGTCGGATCTCTGCTACGTATAGAAAGTAATTAATACGGTACGGAGGGTCCGCCGTCGGATCTCTGCTACGTATAGAAAGTAATTAATACGGTACGGAGGTTCCGCCGTCGGATCTCTTCTACGTATAGAAAGTAATTAATACGGTACGGAGGGTCACCGAAAGCCATTTGGCTGGACCCGAAATTATTTAAAGGAAAATAAAGGAGTCTGCAAAACAAGGGCATTAAGGGAAAAAGCACCAAGAAATGGTAAAGCGCATTAAAATGTGTGGATCTACAAGCCATGCAAATAAATTTGTTCTATTCAGAGTTGTCCATCCAGGGACAATTCCTGGGAACTCTCGGGGTTTTTATCCCATTCGCAGGCTGAAGGGGCAGATTCTCAGGGTCAAACAGTCTTGAGCTGTCAATGCAGGTGACTCAAGAGAGCCTTTAAATAACACCAAGACGAGGCTTCCATGAGGAACGGCATTAGAGCCATTTGGGTAACACAACTGGCGAGTCAATACATGGAATCTTCACACTGAGCTCTTAAAGAGTTAATATTTCAAAAGTCTCAGGGTCGGCTTATTTTGAAAGTTCTTGGTGTGCCAGTTACCCGGTAACACCCGCGGGATATGTGTAAAGATGGAGTAATTAACGTAATTCCTGCAGCAAGATGGAGCCTTGAGCCGTTAAGTTAGCCTGCAGAACATGAGCGCTAAACAGAGAACACTCATGGGGGCAATTCTAAAAGCTAGTTCTAAACATGGCACAGTCACCATGGAAACCAGGTTTAGCACTTTGCCCCACAACTGCATGAAGCAGCCGCTTTGCCAGTAGAGGTCAGGGGTCACGGGACATGCAAGAGACGTGTAGCGTGTGCACTGGGAGAATATGATGTGTGTACTGGAGTGATTCAGTGTGTGTGTGCGCATGTTGTGTGTACGTTATATGTACATTATATGCGTAGGATGTGCATGATAAGTATGTGCTGTGATGCGTTGTGTATCCACGGCCAGGTGGCCTCTCACGACTCCCATAACTGCCCCATTCAGTAACTCCTGCTCCTCTCACCATGTTGAGATCTTCAATCCCAGCCCTTCCCTCTGGCTTCTCACAAATACCCCACCCCTGGGGTACAATTTCATGCATAAGTGTCACGTTTAAAATCTACCGTTTATTTCCAGAGACGATGTATTCTGTAACACAATGCCGGTTCCTGAGACTATTCATCGGCTGTAATTTCGCAGTTTAAGTCGTTTCTAAGCGTTGACTTCGCTCGTTTATAATGTTTCCGTTTCAAAGACGTAAAGCCCTTTATGAGATGTTGCTCCTGGAATCACCGGAGAAGTATTACGGGATCTAATGATTCCTCTATGAGATTCACTCGTCATAATCCTATTTTCAGATAGCAGCGTGGACAGTGTCCCTGGATTATTTTTAACCCTGTGCAGGTCTGTTTCACCCGCAGTAATTAGCAATTTAAAAATTAAAATGAACATTAAAATGAACAGTTGTCAGGTCTGAGGTCTGACCACATCCCCGGCCTCCAGTACCGCACAAGCCGCATTCAGTATAGGCCACATCCCCAGTCTCGTTAACCCATTGTGATTCTGTGCTGCCCTTGACCTTCTGGACTGGTTATTATCTGTTTATTGATGGACTGCCACCTATTGGGTGACTACAGCAGTCCCACCAGTATTCTTGGCATGGGTCTACTTCACTAACGCCAAAGTGCGTAAACCAGGCCTCGACAAACCCCAGACGCCAGGTCCCCACGGTGACTAGAAACCAGTTCCTGGTGCCCAGGGCTTTGCAGGACAAGGGGACAAAAAATGGCCAGGGCTAGCACTGTGAATTGCACCGTTGTTCATTACATGACCCCGCTGGGAGCCTCACGGCATCTGCTTCACCGCGCCCCCCGCAGGAAAGCATAGAGTGCTGCATTCACAATGGCAGAAGATTGGTAGCGGTGTGGCAGGTTTCTACGAGGTTCCGGGGGTAGTGTATGTATGCGTATACGTCTGTATACTGTAGTATCAGTGTGTATGTGTCTGTCCTGAACCCCGCAAAAGGGAACCCACAGGCTCATCCTAAACCTTACCGAAAGGACTCACAGACTCATCCTGAACCTCACCGAAAGGACTCACAGACTCATCCTGAACCTCACCGAGAGGACCCACAAGTCTCTCCTGAACCTCACGAGAGGACCCACAAGTCTCTCCTGAACCTCACCGAGAGGACCCACAAGTCTGTCCTGAACCTCACGAGAGGACCCACAAGTCTCTCCTGAACCTCACCGAGAGGACCCACAAGTCTCTCCTGAACCTCACCGAGAGGACCCACAAGTCTCTCCTGAACCTCACGAGAGGACCCACAAGTCTCTCCTGAACCTCACCGAGAGGACCCACAAGTCTGTCCTGAACCTCACGAGAGGACCCACAAGTCTCTCCTGAACCTCACCGAGAGGACCCACAAGTCTGTCCTGAACTTCACAGAGAGGACCCACAAGTCTCTCCTGAACCTCACCGAGAGGACCCACAAGTCTCTCCTGAACCTCACAGAGAGGACCCACAAGTCTCTCCTGAACTTCACCGAGAGGACCCACAAGTCTCCCCTGAACCTCACCGAGAGGACCCACAAGTCTCTCCTGAACTTCACCGAGAGGACCCACAGGCCCATCCTGAACCTCACAAACGGGACCCACGGGTTCATTCTGAACCTCACCCATCAAATTGAATCATTTTAATTCAAAATAATGAATAATTAGAGCATCTTTGTTCTGACTGGAGGAGGAGGTTCGTCTTTCTCTTCATTGAGTGTGGGTGTAGACCTTGGGCCTGGACATTATTAAAAATTCCTAAATTAACAGACTTATTACCCTGAGTAGAAACAGATTCATTGAAGGTCAGGAATATTCTGCCAGTGGAATAAAGAGGAATTAAGAAATCAGGACTCAATAAAGCAACTAAAGTACCTACCCCATGTTTTACCCCAGTCACTGCTATCCCACAAGGAAAAAAGAGAATTTTTCCAAAATTTCCATCACAATTTATATCAAAATGAGGAAAAATCCAGAGACATGAAGCACATTGATGATCAAAGGACGTATAAATGCGAAATAATTATCAGCAGCTCCCATCATCAGCGTTTACACATCAATAGGTTCAGTCGTTAACAGATAAAGAAATTCAAAGAAAACACCAAAAAAACCAAGCAGGCATGGGCCGCGATACTCTGCTTACAGCACGGAACATAGAGGAACTTACCCCGGAATAGGAAGGCTTTGCTCCCATTGTGCACCCCAGGAACCTGCGTCACCCCTCGTGTGCCATTCACTAGATCCAGTTCGGTTATTACATCGATTTGTAAATCCAGGTCTGTCCCAAATCCCGTCACTGCACATAAAACGGAGAAATACGTGAAATGTTTCAGGAGCATTTTATAGAAAGAACATTCCAAACACACATGTAAAATCTGACCCAATCTCTGAACATGTTCACAATGTAACTGCCAGTTTGCAACCTTTCCATCTGCCATGCTGTGTGCATTCCTCCGGGTACCATGAAACTAGCATCACGGCCTCTAAAATACATCGATGTATCATGAGCCGAACACAATACTTCATCATATATCATCCGGACACACAAAGAAATGGTCGGCCGCCGAGGCTCCGATGAACAAGACACATGTTTACAGCGAGCAGATTATGCAGAAACAACCAATCTAACATTTACCTATGCATAATATGTAATACATCATTTATTTCGCCCTTAAAAAAATCCACCTGACCCTCGCAGTGTGATGGAGAGTACCCTCCAGTCCTCCCCAACCTTACCCCAGAGATCAATCATAAGCCCCTTTTTGAAATAGGAAAAACTGCGCAATTTCCGCACCCGCTTGCTGTGTTAATGTGATATTCTGATATAAATATAATAAAGGCATCAAACTAGCATCTCAGGGGTCCCTGGGGCCCCTTTTCCTGCATACATGTTGGGGCGTATCTATCAAAATCAGAGCAATTCCAATAAGCAGAAACTATCAGGCAATTTAGAAGAAACATTCCTTGGGTTTCCATAGTAACTACTCCATGTTTAGCTCTCAGGGGGCTATTCACAAAGGTTTGAGCTTTGCTGACATGACAGCCGTGTCAGGCAACTCAGCTGAGCCGGCCGAAAATATCTATTCACTGAAAGGAAACTCTCGACTCACATTACGGTCGTGTGAATAGTTCAGTTGTAACAAATGGTTTCAACTCAACAAAATATCCACTCTGGAGGAGGCGAGGTGACCCCAAAAAACTATTTCAAGGTCACTCACTTGCCGCTGAAGAATAACAGAGTACAGAGCGCGGCCAGTCCGGTGCAGTGTACCCTGCACATCCGGCTGGGATACTGTAACCAGGACCCTGGTCAGGAGCACAGGCTATGACATCATCAGATGAAATGTTAACAATGAAACTCATGTCAGGAAAGGTTTGCTGTCCTTGAGTGATAATCAGAAGCCTGTTCACACAGATGTGCCCCATGTTATTTGCAGTTAATTACACGTAACTGGAAGGATAATTCTCTGCACCTGCACTCATTATCCCGAAAGAGATTCTGGGTAAAGCATTCGCGGTATTCCCACCACAGGCCGTGGCTCCTTCCCCGCGGAGCAGCCCGTCTGAGGCAGTCAAACGAACGCTTTGTCCTCTCCTGTCTATGATCTCCTCATTCTCCTTCCCACTTTCCTGAGAGCCCTGAAACCAGCCCCGATGGGTTTCATTCCTCCGGTAACGCGTTTATTCCCTCTGGAGTCTTTCACAAGACTATTTTTGGTTCCCGCCGTTTTGTTTTTTTCTGAATAGGTTTCTCTTTGTGAAAATGCAGCAAAGTTGCCATTGAGAATCACTGAAGGGACGTTGCTTTTAATCCTCAGCCCGAGGAGCTGGCGCCGTGTGTTATTACCAAAACATTTCAGATACATAGTAATCATCGGCAGCAATGCTTTAGATCAGAGCGAGAATAAACAAATGGAAATTTAGTCCTTCAGTCATCAACATTTCTCCACATCCCGAGACACAGCACAGGAATAAGTGTGATACACCGGGACTTCACGCGTGTTCGCTCAGGTTAGATTACACGTGAAATTGGTCGTCCATGCATGTGTCCAGAGCACGACAACGCAGGACAGGGCAGAATTAAGCAGAATCAAAGCGCTGTGACAGGGAATGTTAATGACTCCGTCCTGCTAATTATCAGGAACACATGGTATCATTGTCACAAAGCCTCAAGCATCCTCACATCGAGACGCATCCGAGAATGAACCACCTCAAACGTGTGAAATGATCTTAATAGATAAGGTGGTAAAAACGCTGGGTGATCCTTCCCGGTGATTCAGACACCTGCGCCTCCCCCGACGAAAAATGAATTACCCCCAAGAAATACCAGAACAAAGAATGAAGCATAGAGAATACGAGCAACACTAGATCAAGACAGGTCTATGTGGATCAAGAGTAGGAGGGTTAGGTAGAAGGGTTGATGGACACCAGTCTCAAAAGTACTCCATGTGTACAAAGAGCCTGCAGCTGTACTCAGCCCTTTGACGTGACGCACGGAGAGAGAGCTGACTGATCCCAGCTCCAAGAGCCAAGAGCGGACGCATGTCCTGCACGGAAGAGAAAGTGGTAGAATTCACTGCCCCCCCCCCCATTAGGAGAGCAGCAGATACACAGCCCCAGCTTTTAGTTTTTATCGGAACTCTGCAAATCGGTGCTTTTTGTCTTTTACTCAATTTCATTGTTTAGAAGTATTTGCTTTCCATGTCTGTCCATCTTCATCTAGGAGCAGGTAACCGAGTCAGAATTCCAGCCGTCAGCAGCTCATAAAAATGCAGACCTAGAAAGTCAACTTTAAACTTCCCGATTTCATACTGGGACACGTAAATGAGTGGCTTTCCGTGACTGGCCCCAAGGGCCACAATCGTGTCACACTTGGGATTGCCTATTGTCAGTCGTCCCTAGAACATGGAGCCCCAGAGCACAAGGTCAGACCCGTAAATCAGCACTAAACACGACTTATTCTGTTACAGCCTCATCTAAGTAAATTACACGTGCAAGTAATTACACAGTGAAGAGTATTGTTAAGTTCTTAGCCTAAGTGCTAATGACTAAACAATAATTATACGTTCCTGGAGGGTCTCAGACCAATAGGCAGCTTGCATGGAGAGTGTAAGTGGCAGTGAAGACAGGGCTTTCCACAAAGCGAGAGGGAGGGACAGCTGTGTGAGCTGCGCTGATGATGGGAGAGTGAGAGAATGTGTACGGCTATGGTGATAGAGTGTGTGTATGTGTAAGTGTATGGTGGTAGCGTGTATGCATATGTTAGTATATGGAGCGTATGGTATAAGCATGTGCGAGAGGATGATGTTAGCATGTATGCGTGTGTTACTGTGAGTATATGTGTCAACATATGGTGTCAGGAGTGGTGTTAGAGTGAGTTTGTATGTTCGTATGTGCACGTGTTAAGTGGGAAGAAATACCCCAGCCCGGGGCTACTAACCCTAGGCTCATCCCTGTCACTGTTAGAGGATACACCAATAATGCTTATTCCCTGTAGAACGTTCTGTTAACGGGTCCTAGAGGTGCATCCGGTCCACCTCCCCATAAGGAGCACATGTCTCTCTAACCTTGAATCCAGTGTTTACGAGAAACACACCATACACTCACACGAAGCTGCGCACGTTCTACATTTACATGTAAAGAAACTAATCCACAAGCTTTGACCCAAGAAGCTCTAACCGCATTATATTGGGATTAGACTGGGATCTTGCATTTTCCTCCATCGGCACAGACGTTCTAGGCTCTAGACTGGGTCTTGCCATATCTCCTGAGCCCTTACTCATGATGGGAGCTGTCTATGTAATATCAGATCTTTATGAGTCCCACCTCAGCCTCCAGTTCTCCCAGTTTGAAGGGGACCCATTCCAGGGTGTCATTTCGCACACGCAAATCACTTCATGTTCTTTCAGTCCAAGTATCTCCATTGGCTTGTGTTAACCCCTAATCTGCCAACATCCTGTATACAGTCACACTGATGAGGCCAAACACTGTTCCTTTTCACCTGTGCCAACACAGGGAATTTGAGTATGAAGGGTTAAAAATATTTACAGCAGATAGGGAGGGGGGTTGCTTTCTATTCACCAATGAATCCCCCCCCTCTAAAAAAGCCCCTCAGCACAGAGCAGGGAGGCAGACCACAGGTGCCCACCGAAAAGGGACTCCGCTCACAGAAGTAAAGGGTTAATAGTAAAGCTTTTGGACCAAGGGTCAAATCGTTCCTGAAAAGCATCAAAAATGCATTTTTATGTAAAAATACCTACTACATACATTGAGTATTTGTTCTCTATTCCATCATCGTCACTGTTACCGGCTGCTTTCACATCATTTGGATTCATACAATTATCAAGGTCACATTCATCGCAGAATCGCCGAACACAACAAGCACGTCCCGCGGCCGCCACACACTGAATGCCAACCGACAAACAAGAAATACCCTCCTCTGCAGCACGTAATGGGGCAGAATATCACCTGCCATACGTCCACCAGGCACGGGATTCATGACATCACCAGGCTTATAGAGGGTATAGCGTGCAGAGAATCAGCTCGATGGGTTAAAAATATGTAGTGAAGAGTTTACTATTACAAACAAATAATGGTTTTTATATTAACACAAATTCTGCATATAAAATAAACACTGTGAAACGCAGCCCAAGGGCTTGCAATCTACTCGGAAGACATTTAACGTCAGTGTTTGTACCTTTTTTTTTCTCTCGACTACGTTACTGAATGTAACTAAGTAATAAGAATGAAGGAAATTTATTATTTAAGACTCATTCAAGAGCAGAAATAACAAGACTCCACATAACCAAACAGGAAAGCACAGAAAGTGTTATGATTACATCATCAGAAAAAAGATGACATCACCTTAGCTCTCAAAAAGTATGCATGGGGAGACTCATCTGATGAAGCCATGGACTGGAAATGGAGATTGTACATCCTGGGTCAGTGCACTGCATGTGTGTGGTTACCTGAGCCCGCAGGTATGTAAACAATGAATGAGGAGGGGGCTGATTTACCTAGAAAAATGATAAAGGTGTCGGTTATCAGGCTGGGGCTACGTTCATGTCTGTGGATTTTTTTAGGTGTGATGTCACTGAGGTCTCATGCAGGGGGTGGGTTTGATGTCACTCAGGTCTCATGCAGGGGGTGGGTTTGATGTCACTGAGGTTCCATGCAGGTTTTTTTTTATGTCACTGAGGTCTCATGCAGGGGGTGTGTGATGTCACTGAGGTCCCATGCAGGGGTTTTTTGATGTCACTGAGGTCTCATGCAGGGGGTGGGTTTGATGTCAGATCTCATGCAGGGGGTGTTTGATGTCACTGAGGTCTCATGCAGGGGGTGAGTTAGATGTCACTGAGGTCTCATGCAGGGGGTGGGTTTGATGTCAGATCTCATGCAGGGGGTGTTTGATGTCACAGAGTCTCATGCAGGGGGTGTTGGATGTCACAGAGTCTCATGCAGGGTCACCTGCGCATACACGCCCCCTCCAGGAACAAGACTTACTGACACATTAAACACCTTTTGATGGAAAAGAATGGAAAGACATTCAGGAAAAGGGAGCGGGGAGGACCCTGCATGTTTCAGGGACCATCTCTGTAGATTGTGTGAAGGGATGGATTAAGTTTTAATGCAGTTTTCAGGGTTTCTTCTCATAGTAAACGCTGGAGGGCCGGTTACTGTGTATAAGGGACTGAAGCCGGTTACTGTGTATAAGTGACTGAAGCCGGTTACTGTGTATAAGGGACTGAAGCCGGTTACTGTGTATAAGTGACTGAAGCCGGTTACTGTGTATAAGGGACTGAAGCCGGTTACTGTGTATAAGGGACTGAAGCCGGTTACTGCGTATAAGGGACTGAAGCCGGTTACTGCGTATAAGTGACTGACGCCGGTTACTGCGTATAAGTGACTGAAGCCGGTTACTGCGTATAAGGGACTGACGCCGGTTACTGTGTATAAGTGACTGAAGCCGGTTACTGTGTATAAGTGACTGAAGCCGGTTACTGTGTATAAGTGACTGAAGCCGGTTACTGTGTATAAGGGACTGAAGCCGGTTACTGTGTATAAGTGACTGAAGCCGGTTACTGTGTATAAGTGACTGAAGCCGGTTACTGTGTATAAGTGACTGAAGCCGGTTAGTGTGTATAAGTGACTGAAGCCGGTTACTGTGTATAAGTGACTGAAGCCGGTTACTGTGTATAAGTGACTGAAGCCGGTTACTGTGTATAAGTGACTGAAACCGGTTACTGTGTATAAGGGACTGACGCCGGTTACTGTGTATAAGTGACTGAAGCCGTTTACTGTGTATAAGTGACTGAAGCCGGTTAGTGTGTATAAGGGACTGAAGCCGGTTACTGTGTATAAGTGACTGAAACCGGTTACTGTGTATAAGGGACTGAAGCCGGTTACTGTGTATAAGGGACTGACGCCGGTTACTGCGTATAAGGGACTGACGCCGGTTACTGCGTATAAATGACTGAAGCCGGTTACGGCGTATAAATGACTGAAGCCGGTTACTGCGTATAAATGACTGAAGCCGGTTACTGCGTATAAGTGACTGAAGCCGGTTACTGTGTATAAGGGACTGACGCCGGTTACTGTGTATAAGTGACTGAAACCGGTTACTGTGTATAAGGGACTGACGCCGGTTACTGTGTATAAGTGACTGAAACCGGTTACTGTGTATAAGGGACTGACGCCGGTTACTGTGTATAAGTGACTGAAACCGGTTACTGTGTATAAGGGACTGACGCCGGTTACTGTGTATAAGTGACTGAAGCCGTTTACTGTGTATAAGTGACTGAAGCCGGTTAGTGTGTATAAGTGACTGAAGCCGGTTACTGTGTATAAATGACTGAAGCCGGTTACGGCGTATAAATGACTGAAGCCGGTTACTGCGTATAAGTGACTGAAGCCGGTTACTGTGTATAAGGGACTGACGCCGGTTACTGTGTATAAGGGACTGAAGCCGGTTACTGTGTATAAGTGACTGAAGCCGGTTACTGTGTATAAGTGACTGAAGCCGGTTACTGTGTATAAGTGACTGAAACCGGTTACTGTGTATAAGGGACTGACGCCGGTTACTGTGTATAAGTGACTGAAGCCGGTTACTGTGTATAAGGGACTGAAGCCGGTTACTGCGTATAAATGACTGAAGCCGGTTACTGCGTATAAATGACTGAAGCCGGTTACTGCGTATAAGTGACTGAAGCCGGTTACTGTGTATAAGGGACTGACGCCGGTTACTGTGTATAAGGGACTGAAGCCGGTTACTGTGTAAGCCTAAAGCCTAAAACGGGCCGAAGCGTCTTTATAAACCCGGAGCGAAACACCGAATACACAGCAAAGAGCACAAAACCGTTTCCGTGGCAAATGAGCCACACATAGAACCCCAAAACAGAGTCCGGGCCGGGGTCTGCATACAGAGGCCATAGACGCCTTACGACTGCAGTTCCACCAACTCCGCTGAACACTCATTTCGAGTGAATCGCATGAATTCAGTCTTTTACTTTTACAATAAATTCAGAACCTGGAAACTGCCCAAATCCGTCTGGATCTGGGGGATTCCACTAAGAATCGAGCAGCTAGGAAAGGGTTACAGCTAGCAGGAGACCCCCAGGTAAAAGGTGCAGGGATGTCAATCACTCCACGCTCCACCAATGAGCAACAAGCGCATTATCAGCGGATACGCAGCATCCCTATACAGAGCAACAAGCGAGTTATCAGCGGATATGCAGCATCCCTATACAGAGCAACATGCGCGTTATCAGCGGATACGCAGCATCACTATACAGAGCAACATGCGCGTTATCAGCGGATACGCAGCATGCCTATACAGAGCAACATGCGCGTTATCAGCGGATACGCAGCATCACTATACAGAGCAACATGCGCATTATCAGCGGATACGCAGCATCCCTATACAGAGCAACATGATCGTTATCAGCGGATACGCAGCATCCCTATACAGAGCAACATGCGCGTTATCAGGGGGTACGCAGCATCACTATACAGAGCAACATGCACGTTATCAGCGGATACGCAGCATGCCTATACAGAGCAACATGCGCGTTATCAGCGGATACGCAGCATCACTATACAGAGCAACATGCACGTTATCAGCGGATACGCAGCATCGCAATACAGAGCAACATGCGCATTATCAGCGGATACGCAGCATCGCTATACAGAGCAACATGCGCGTTATCAGCAGATACGCAGCATCACTATACAGAGCAACATGCGCGTTATCAGCGGATACGCAGCATCGCAATACAGAGTAACATGCGCGTTATCAGCGGATACGCAGCATCACTATACAGAGTAACATGCGCGTTATCAGCGGATACTCAGCATCACTATACAGAGCAACATGCGCGTTATCAGCTGATACGCAGCATCACTATACAGAGCAACATGCGCAAATATTTATACAGCGATTTATAATATTAATTAATCATTAGTCAGAATCTAGCACTCCACTCATTTATAGTGATGGGAGTTAAGAGTCCACTCACAGATTCCATCCCACGCCTCGTAGGGTTAAATCCCAGCTGAACGGTGCGTATTTTGGGGCTGGTGCATGCACCTGGGGCAATATCACAGACTGGGAAATTAAAACTCATCACTCTCAGCCATCCCCAAATCCTGCAAGAAACCGCCCTCGGCTCCCTCGCAATACTGTGACCGGCGATCACTCAGGAAACCCTTGGTCCTGTTACTGGCCCCCCGTCACCGTTTTCCTGGCCACAATATCTGCCCCCTACCCCACCTGGGTTATCTGCCCCCGCCTGGGCTATCTGCTCCTTACCCCACCTGGGTTATCTGCCCCCTCCCCCGCCTGGGCTATCTGCCCCCCTCCCCCGCCTGGGCTATCTGCCCCCCCTACCCCACCTAGGCTGTCCACCTGCACCGAATGCGTACCCAAGAAATGTTACCCTTAACCCCTTAATGTCAGGAACCCGGCGCATCCACGCGAGCCCACCCAGCGCATCCACGCGAGCCCACCCAAGAAATGTTACCCTTAACCCCTTAATGTCAGGAACCCAGCACATCCACACAAGCCCACCCAAGAAATGTTACCCTTAACCCCTTAATGTCAGGAACCTGGCGCATCCACGCGAGCCCACCCAATAAATATTACCATTAACCCCTTAATATCAAGAACCCAGCACATCCACACGGGATTACCTAAGAAATCTTACCCTTAACCCTTTAATGTCAGGAACCCAGAGCATCCACGCGAGCCCACCCAAGAAATATTATCCTTAACCCCTTAATATCAAGAAGCCAGCGCATCCACGCAAGCCCACCCAAGAAATATTACCCTTAACTGCTAAATATCAGGAACCCTGCGCTCCAACACGAGCCCACCCAAGAAATATTACCCATAAACCCTAAATATCAGAAACCGGGCGCTCCCACGCGAGCCCACCAAAGAAATATTACCCTTAACCCCTTAATATCAAGAAGCCAGTGCATCCACGCAAGCCCACCCAAGAAATATTACCCTTAACCCTTAAATATCAGGAACCCCGCGCTCCAACACGAGCCCACCCAGGAAATATTACCCTTAACCCTTAAATATCAGGAACCCCGCACTCAAACACGAGCCCACCCAAGAAATATTACCATTAACCCCTTAATATCAGAAACCGGGCGCTCCCAAGCGAGCCCACCCAAGTTACCTTTAACCCTTTAAGATCAAGAATCCCTTCAAGAAACCACTGGGCTTTTACTGCCGTGATTAACCCATAACCCGCTGTCCTCCTGAGGTGCTTTCCTGCAGTTGGAGCCTTTGAAGGGCGTTCGGTGGCCGGCTAGTTTATTCACCAGGATGGAGCCGCCAGCGGCAGCGGGGGGAGTCGGCCCATGGGCTCCGTTTCATTTACTCCGGTAAAGAAATAGACAAGTCCTTAACTCTTTCCCTACCACATGGATGCGAGAGCCTAAGGCAAGGAGACTGGGCTATGGGGCAACTGAATGAAGCAGAACAACCCAGGGATGCCGCATTACTGAGCTGACCTGGGCCAATGGGGTAGCAGGGGCTGTTTGTTTCGGCCACGACTGACCCCCCTCTCACATCCTCCGGGGTAACTGCCCTGAACCCCTCGTATCTGGCACCAGCTTGGGGCAACTAACCAGATAATGTCTGCACCAGCCAGGCAGCTGTGTCTGCAGCCCCTGAGTGGCAGCAGGGGGCAAATTATACAGAGGGGTGTTGTATCCATGGTGACACCCCAAACTCAAAACAGGGACAGAGAGCCAACCAGGGGGCAGGCGAGGGTCACACAGCAGCGAGAACACACGGAATCCAACAGGCGTGCAATACCACCCACTGTATAACAACCATACACAGGCACAAAGAAATGTACACAACGAACACACAACGCAAAGAACGGTGCACACAACAAACACACAACGCAAAGAACGGTGCACAGTACACACAACGCAAAGAACTGCAGAGTACACACAACAAACACACAACACAAAGAAATGTACAGAACGGTACAAAGTACAAACAACGAACACACTACAATCACACAAAAAAAACACAACACAAAAAGATGTACAGAACGCACTCAATAAAAAGAATTGCATAGAACACATGAGAGCAAAGCAAACACACACGCGGTGCAAACACACACGGTGCAAAAACACACAACATACACAATGCATTCACACACTGTGCAAACACGCACACGGTGCAAACACACACGGTGCAAACACACACACAATGCATACACACACTGTGCAAACACACACGCGGTGCAAACACACACACGGTGCAAACACACACACGGTGCAAAAACACACAATGCACACACACTGTGCAAACACACACACGGTGCAAACAGGTACCTGGTGCAAACACACACAACACACACACAATGCATACACACACAACACACACACACCATGCATACACATAAATGTATCACATACACGTTGGAGTCATTGCTGGGTCCTGTCATATAACGCGCGCTCACCCTCCTCACTGCCTCCAAAATCTGCCCGACTATCACCCCTCTACGGTAGAGGCTCTACCCCACCCACTCCCTGGACACAACTGCCCCATTATCCCTGTCCAGCCTTACCTGCCCCGGCAGCGAGCACACACACCCAGACAGCGAGCATCCCCTCCATGTGTGCGGGTCTGAGGGTCCCGAGATCCGGCGTCGATGGAAGTCGGGGCTCCCGCGTTCAGCACTGACTCCCGGACAGCTCGGCAAACTGACTGAGCTTTGAGAACATACCACTAGCGCCCACGGGGGAGTCCCACGGCCACCATTCAGCCTACTTCACACCCAAACACACCCGCGCAAATGGATACGCCCGCTACACTGCCACTTCCCCACGAAAGACAGTGGGCTCTCTCCTTAAAAGCTCGCGTGGGAGATGGACACACTTTGTTAGAAGATGGGTTCCCCCCATCCTCCTCTCATAGATTTATCTTGGTTTAATCTCCCAGAGAAACTCGAACTGATACAGAGAGCGAAGTCTGAGGTAAATACAGGACATGGGCAAATCATAAAGCAAGTGCGGGGCTGAGGTGAGCGCAGGGGCAAATACAGGGCAAGGGCAACTAAGAAGGCCAGGGCAAATACAGGTCAGGGGCAACTACAAGTAAACCAAGGGCAAATAGAGTGCAGGGACAGATTCAAGGCTATGGTGAACAGAGGAAAGGGTATAATACTGGACTGGTGCAGGGGCAAATATATGTTGGGCTGGGGCAAATAAAGATTAGAGGTAAATTCAGACATGCTGCAGCAGATACAGGCCCAGGATTGGAACAGGGGCAATTCCATGGCAGGGGCAAATGCAGAGTAGAAGCCCTTCAACACTAATTATTATGGCGCGGGATGCTGTCCATGAGGGCCCCAACACCTTTTGTGCAAGTTAAGGGTAGATTTTGTTTATTACCCTGGTAATTGGAGCCAATAGCCATTTCACAAACATTTCACTTCACAAATGATTTCCACAGAAAATGAAAGTGAGACACAGACTTGGGTTCCATTGAATAGACCCCGAAACAGTGTGAGAAATGACTAAAGAATTATTATTAATGATAATATAATCTTTTATTCATAGAGCTCCGGCTCCTCCGGCTGCACAGAGGGCCCACGAGGGCCCAGTAAACTGCAATCAACAAGTGAGTTACACGCAATGAGTGGGAAAGTCACTCAGGAAAGTCAACAGAGTGGGAGAGGCTGGCTGCAGGTGAGTGGCGCAAAAATCCCTCTCTAAAAGGCTGAATACACAGTAATTGTACCTAGAATTAAAGATAATAAAACTGAAAACATCCCTAGGGTCAGTGCGGGGCCCCAAACGGGTGACATGATCAACAATTGAGGGCCCAAAGCCCCTGCGTAAAGAGAAGCAGGGAACCCTCCTCCAGTCACCAGCCAGCAGAATCTGTAGCCCACCTGCAAGGTTATCAGTAACCCACCCAAAAACACCCAGCGCTGGCAATGGCAGGGTGGCCCTGGCCCCTTAACTCATGAAGCAGTAGATCGAGTACCAGACGCTGTTGGCTTGTGGCCCACTAGTCACTTGCCTGGGGTACGAAATGGCCAGTCCGAGCCTGAATATTCCACTAACCCTGTAAATCCTTTCAGACCTATGCCAACAGATTAAAGGCTGGGGAGGACATACTCACTACTGGCATGGAACCTGGTGTTAAGTAACATTTTGGACTCCCTACACCCATTTTATTTGCCTCTGAACCCCAAGCAAATAGTTTTCCCACCCCGTAGTGTTACTCCTGCCGGCAGCCTCGCCTCCTAAGCATCACACACACACACTGCAAAGGCGCCCCCTGCTGTCCGCTGGCCAATTCCCTGCAGGAAATCCTTCCAGTAAAGAGTTGGAAGGCTGTTTAAAAGGCAAAAGGTCGCCCCATTCCTACAGACCCCTCCATGCCACAAGAAGTCAGACGGGTGATAAACGTGTAAGGAAAACACAAGTTCATTGGGATTCTTTTATTATAACAGGACTACCGAGGCCTCCAATGTTGCCTGGATAGATGGGGCAGGAAATGTAGGGCTTTACCCTGACACTGTGAGCAAGACAAAGATTTTATCCACAGTTCTGCCCATTTGCTGCAGGCTCGGGATACTTGTTCTGTCCACGATGCACAATATATACCTTGAGTTTATAGCAGGTATATTATATTTGCTCCAAATCATATAGAATTAAAGGGATGCGAAGGGAGGAATGTGAAAAGACAATAAAACTGAGAGATTCTTAGTTTTTTACATTAAATGAGATTAAGGTCAGAAATTATTTTTTATTTTAATTTCACTTTTTGTCATGAAATGACCCCCATATTGTGACAGTTCCATTATTAACACAGTGCAGACTGAATGCACAGCTGCCAAGTGTCTCTTCAGAAATGTTTGCTGGGTATGAGTGTATGGCCAATTTCTGTGCTACCCCCAGCCACACCACCAATCGGGTGGAGGGTTGGATTACCAGTCCAAATCCTCCAGGTGAGACTGGCTGTTATGGAAGGCAGACATTCATTGATACCTGTGAATAGTTGTAAATCCAGGCACCCCTCATAGGTAATGTCATATAGAATTTGCGTATATGTCTAATACTGTGCCAGCCCTCCTTAAGTCTACTCCCCATGGTGGAGCTCGGAGAACAATATCTGAATGTTGCTGGTCAGTGTATGTCAAGGTGGAAGTCAGAGATACAAAGTAACAATAATGCCAGCTGAGCAGACCACCCATCATTTCAAGTGGTCTAGATAGATCCAATTTATCAGTGGAAACCTAAAAATATAAAGGGGAAATTGTGTGAAATAGAAAAAAAGTTTAAAATATTTACTTAAATATTGGCCTGAATATTTCTGTTTACTTCCTTATAAACCTCATAGAGTGTCATGCTCTGTGACCATCCGGCCTGGGAGACTGGGGTCACTTATTAGCCCCTAAATGTTGATTGATGTTTACGCCCCCCATTCAGTGCCATTTTCTACCTGAAAAAAAACTATGAAAAATGAAGCCAATCAGAATCGGGGTTAGAAATCAAATAAATGAAACGGAACTAAAATATTTTAACATAAAATAACCTTTTTACTGGAGCTGCTGCTGGGTTATGGAACAGAAGCTTTTTGGGCTCTCTGCTGTTCTTTCCCATATACGTCGGTGCTCTTTAATGTCACAGGAGACCCGGCCTTCTCTCCAGTAAAAGGTTTGCGTAAAAAGCTGGGACCTCCTCAGACTCGTATCATCTCAGGATCTTTCTGACAGGATGCCCTTTGCTAAAGTGACAGGAACACAAGTAGAAGGGATTCTGTCATCACAACCCCTCATGATGCTGAGTGGATATGAATCTACCTGAAACACTTAGTGGAGTGAGTCTGCCCAGTGACCCCCAATTCTGGACCCACAAACCTGTGCCTGAATTACTTTCAGAGAGTGGGAACTGAGTACTCAGGGCTGCTAGTGCTCAAAAGTATCCAGTGGATAGGAACATTCCAGATTACCAGCCTAGTGCTGGGGAGATCACAGCAGTCCAAAGCCTGCACAGACCCAACCATGGCCGAGGTACACGTATTCTCTTTACTTAGTTATTTGCACTAAAGTAAAGAGAATAAGATTTTATTTCCTTTAAGTAAAATTCCTGTAGTGTGTAAAATGTTCCTATAACCAAGTGAACATTTATAAAAGATTTTCTACCTGAGAGGTGCGCGGCCAATTCACTGAGTGGTTTGTTTGTGGCCGTCTGTCCCAATCATCCTGCAAACCATTAATCTCACTATTAGTCTTCTATTCGCAGAGGTATTAGCCATACATTAACGTCAGAGACACTGACTGGTAATCCCACGACTGCTGGATCTTACCTGTCCCCAAACTAATAGCCCCGCGGAATGTGCTCTAAACTTTAATAATAGTAGACCGAGCACCATTTAACACATTATTATTATTATTAATACACATGAAATGGATTTTAGAAAGCACTAATGGAGCTGATGGCCGTCAGGTTCTCTTCAATGTAAGAGGCAGCCTCCATTTCCACCCTCGCCCGGTGGGTCATTCACTTCCTCCTCATTCACTAAAGTTCCCCCCGTCTTCTGCCCGATTTGCAGAGTACCTCGAATTCACATTATCACATAGCAAAAAAAAAAAATCGAAAAGAGACAAAATAAGACACCGCGGGACGTGATGATTTCAACACTGACATTTATTTCACAGTTTGGGACATTTGAACATTATAGAATAAAATAATTTATAACATAAGAATATAATAAGCAATATATATATATATATAATACAATAAATTGCATTTGTACACATAAATACAAAATCTGAGGTAGGGCCTCAAGGATAATAATCTTTTAAAGTTACGTTATAATTATATATGTGTACTATATAGGTTTATACTATATGAATAGAATTATATATATGTGCGTATAGGTAATGTGTGTAATATATACATACATACACATATATATATATATATATATATATATATATATATATATATATATATATGCTCTTTTCCATATACTATATATTTTTCAAGTACAGCTAATGATAAAAATATACAGACGTGATACTCGGGCCTTCGCTTTATTAATATGCGGAAGGAACCCCGGTGTCTGCCTAATAATTTGATATAATGCAAGTTATTAGGAATTAACCTACACAGAGAAATTCCTCAATAAAGGTGCCAAAAAGACACAAAGTATCTTTTAGATAAGACACAAAAACACACAACACAATGTTGTCCACAAAACTGTATTAACGGTGAAGCACATTAATAAGGCAAATGGTTTACCTGACAATGTATCTCATTCTATGAAACATTAATGTTATGAAGCCAAAAGTCAGGCAGCCGCTCGTCACCCGACGCTTATGGAGGAGACGTTTCCTGTCCCTGCCTTCGCTGCGCGTTACAAACGCCAACTCCGAGAGCTCCTCCAGCAGAAACGAGACGGGACCAGGAAATGTCTCATCCCAATTCATCTGTGACCTTATGGTTTTGTGAATTAACCCCATACCACCTGCAATTAGCAATGTGCTGCCTGATCAGGGTGTGAATAATATTGGGAACTCATGTTTTGAAGCCTACAGCCTGAAATCATGTATCTAGCATACAGTCGGTGAATGTACAAAGACCATTTAACAACATTAATTCTTAGGGATTGAGGAATTCTGCATAGTCTAGAACTAAACATGTCCAGTCTAACAACCTGTCATGCAACCTTTAATATGTGGCCTTCCAAATGCGGCAGGCAGGGTCAATAATATGCAAATGACTAGAAGGGGGCATATTACATTCACACTGACACCCATAAAGAAGCAAGACACAAATTTCCACAGCAAACACACAAAACACGCGGGCTCTGATCCTACACATGGATCAACATACAACTAATCAGCAGAGCAATCTGATGAGGCCGATCCCTGACCCCATGGCGCATTACACCACGTTGCCACCAGAAAAAGGCACGGCCAATAACTTGGTGGGGGAGGTGGTGGCACAAAGGGCTTGCTGACAAGACAATTACTAATTGGCCATCACCATTTTGGATAAATGGACCAATTACTGTGAGACTTATAGCAAGGAATCGGGCAACAGACCCTCCCACCGTGAACCATAATATAATTATCGGACACATTTCTGGAAGTATCAGGAAGTCTCAGAAATATCAGAAAACCCTTTAATAATTACAGCATTAAGTTTAGCCACAGCCAAAAGGGGGTGGAGACATGCAAATTAGAGCATTGCTCGTATTTAAAGCATCTATTTTCATGCAGTGTTATTTTGACTAACAGAGGGACTACAGACCTAGCGACATATGCACAAAAATGACAATCTCTGTTCCAACTCACTTCAGCCACTGAACCCTTTAATTAAGAGGAAGCACCAGACCCCAGGGACCTCTACTCTATGGTCCTCTGACCCAGGTTGAGATATACAGAGAAGACATCCCGTAAGCAGAGGAGGAAGACAGGAAGCCAAACATTATTCACCTTGGTTCAAAGCGTGTTTCCTGCAGAGGACTTGATTTCGACTACTGATTCCATGCTTTCACTGATTTGAATTTCCCTACCCAGTGAAGCCAATGAGAGTGTTGACCATCATGCTTGTAAATTTTGCATGGTGATCCTTACCAAGGGATGGTGAAGGAACCACTTCTTTCTGTCCTTGGGTCTAATTTACTAAATATGTGGCTTATACTAGTCGCTTGGCAGCTTAAAGCATCATAAGGGCAAAGGCGACACTGCTTGCCTGTGAAAGTAGAGCCGTCTCTTGGTTAAACCTGAGATGTTCTATCATCGGTGCCCATGACAGTTAGCTCTGTGACGCCTCAATATCTTCAGCAAGAAAACAGCTCTTATTGTGTTTACGGGAGGAAGCCTAAACGTTCTTTTTTTCCCTAAAAATCTTCCCTGCCCTCTCTCCTGTGAAATCCCAACATTCACATTATTTCCTACTGGGAGAAAGACTATTTCACAGACTTTGCAAAGATGCAGTGAAGCAAAACAGAGGAAACAAGTACATTTTCAGAATTAAGAGTTCCATGTGAATTACATGCATGTAACAAACCAAGATGGCCATCCAGAGTATATTACAGAATCAGCTCATAAGATTACCTGTGCTTGTCATTCAAGCTGATGGCTTCTCTTATTCTTATACATGCTGTTTAATAAGACAGGTGCCCACTGGTGCCATGTTATCTTATTTTAAAGGTGTCAGCCCCTGGCATTATCAAGAAGAATGAATTGCCTCAAGCTGTGAAAGTAGAATGGAATTTGTGGACAATTCTGTATGTACAAAGATCTTACATCTACATGAACCGCTTCCGACGTCACCCTGGTGGTCTAAAGCTTGCCCTCTTGGCATAAAAATAAGACGTCATTTGACCTTTACACCAGCAGCAAATTCCTAACCAGTCTTCTTGGAGAAGTCAGGAAACACAGCCATTACATGACTTCCAGTGACATGGACCATTCAACAACCTGCACATCTCGGACAATATACAAATATGGCTTGACATAAGAGAGGATATGCCTTTAAACATTGATATACTATATATATAATATATAGAGTTCTAGTGTTTGCCCACTAAATACATTTAGAAGTTATAGAAAGACATTTAAACAGGGAAAGGGTTTGGTTACTAAACAGCACAGCAAAAACTGTCTCTATTATTGGCTACACGACACAACGAAGATAGAAAATTAGGCACAAATTATACAATGCCTTTTGGTGATGTTCATGAGATCAATGAAGAAACAAATACTTGGCTTAAGTGCAACGGAAATTAAATTTTTCTCTATGTCAGACTCTAGAAATGCAGCAGAGGCGCAATGCCAACAAGACTCTACATGGAAGACGAAGGATTATAGCGTGCGCTCGATAAAAATCCAGTCGGAGGCTCTGGCAATGCATAGTTTGGCCTACTGACTTTAGATTTTTATAATATATACTTAGTATGGCTGTTACAGTTAGTATTTTACATCCCCATTTAATCAATGAAAACTAAGAGTCAATAACAGTGTGGTGCGACCCATTCAATCAGTTTCAGATGCCCAGCATGGTCTGGAAAATGGGATCTGCTGATGAAAATCATTTCTTATCAGGAAGAGGATGAACATTTTCCCTTCATAACTGTAAATTAATCGGTTCTGCATCTAGACAAGCAAACTCAGAAGCATTGGCAGTATTGCAAACAATAAAGGGTATTGGGTACAGTTATTATTGTGCTATATAATGGAAGGAGACAAGACCGCGCAGAAGAAGCCAGTGCGTCGGGTGGTCAGTTTGGGTCTTGGCTAAAACATGCAAAATTAAATCCTATTATGTTTTAATCTAAAGCCACCACCAGCACTGTTTCACGGAAGAAGACAGATGATGTTTGATTTATGTGACGCAAGATACTAGCACTGGGTCCCCAACTCGAAATCCTTAGGCGGTAGTTTGAGGCCCAGTGAGGAGGTACCGAGGGGATCCGTCATGTTCTTGTAACGTTCTCCGCGATGCTTGGCCAGGAAAGGTCCCCAGTCTGGCTGAGGGGAGCAGACCAGCTTGAGTCTCTGAAACAGGACAGCACCACACAAATTCAGTACAATTCACCAAAAAACATATTTCCTTGTATGTAACAAACACGCATACTTGAAAGTGAGCTCATTGGGGAAGAAATCAAATACTCTTCTTCTACTTTTTAACTATATTTTATCAAAAAGTAGGGTTTAGCTCAGAGGAGGAACCAGCAGCATTTTAATCCTTGGGACACATACATTGTGCATGTTGTGTCATTCCCCTCAATAATAGTGACAAGTATGAAGCTATGTACAATGTACACTGCCTCTTACTACCAGGATCCGGCAATAATAACATTGCTCCTGCAGATTCAGGTCTTTTCACTGATGGTTCCATCCAAAGGATGTCTCTCGGTTCCTCTGCCGTGCAGTCTGTGGGGTCTATCAAAGTAATTGGATTTCTGTTTATGATAACTCCCAAAAGAGTATCCGCAGCCGCACAGAAATAAAAGCCATTATTGTGAAGGAAAACGCATTATAATTATCTGACGGTGGTTAATTTCTTTCACCTTCACCAGGAGGAGTAAATGAACGCATCAGGCTGATTGCGGTAAAATGACTTTATTCTGATCCATCTCCTATTACTGAAAATGTAATTTGATGGGACAAAATCTGCATAAAATTGGAAGAAAACAAACTCCTGGTATCATAAAAAGAACAATTATTGGTTTATTAGCTATTAAAATAAAATGAGCGCCTTTTTTTCTATTTTAATCTCAGTTAAATTGCGAATCTCCACCCTTGACATCCCAAGTGCATAATGTGGGGCAAACACAGTGGATCACGGAGCTTGGTTCAGGTGCGAGTGGTGCTGCCCTGGGTTCCAGAACAGAGCCCATTACAACCTTTTTATATCCCAGCTGTTCCAGCGCATTTTAAAACCTAAACAATAATGACTTTCAAATGCTAGAAATGAGCCATTTCAGACTGAGATTGCAATTATGAACAAACGGCTTTTAATACAGTACAGGAGGACCATCAATGGCCAGACACTGAGACTCACCTCGATAAAACTGCCCGGCGCCAAAAACATTTTTATCACAAACATGATCGGAATCCAACTAACTGAACAAGCCAGCATGAGCCAGCCCAAGACCATGGACCATGCGGGGTAGTTATATGTCCCGTACGTCATAGGCTCCCACTGGTAGAAGCTGAAGCAGAGGATGAACTGGAGAAACGAGACAAAACAAACAGTGGCACCATGTAAGGTTTGGATACATTGTGATGCTGACGAAATAAGTTGTTTTTTTTACCACCGAGCACGGTGTGATAACCTCATTAAAGATCAACTCAAATAACCAGATCTCTTTGCGCTTAATAAAGCGTCGGGTGCCTTAACATCTGGCAACTTCTGGAAGATTTGACATTGAGCTCAGTCAAGAGATGACCCGGAGGCCGCTGGCATGAATCGAGTTTTCTGTGGAACCTTCACTGCACCAACAGCCCTGCTGGAGCCAAAGAGTTATTTTATATGACGTGGTCTAACATTGAGTGTCCTTCTCGTTAAGCCAGCACCTTTCAGCTAAACCTTTCAGTGGCTCTGCATACGGCCATGAGACCGCTCAATACTGCGGCATCCGCAGCTAATGTTGATAAATGTAAAATAATGCACTGAAGATGTACAAATCTCAAGGAAGAATAAAGCATGGAGGCCCTGTGCTGTCAGCGACAATGAAAGAGGTGCTCGGGGGAATAATTATTACAGAGGACTCAATGGTAAACTGGCAATGGGGTGGAAAAAAGCAAGCTGGGTGTATACTGAGAGGGATTATGCGCAAGAAGAGAGAGATGGTTCAGGCCTCACCTAGAGTATTTGGGACAGTTCTGGAAACCTCCATTTTCAGAGGTATATTGACATTCTGGAGAGAGCTTTAGATGAAATTAAGGTGGTGGATAAATGGAACAGCTTCCAGCAGAAGCCAATACAGTAAGGGAATTAAAGACGAGACCAAGAACTATTTAAGCTTTTCGTCTTTACAGCGGTAAAAAGGGGCAACTAGACTGGCTGAATGGGGCTGATCTACCGGCAGATTCTATGTTTATCTGACATTTATCGTACGCCCCATGCTTTACTCCAATTGCACTTGTTCTGAGAAGCGGCTTCTGCTTTTGTTTGTCATTCAAACGATAAATGATAGAAGAGTCCTGGGACCGGCTTCTCATTATTTATATAAGGCCTGTCACCGAGGCAGAGCGCAGGTTCCTAGCCGTCATCTCCCAGACGCCTGCATTTCTGGAAGCATTTCCTCCAGGGCAGATCTAAATAATACATCCTAATAAATATGCGTCACTGCTATGGCCTCGTTCCATTTACACAAACGTGGAGATTTCATAACATGATGTTACTGTATGTATCAGCAAACATGCCACCGCAATCTGAAATATTCTACCGGCCCCTCGGAGACGCCTTGCCTCGGAAAGCCACTGTTATGCAGGAGGAGGCGCACACACAAGCATAACCGGAGGGCTGAAGTGGCTCCAAGCCACTGGGCTCCAAATCTATTTTGGGCCCCTCCTGATTCCTGCATTTTTGCCCTATTAACCAATATATATTTGCATTTGTAAACTGTTGGTATTTAGCGCATGCAGTATTATAGGGATCTTCGTATAAACTGCCTCTTACTTATTAATTTACTTATTATTAGCCAGCCTTAGATGTTCTGGCGCCCTGTGCGGATTACTCCTCTGGCGCCCCCCCCATCCCAAAAAAAGAAAGGAAAAAAATCTTGTCACTATCTATCCCCTCTCCCCCTTTATCACTATCTATCACCTCTGCCCCTTCTCACTATCAACCACCACTGCCCCGCCCTCTGCCCCTTCTCACTGCCTTCCCCCCCTCTTCCCCTTCTCATTATCCTAACTTACCTTGTTGAGTCCTGCGGTGGGAGCGGGAGGCGTCCGTCTTCCCGTTCTGCCGCGGTGCGCGCGTCACAGCTGAGCGTGAAACGCCGGCACCGCGACGGAGTCACGGAGAGTGAGGGGCGCCGAGCGGTTGCTGAAAACTTCATGAGCGACCGCTCGGCGCCCCTGCCCGGGATTTAAATTAAAACATGGGGGGGGGGGTTGTTTGTTCTAACTTTATTTAACATCCTCCATATTTAATAGTTAAAAAAAAAAAAAAAGTTTATTTAAATGGAGGATGTTAAATAAAGTTAAAAAAAACCCTAAACAAACAAGGCGCCCCTGTTGTCATGGCGCCCTGTGCGGCCACACAGGTTGCACACCCCTAAGGCCGGCCCTGTATATGAGCCACTATCACATTGTGTGGTCTATGCTGCCTCCTGCTGTCAACAAGTAAAAACTGCACCAGCATTTCCGTTATTAAATACAGTTTTAGAATTCCAATGAATCTGCACAAAATGCAGTTTTAAAACATAACCTCAGAAGGAGTGAACCTTATATATAAAGAGCGCACCTGGCGGGGAAAGTGGTGCAATCAGATCCCGCTGATGGCTTCACTTTTACTTCTTTGCGCCAAAAGTTCTCGTGCGCTGTATATACATGATGCCTAAAATGTCTGACAATATGATTCTGGTGCACAGTTATCGCCATAGCAACCTTCTGTGTGTTTAGCGCATCTCACTTGCAGGAAGCTGCTTTTTTTTATTATTTCAAGAATGAGAGAATCCTGGAAAGTAATAAATATCTTACGGTCAGAATTGTCGGCGTTACAAAAGCCCAACAGATCTTCCAGAACCAATTTGGCTGAAATCCAATCATCATTTCGATGTCTTCACAGAATCTCTGAAGCCCTGAAATCATCAAAAAGACAAAGGGCATATAGAAATTAACTCTGCGAATGCCATGCATTACTGTATTTCACACTGGCTGGATGAACGCTGCACAGCACATACAGACAAAAGAGATAAAATGTCACTGATTCCAGGGATTCATTAAAACCTAAAAGAAACACCCTGCACACTGTACAGCACTGTGGTATGTGATGGTGCTACATAAATCACTACTAATAACAGTGTACAGCACTGCAGTATATGATGGTGCTTTATAAATTAATAATAACACATTGTACAGCACTGCAGTATATGATGGTGCTTCATAAATCAATAACACATTGTACAGCGCTGCAGTATATGATGGTGCTTTATAAATCAATAATAAACATTGTACAGCGCTGCAGAGTATGATGGCACTCTATAAATTGGTAACTGTCCTTTTACTGAACGAGCATAAGATACTGGCAGTTGGTGCCATCGGGTGGTGACATCCTAGAATGTGACTGTTTGCAGTGAGGGCTTTTCAGGACTTTCTTTTGCTTTTATTTTATTACTTAGTTCATTTTGTCGGATCAGACAGTATTAAGCGACATTAATAATTACTTAGTAGACCAAACACCCTTCAAATATTTAAAAGGGAATCCCATGAAAAAGAAACAATTTCCAGCACTGTATACAGTAAAATACCCCCATTGCTGTATACAGTAATATAACCCCCCTAAGACTGTATACAGTAATATAACCCCCAGCACAGTATATAGTAATATAACCCCCAAGAGCTGTATACAGTAAAACACCCCCATCACTGTATACAGTAATGTACCCCCCACACTGTATACAGTAATAACCCCCCTAACACTGTATATAGTAATATAAACCCCCAGCGCTGTATACAGTAATATAACCCCGCAGCAATGTATACAGTAATATAACCCCTAGTGCTTTACACAGTAATAACCCCCAGCACCGTATACAGTAATAACCCCCTGTGATCCTGCACCCACACAGGGTATTTGCAGATATTTACAGAATTACATAGAACACAAATTCCCTATAAACAAAAGCCTAGCTCATCTGAGCACTTACTAACATAGAAATCCCTCACTACTCAGGGTCTAAACTAAACGTAAGCTCACCAACCTTTTTGATGGTCTCTTTTGCAGTGGCATCGGCGGGGGGGGGGGGGGGGCAGAGGGGGCCATGGCCCCCCCTATATCATGCTGTGCCCCCCCAATTGACCCGGCTCACCGCCGGGAAACCGGGACATTTCCCGGTGTGCCGGCACATTCAGCTGAAATTGCAGCCGATGCGGCTGACAGTTTCAAAGCGGCTGTAAAACCGAAGCGGTTTTACAGCCGCTTTGAAACTGTCAGCCGCCGGCCGCTTAATGGCTTGCCGGCATGCCGATCATTGAGGCTCTTCGTCCCGCCCCTTTGAAGATGCTCAAGGGGGCGGGCACTTACGGAACAGATGCTTTGACAGGGAGCACGCGGTAGAAGAGCAAGAGAGCAGCGGTGTTGAGGCGGAAAAAAGCGGGAAAAAAGTAATTATTTAATTTAAAAAAATAGTTGATAAGCAGAAGGGTCTTCAAATGTAATGTGTTATTAGAAGTAATGCACTAGAGTAAGTACACCAGATCTCACTGGAGGAGGCACATTAACAAAAGCTTCAGTGAAGCAGGGACATTAACAAGGGGGGGGCTGCCTTGGGAAAATTAAATACAAAAAGATGGTGGCTGGCAGGCTGGGGACATAATTACACATCAGGGGGGGTTAATACACATTTGTATGGGGGCCATTATAATAACCATTACAAGGGGTTGGTGCATCAATACACAAGGGAGGGGGGCAGGCTGGGGGCATCAAATAAATCAATACACAAGGGAGGGGGGCTGGCTGGTGGCATCAAATAAATCAATACACAAGGGAGGGGGCTGGCTGGGGGCATCAAATAAATCAATACACAAGGGTGGGGGCATCAGATAAATCAATACACAAGGGTGTATAGCAAAAATGCACAAAGGAGGGTGGCTGGGGGGGCACAAATACACAAGGGGCAATACACACAAACAACAGAGCAATGTGGAAAGCATTTTTATACTAGTAGTAGTAGTAGTATATAATTAATAATATTAGTAGGTTATCCCATCCTGATGTGGGGGTCCATGTGGCAGCAGAGCCTGTCCTGGGGTATGTGTTTGGGCAGGGCCGGCCTTTGGGGTGTGCGACCTGTGCGACCGCACAGGGCGCCACACTCCAGGGGGCGCCGCTGCCGCCAGCAGCGTACCTAGCGGGGGGGGCGAGCGGCACCCGGTGCCGCTCATCAGGGGGGCACCCGGCACCCCTCCAGAGACGGACAGTAATGTCCACCGCTGGAGGAGCAGGCTCGCAAGGGAGCGGTATCGGAGGTCTTTAACAGACCTCCGGCTCCCTTGAGTGATTTTAAGCCGGTTCAAGGATCTCCCTTGAACCCGGCTTAACATCACTCAAGGGAGCCGGAGGTCTGTTAAAGACCTCCGATACCGCTCCCTTGTGATCCGCGCGGCAACAGCTGCTGTGCGCCGGGGTTTGTTGTCAGATCCCGGCGCACAACACTGAAGCCGCGCCCACCGCTGTCCGTGCCCTCTGACCCGGAAGAAGACAGAAGAACTGAAGAAGAAGAACGAAGAGGAGGAAAAGGAGCTGTAAGGAGAAAAGAGGAAAGGTAGGAAAGCATTCAGTGAGAGTGGATTGGTATGTGTGTGGATTAGTGTATATGTGTGGATTGGTATATATGTGTGGATTAGTGTATATGTGTGTGGATTGGTATATATGTGTGGATTGGTATATATGTGTGGATTGGTATACGTGTGGATTGGTATACGTGTGGATTGGTATACGTGTGGATTGGTATACGTCTGGATTGGTATGTGTGTGGATTGGTATATATGTGTGGATTGGTATGTGTGGATTGGTATGTGTGTGGATTGGTATATATGTGTGGATTAGTGTATACGTGTGGATTGGTATATATGTGTGGATTGGTATACGTGTGGATTGGTATGCGTGTGGATTAGTATATGTGTGGATTGGTAAGTGTGTGAGAGTGATGGGTGTTATGCTGTACCATTTCCAATGTCTTTTTCATGATCTAATTATGCTCTAAAAGTACATCATAACTCCCATCATTCTATACTGTTCCATACAGTGGCAGAGCTGGGAGGCAGAGGTCTTGCACCCCCACCGCAGGACTCCTGAAAGGTAAGTGAACTTCAAAGAGGGAAAGGGTAGATAGTTAGGAGGGCGTATATAGGGAGAAGGGAGTGAGACAGGGGAAAGGGGGTAGATAGGGAGAAGGGAGTGAGAAGGGGTAGATACGGCAGAAGAGAGTGAGAAGGGGTAGATAGGGCAATCATACTCCTATCATGCCAAGTCTGCGAGTAAATCCTGGAATCTGGGTATGCCTGGGCATGATAGGAATGTGATTGCTGTTAATCATATATATATATGATATATATAGACTTGAAAACCGAAGTTGTTTGTGTGGTTATTTGGAAAGTCCCTGGAGTGCCGGTAACTATTTTTGGACTTATATATATATATATTTATATATATATAATATTATTTAATTGTTTTGTCCTATTTTGGTGTGTTACTTACTTTAAATAAAAGTGTTAGATTTTTTTATGATGTGGGGGGGTCATATTCGGTTTCGGACAGGTAAATGCTGCACTTTCGGTTTCAGTCCAGAATTCGTTTCGGTGCATCCCTACTACTAAGCCAGACAATGAAGTGGTAGGCCTAGACCACATCAATGTTTGGCGTAGTATATAGTGATTGGGGTTTTGTTACAAATTTTGTTACAAGTTTTTATTCCTTTCTTTTTTTGGGATGGGGGGGCGCCAGAGGAGTAGTCCGCACAGGGCGCCAGAACACCTAAGGCCGGCTCTGTGTTTGGGTGTCAGTGTGGCAGAGCCTGTCCTGATATGTGTTTGGTCATCTGTTTCCTGGGACTTTACTTGCTGTAGAGGGTTAAATAGAACTTTGTAATTTTTATTTATCCAGATTTTGTGGTCACTTCAGAGGACAAAACTTTCTAGGCCTAGAAATCAGTGAGAGGAAAAGTAAAGGTTTTGTGTTATTTACTCTTATTACAATCTGGATATATTATTAAAAAGGAAACGTAGATGTTGGTTCAGAGTTTGTGAAACTCAATTCTTGATTACAGTATACTGGACGCTATTCCCCTTTGGTTTCACAGGCCTTCACAGACCAAGTGGTATTCATCTTAGTTATATGCAGCTGTATGCATTGTGTTATCTGTGATGAGGTGTCCATTTGGTGACGCAGCGCTAAGATGGTTGTGTTGCATTAATGGCTAAAAGTTTTGTTGAAGTTTCATATTTCGTTTTCAAGAACATTGTTAAGAATAAGGCTATCACTGTTTTGTTGCGCTGAATAAAACTGGACTTTTTCATCTAAACATTTTTGCAGTAGCAAATGTTTGATTCCATTATGTCTAATCTCCTTAATTTATTTGGGCCTTTTAACTTTTTTGATTTCTGGGATTTTAATAATGTGATAAAAAAGAATGATTTATAGTTGTTTGGATGTCAAATAGTGTGTCAAATTCTGTTGATCTGTATCTGCTATGTTTCCAAGTGTTGTTTATTTGATCTATACCTGAACTACAGGGTGTAAGTAAAAGAGCGGTATGGTTTAGTGAATGAGGGGACAAAGGGACTCTGGGGATGATTACAGGGGAGAGGACTTCTCAATGTCACGGTGCAGTCAGAAGGAGGGAAGACTGCACTGACTCTCACTGTCTTCCCCTGATCTGCAGTCAGTGTGGCAAATATATTGGCAGCAGGGTCTAATATTAATATATATTGGCTGCAGGGGTTAATATTAATATATATCGGAAGCCGGGACTAATAATATATACAGGCAGCAGGGTCTAATATTAATATATATCAGCATCAGAAGCTAATATTAATATATATCGGAAGCAGGGGTTAATATTTATATATATATATATATATATATATATATATATTGGCAGCAGGGTCTAATATTTATATATATCGGCAGCAGGGGCTAATATTTATATATATTGGCTGCAGGGCCTATTATCAATAAATATTGTCTGCAGGGGCTAATAATATATATCGGCAGTAGGGGCTAATATTAATATCCGCAGCAGGGGTTAATATTAATATATATCGGAAGCAGGGTGTAATATTTCTATATATCTGCAGCAGGGTCTAATATTTATATATATTGTCAGCAGGGGCTAATATTAAAGAATGAAAAATAACTGCCAGTTTAGCTGTTATTTTGAAATCATATTTCAATCACGGTCTTTACTTCAAAGAGATAAGTACATATTATGTAGTTAAAAATGCACGTCTAATGTGTGTATGTATATATTTATATACATATATATTGTATATGTACCGTTTTATAATTGGCCCCCCTACTTTGGTCCCTGGCCCCCCATGTGCCCCCCCTAAATATGAAAGCTGGAGACGCCACTGCTCTTTTGCACATAACAAAACTCTCTCTTTTCCCTCTGTCCAACAGGTAAGGCTTATTGCAGTCGGTGCAGCTAATTACTTGCAGCTGACCAGTGCATTGGAGTCAGCTTAACCTCCTGGCCTGGATCCTGTGTCAGTCCAGGTGCATGTAAACTGCGGCGTGGAGCACCAGCCTGCCCCATATGTCATACAAAACCCTGCAAAATCGAGGGGGAATGTATACAACACCCCGCACCTTGTTACACCCCCTAGCACTGTATACAGTATTAACCCCCTAGCGCTGTATACAGTAACATACTCCAGCGCTGTATACAGTAATAACACCCCAGTGCTTTATATAGTAATAACCCCCAACACTGTCAGGAGACAGGGCGTTTGTCTAATAGATTGGGCTCAGATAACAGAGTGAGAACAAATGGCTAATATGCTTCCTGAAAACATTTTGCTCTGTGAAAACCGCAACTGGCCAAAATCTGATTCTGGTAATAAAACAATTTGGTGGGCATTCCCTTAATACTCATCTTTTCACTTCATTGTGTATCAGGTCCCCTCCCTTTAGATTGTAAGCGTTAACAGGGCCTGTCTCTGGTTGTTAAAATATGATATTGTCTGTATACAGTAATATAATCCCCAGTGCTGTACACAGTAATAAAATAAATGCTTTTGACTTGATAAAGGGAGGACTCCCGAAAGCTCGTCTATTATTTTAAATACTGTTATTCCAATAAAAAAGGTATTACAAGATTCTGCAACATTCTGTTTTTTTTTGCGAAAAAGGCAGAGACGCCCTGACTCAAAGCAGCTATCACCAGAATGCAGACATATTACTCTGCCGCTGCCGCCTAGTGGACATTCATGTGCAATTCATGCTAGTCACACGGCTCACAGACTGCCCTCTGCTGGACATTTGTATGAATCATACAGAAAGCACAAGTGATGCATCAGCGCACCTCATCCCTACATATGCACCAAAATAGAATCAGAGGAGATCTGATAAATAAAAACATCTGTCTTTATTCAAACATGAATAAAAGCATTACAACATGATGAGAGTAGTTCATGACTTATCCGTTGGATTTTTGCCATTTGTATGAATCATCCCTCACTAAAAAGCAGCCACCAGTTCATCAATTTAAAGGGGGCTTACAAAATTATACACCCCACAGAGCAGTATGAATCAACCGCAGCCCTGCATTATGCTTTTTTTCTCCATATTCTTCTGCGTGTTAAATGCAAGACATTATTTACAACGAATCCCTTACACATTAGTATACTACTGCATTGCAGGACTTTCTGTTTAACCTGATAAAAGCTTGCACTGATACTAATAGTAAGCTGATGCTGCTATATGTACCTCCTTTTTATTGTGGCCCCTGCTGGCCCTGAAGCCATTAGGAGGGGTTAGATTTGATACAGCTCCATGTAATAACCCACAGGAGTCGTCTTGGATGATGTAGCTGTAGTGGGCTGTTCACTCCATGTCCTCTGAGCAGGGTTAGGCAGGGGGTAATGGGCATTAATGGGGCAGGTAGTGATAGTCCTGAAGCTGTTCAAGGATGTGATGGAGAATTAATTCCTAAATTATGTGACTGGATGTACCTATCTGCCAGTGCCTGCCCAGAGCCCTGCTGCTGCTGCTACCCTCTGATGGGAGGGATCAATTCGAAAGAATTGACTAATGTTTAGGGAAATTCAGTCCCACAAGATTCTGCTGCTGTAAGTGAAAGGTGACGGGGACTTCCTAGTTTAAAAATATTGCTCCAAATTTCGTAAGTAGTACATAAGGTTGAAGACCTACGTCCATCAAGTTGTCCAAAAATGAACTTGTGAACAATTATGCCAAATCAATTTTACTTGCCATGCGCAAGTCTAATGCTCAGCATTGTCATACAACACAACCTGCAAGCTGCCGAGTTTCCCAGACATCTTTTCATGCATGTCTATTTGTTTCTACCAACATGTGTTTGACGATGAGTTTTAATTCTCCTTTTGGGAGCGGTAAACTGGAAATTATATTGTCTTTAACACAAGCTCTGCTCATAAAGCTAAAATATTCTCAGTTTTAGATGCTGTCAGTATAATCTCTGCTGGGGGATTCTCAAACAGTAGTGTTACTGTACTAATGCTGTATATAGAGAGATATCGGATCCTGTTCAGGACAGTTCTTATCCCGCAGGAGTCGAACTGCTGGATAAATTGGTTCACGTTAAGTCTCCAGTTTGGGCTTTTTGTTTGCTTGGATATTTGATCTGTGTTTCTTCCAAGCAGCATTTACTTTAGAACATTACTCATTCACATCACATGAGGTTAATGGGACTGGGACCCACGGCTCACTGCTTCACACACTGGTCTGTACAGTTATCCGTGGCACATAAAACCACTGGCATTGTAATATCTGAAATGTCTTTTGTGCCACATAAAACCACTGCCATCTTAATGACTGACATGTACCACACATGCCACGTTAAACTACCTGCATCGTAATGTGTTTGGTACCACCTAAAGCCACTGACATCATAATATCTGACACGTGCCTTTCAGGTCTAGCTACAGTAGGTCATTAGTGTACTTTCCCTCTGATATGTGATATCTTTATATTTAATGGGTTTTATCCACTAATCATTAGGTGCTCGCTCACCTAGAAATAATAAAATGACTTTTGTTAGCTTATGTACTCCCAGTATTTTCTGGAGACTGTATTTAGGGAGCACCCTACTTACCGTAGACATAGGACACCCCCACCAATTCAAAAATTGCGATGATGACCAAGGAGTATGAAGCTGCGTATGTGTCAACTAACTGCAGCATGTAAATCCCACCCTGGCAGAGACAAGAAAAAAAATCAAGAAAAGCCAGTTAATCAGGAATTATAAGAAAACTGTATGTTTGGGAAATGGAAACCTACAGTTTTTGGAGAGTTCGGCTAAACTGGACTCATAAGACTAATGGGTGACCCCATTAAAAAGCACAAATGCATTCAACGCCTTTACCTCATCACCCCACGGATCCAGCAGATAACAAGAGGCCACTTATTACAGTCCAAGGAGCTGCTGTTCCATCTTAAACTCAGAAGGACAATCTTCATGGTCAGGGTTGTAAAGCTCTGGAATCCACTGCCCATGGAAGTGGTGACCGCAGGCACTGTGATGGCTTTTAGTTATTGACTGGATTCTTCTTTATCAGTACAAATTCTAATCAGATCCCACTGATCCAGGAGTTTTTCTTTGTACCCCTGGGGTCATTACGGGCAATTAATATCCTTTTTCTAGCACATTTTACATAAACTGTGCCTTAATCTGGGTAAGAGGAATCTTGGAAACGTTCCGCTCGTAACAATGTAACACTATTTCAAAATCTCCACAATGTTACAAATAGACAGCATGACAATCTAATTATCCTACTCACATTTACTGCCAATTAGCAGCATGCGCTACTCTGTATCACTCGTACTGACCTGGGTAATCATTGGGAAACCCATAATAAAGAAGGCGATGCAGCAGATTAAGGTGAACAGCGGTTTGTGCGTGCGCAGGTACTTCGGATATTCATCTGATACAGATGTCACTATCGTTTCAATCGTGGCGAACTAGGGGTCAAAAACAAGGAATAACAGGCTATGACATATTAACACAACGCTAAATAACGACAAGATCACCCCTGTGAGTACATTTGGCCCCCTGCATTACAGAGCAGTGCAGAGCATAATCAGAGTAAAACATCTTATTAAGGAAGGTGGTTTAGTTTAGTCATGATTATGTATAATTAGAGGAAGGTGAGAGTGAGAGGGGGTATTCGATACAAAAGAGGAGTAAATATAATAAGAGAGGACAGTTCAGGGGATAAAGACAGGAAAGGTATGAAATGAGCTTTGGATTAAAGAGAAAACATTTTCAGTATAAAAATATTTTAGAAATCCATATACTCACCATTGTGTCTAAACCAAGAGTCAGAAGCATCAAGAAAAATATAATGGCCCAAAACGGGGAGAGGGGGAGACGGGTCAGAGCTTCAGGGTACACGACAAACGCGATTCCAGGACCTAAAAGACAGCAAATCAAATATCACTGGACACATCTCAATGGGGCCATGACAACAAGCACAGTTACAAAGATTCAAAGAGGCACAATAACAGGGACAACGGGACACAATGTGTCCAAATCCCACACTGCACCATGTGCCATTGTTACCTTGATCTGCCACCTTGTCGATGTCGACCTTAAGTTCGTTGGCCATGAATCCGATGACAGAGAAGATGACGAATCCAGCGAAGATACTGGTGGCGCTGTTAGTACATGTGACGATCAGCGTATCTCTGGAGAAACAAGAGGGATTTGCATGATATTTGTAAATGTTTTTCATACATGCATCCTCCAGGAGAAAGATGAATCCAATTATACATCACATGACGTGATCAAGGAACCCGTTTGTGTTTCTGGTCATTGCTAGCACCGTTTCCTAATGATAAAACTGAAGCTTTGCTTTTGTACAAACATCTTAAATCAGTACAAGAACCCCGATGAGGGGCTATGCCTAGGTCGGTGGTATCTAGTTCCTTGGCGTTAGTTCCCTGAGGTCTTCTCCTGCCTTTCACTCTCCCCTCTGGAAACCCAAGGGGTACACTACTCTTCTGGTAGAGTCTTTGAGATGGATCCGGTGGCTACAACCTCAGGCTGTCGCAGCCTAGAACCTCAGATAGGCTTGAGTCTTTACAGCAGGGACAACAGGCAGACTAGATGGGCCGAATGGGACTGATCTGCCGGCTGGTTCTGTGTTTCTCTGACAGTTTCTCACCTGTAGAGGTTATTGTGGAACTTGTTGTAAGATGAAAGAGTAATTAGTCCTCCCCAGGCCGCAGACAGAGAAAAGAAAATCTGCGTAGCTGCATCTTTCCAAACCTAAAACAGATTGATAGATAATGATGCAACTAATGAATTCTAGAATGTGATTCTGCAGTCAGGGGGAGGTTCTATTTTTTACACTTGTAAGAGACAACTTTACTGACAGGAACATAACACTTTCTTTGGAACTTTGTTTTGGATTGAAGATAATGGGCTAAATAAAAATAATATATTTAAGAACAGGGGCCATTGAAAATGGGGACAATGATAAATGGAGATTAAATTACACTTATTTATATAGCGCCAGCAGAGTCCGTAGTGCTGTTACAATCAGTGGAATAATTTAAAGTCAAACACAATAAATGACAAACTGATACAAAGGAAGAAGAGGACCTCTCTCCCGGGAGCTTACAATCTAGTCGGTGGACATACAAATCTGGATTTCATATGATACTAATAGGAAAGCATTTACGTGATCATGGACCAGATACTGGTACAATAAGGTTTTAAATATATTTAACAACATTGCTTAGTCTCAATGGGTTAAATTAAAATGTTTATATTTGTATTGAAGGGGAAATGCATAAAATCATTCTAACCTTCCTGCGGTGCTGCCTGAGGGTGATGCTTTCTTTATAAGGTTAAATCACCAGGATAAGATTGGCCACTTAGCTTTTTTCTTCATTTTTAGTTGCAGATTTATAGCGTTCTTGAACAAAGGCAAATTCGCTAGTCGACAGGAATCTCTAGCCTGATAACGCAACCTGGAAAGGATCTGACAGCGTCAGCTGAGATCCGCTCTGAGTAATGTCCACTACTGTATACTGAAATATACTGTGCAAAAGAGTAAGGATTGTTAAAAAATAAGAGGTGATCTTATACTAATTTACCTGGTTTTATGAAAACCAGATGATATTATGCTGCTGTGGATAACGTGGAGTCATAAATGCTAAATTACGCATTTGGTTACAAAAAAACCCATGCTATTTACTAATCAAATGTAATTCTGACAACTGCTTAATTATGAAGCATTATGGGGGTTGAATTTGGGTAACATTAAGCATCTATTTTCCTCTTTTGCACTTCTTTCAGTCCAAAGGGTTTGTGGTTCCTCTAATACTCATAGAAAAATGGTCACATCAGCTTCAGAGACCTCAGAGGTCTCATCTTGAGATCAGGTCTCCATAGCTGCTGTCACTGCACATTTAACTCTGTGGTCACTAAAAGGTATCACAAAGTTTTTGCACTGATCTTCATTTTTGTGTTTAGGATCAGCTCCTGTTGAATCCTCCTCAGGTAGTTCCCGGGGGCTTGTGTTGTGGACCTACCATTGCATCCCCCAGCTTCTCCCAGTTTGGAGTAATAAAGTACCACATTCCAGCTCCAGCACCTGGCAAAGTAACTCCTCGGATTAGAAGGATGACCAGGACTACGTATGGGAACGTAGCAGTGAAATAAACAACCTACGTAATAAAGCAAAATTAGGTTAATTCCCTGCAAAAGACTCAAGAAATAAGAGCTGAGAACAAGAGGAAAACGGTCAACATCACGAAAACAGAGATTTAACAGATCTCTGAGAGGCCAGACAGATCACGGATGGAGCTGACAGATCACCACGAGATTAACCTCATTCTCAAAAGATTCCTGAGAATCCCAGGAACTGCAGCATTGTTCGACTTCTGCTCATGTACTAATATCATGTATAACTCTATCTGATTCCACCCATGGGATGCATTTTGCTGCATGATTCTCATGCACAGGATCCATAACACGCATAATAAGTCATCTCTCCAAATAAATTTGTTAAATGTGAACATTGGGTTTTGTTGGCAATCTACTGAGGTCTCATTTCCAGATTGGGTTCTGCGCTGTTTTGCATTGACCCCCATATTAATAATCCTAACCATCCTAAAAACTTTGAGGGCCTGGGTGTGATGGGGCAGGGGGCTATTGGGGCAAAGTAAAGAGCTGAGAGCAACATGAAACTACAGCCACCCAGCTGAAGGGGGTATTAATTCCTAGACTGGGGAGAGAATCCTCAACTACAGGTTTTACAGGTAATGAGTCTGAATGTTCCACATGTTACATGGAAACCGATCTCCCTCGTCCTCATCCCTGTATTTCCCAATCTGTGTTGTGTCTGTCAGTTTATTCGCTCACCAGAAACGCTACAGAAAATCTGCAATTAAACAAACATTACGACAACCACAGCGATTCACATCACTGACGTCACAATGCACAGCTTTACAGGACATACTGTGACACGGAAATGACGTGTGTGTGTAATAGAGCTGTTATGTGTGACATGGGCCTCGGTGAGAGATCGGAGGAAGTTATTCTTTGAGAAGATGGCTGCAGATACAAGGAGAGCTTTCAAAGATGAAGTGATACAGTTCAGCGAGGAAAGAGGTTCTAAGTAATATGGTTCTAAAACTAGTAGCTCACCCCTTACTCTAACACGGCAAAAGTGTGTTTAGTTTGTGCTACATGTGGGGGACAGAAGTGATGTCACCAGGAGAAGGCAGTGGTGATGTCAGAGGGTTAGGGCAGTAGTGATGTCATATGATAAGGACAGTGAGGATGTTACAGACTTACTAGAGACCCTGAATTATTTAGAAGTCATTGTTGAAATCCTCCCCTGGATGCTGATCAGAGGGGCAAATTCTTACTTTCAGATCCCAAGCACTTGGATTGTGATAGATGGATGAGGATGTCCTGATTATTCTGATGTTCCGTCAAAAAGAGCACTGTACATGAGTAATGCTGGAGTATGTCATGGGCACAGTCCTGCACATTGCTACTGTCTGAAGTGCTTGGACCTGAATCAGGAACAAGGGAAATATGTCCGACTAGGGGGTAACAGACCTCATTAGAAGGGGGTTTAGCTGAAGGAATACTTTTAAGGATCCGTGTGTTTGCAGAGCTACAATGGGATGTAATATCCTCCCGTGCACTAGCTGGGGCTGAGTGTACATGCAGGGGCAGGACGAGGGACATTTGGCCCTTGTTCCAGCTCTTTGTATGTGCACCTAATTGTCGGGTAAGTGTAATGTGTGTGTGTTTGTGGGAGAATAAGTACCGCAGCTGCCTCCTTTGAGACTAACCATTGTCTGCAGGAGACATTCCAGTAACTAGCATGGACGTCACTCCAAAGCAGTCACTGACCTGCAAAACGTGGAAAGTTAAAAACTCAGCACACTTCACAAAGTCCTGACTCTGAAGGGTCATTTATAAAGTAAACAGGTAGAAACCCAGAGGGGGTTCAATCTGCCCTTTACCCAAAAGTAAGCTCCATTTGGGGTTATAATTTAGGATTTCTGCCTCTCTCTGCGGCCCTGAAATCGGGTCTCTTGATGTTTCCATTAAATTGTTTACTTTGTCAAATGACTCCTTCCGCTCACTACAGAGGAATTTACAGAAATACCCCACACTATCACATTACTAGATATATTTCCTGTTTTCATTTATCAGATGGCATCTTAACATCTTTGTATCATGACGCCTGGCGACTGAATCCTGTTTGTACTTCTTCTAAACGGATATTTACGATCTCAGACTCTTCAAATTAAATTGGTGTAAAAAAACCTGATTATTATGATTCTTATATTCAATATATATATATATTAACCTAATGATCAATCCTTGTGCAAAACCAACCCTATGACACAGCCATGTCCTTCACAAACAAGACATTTTTGGAACAAAATCATTAATGGAGTCTTCCAAAAAGACACTTGGGATTAGGAAGTTTGACAATTAGATATTTTGATTTGACTATTGAATAAATTCTACATGAAGCTGCCTGGAAGACCTTTAGGTAATTAGGGTAAGAAGTAGAGTGGTATAATCGGGAACATACCCCATGGGCTGCTTTAGCATTTTTTCTATAACTTGGAATTCCACTTTTGGCCCCATGGGTAGCTTGGGTAAGATGCCCTAAGTTTCCCTGTGGGTTCACTGGTTATGTCAATATGTGTAAGCTGCATCTCCAGTCCTTACAGGTTTTGTTGGAAATTCTGGGTGACATGAGTATGTCCACTATTGTGCGTCACTAGGCCATCAGACCTCCAAAGCTGAAAGTTACCCACCTGCCCTTGGTATGTGGGATAAACATGAAGAACTAGATTGTAATCACAGGGTCCTATCCCCTACATCCCTGGGTATTTCAGAGGCAGGTGATACCCCCCCGACTCGTGAGGCTGGATGTCCCAACTGACTGCATTTTGTTTGGTCCTCAGACACTTGAGTTGAATTATGAGTCAATTATGTAACAAGCAATTGTTTGAGATTCTTTAAACCTTTTTCACAAAAAGGATTTATTTTTCATAAAACATTTAATACAGATCTGGGTTAATCTCAGGACAGCAAATAGAACCAGACGTCTGCCCGCAATCCTGGCTCTCCGAAGCCATGCAATAAAACACTTTCTGTGCATTTAGTGGCCGTTCTATTCTCTAATGATTTCATAAAAGCCGAGGTGGTCGATTTCGACATGTCTCCCGCATTAACACAAGGACATAATGTGTGCATTTCCTGCTCTTTTTTTAATTAAAACAGCTTTATTTAATAATTTGGTAAAACTAAAGAATTTCATTAGATCTGGTTAAGACTGTCTTACTTTTCCCGAAGTCTTGATTCCTTTGGCGAGCGAAGCGTAGACGATTGCCCAGGCCAGCAACAGACACAGGACTAACGGCCATCGGATTTCCCCAGGATACTCGATGCCGGCAGAGATCTTCAGCATATTATACCTAGGAGAGATTTCTCAATTACTTTCTGAGCCCAGCTATTTACTAAAGTTACAGCAGGCATTAATTTGCTAAATTTTTTCATAAATCTTGATGGGAAGGTTTGTAAATGGCGGACGTGATGTATATTAGGGTCGGGTATGTCTAACGGGGAATCATTCCTAGGAACAATGACCTTTCCTAAGGAGATGACACAACAATCAGAAAATAATTTACTTTAAACTCTATTATTAAATATTACACATTTATATTACACATAAAACGCTATTATATCAAATATTATACGTTAAACACTATTATATTAAATATTACACATTAAACACTATTATTTTAAATATTACACATTAAACTCTATTATATTACCTTTTAAGCACTATTATATTAAATATTACGCATTAAACAATATTGTATTAAATATGACACATTAAACACTATTATATTAAATATTACACATCAAGCTCTATTATATTAAATATTACAGATTAAACTCTATTATAGTACACATTAAACACTACAATATTAAATATTACACGTTAAACTCTATTATATTAAATATTACACATTAAACAATATTATATTACACATTAAACTCTATTATATTAAATATTACATGTTAAACACTATTATATTAAATATCACACATTAAACTCTATTATATTAAATATTACACATTAAACACTATTATATTAAACATTAAACTCTTATATTAACTATTGCACGTTAAACACTATTATATTAAATATTACGCATTAAACTCTATTTTATAAAATATTACACGTTAAACACTATTATATTAAATATTACACATTAAACATTATTACATTAAATATTACTCATTAAACTCATATTAAATTGTACACATCAAACACTATTCTATTAAATATTATATGTTAAACACTATTATATTAAATATTACACATTAAACACTATTATATTACACATTAAACTCTATTATATTACTCATCAAACTGTATTATATTAAATTGTACACATTAAACACTATTATATTAAATATTATATGTTAAACACTATTATATTAAATATTACACATTAAACACTATTATATTAAATACTACATGTTAAGCTCTATTATATTAAATATTACACATTAAACTCTATTATATTAAATATTACATGTTAAACGCTATTATAGTCAATATTGCGCATTAAACACTATTATATTAAATATTACACATTAAACACTATTATATTAAATATTACTCATTAAACTCTATTATATTAAACATTACACATTCAACGCTATTATATTACACATTAAACTCTATTATATTAAATATCACATGTTAAACACTATAATATTAAATTACACATTAAACACTATTATAATGTGTAAATATTACACAAACTATTTTATATTTAATTTTACACATTAAACACTATTATATTAAATATTACACATTAAACTCTTTTATATTACACATTAAACACTATTATATTAAATATTACATAAACTCTACTATATTAAATATTACACATTAAACTTTATTATATTAAATATTACACAGTAAACTTGAATATATAAAATGTTATTAAAACTGTGTCTCACTTGAAATATTCTTCACTTCCGCTGACGAATGTCTTGTTGCTGAGGCCGGTGAAGTTCACCAGGGTCAAGTTGGGATATGACGCCATACAAAACGTGCTGTTCTTAATTTGGATTTTTGGCTGTTCCCCAATGAAGCAGGAATCTGCCAAACAGGTGAAATAAACCATGAGATTGTCTGGTCTGAAGGGGATTTCTCCATATTTTTACTTATGGATAATTGTTTGGCTAAAAGGTGGGCACTTCCGTTAATGCTGCATATTTACTAAATGATTACATTCACTAATTTTGTGACAGAACAAAGTAATGGGGAGACATTAGCACAATCAGGGCACTATATACCAATCTATCCATTAATTCCAAACGTTGATGGGTCCGTTTAATGTATGTAGCGTTGTCTATTCACTATACGGTGATATACGCATCTGCTGATCTTCTGTAAAATGATTGCATTTTACAATATGGGGTGCTATAAAGTACATTTTTTTTAGTAGAGTTGAGGTGCTATGAGGCATATTGCGGCAATACCACCAGAGGGCGACCTCCTGCTCCACATCCAGAATACTGCAATGCGGGATCCGTCTCCAGGACTCAAGGTGAATCAAGGTCACAGATCCATCTGCATTCTGCACAAAGCCAACCCCAAACCCAAGAATATAAGAATAGAATCTGACGGCGGATTAGGTCAGCATCTGAAACCTGATGAGCGCACGCAAAGTATAGCGCACTAGACATGCAACAAAACATGACAGTGCTCACAAGTCAAAGTTTTGCACTTACAGATATTACTGACCTCAGATATTATGAAATTTCATCATAAAATATTGTCTTAGTGAATATTATATATTGACATAATTAATGTTAACAGTAAACAAGATCCTTATACAAGACCCGTCCAATTTAGCATTTATAAATTACAAAACAATGTCATAAAAGGAAAAATCCCACAAAAACTATAACATATGCATGAAAATACAAAAAAAACCCAGAAACTTATCCCAGATTCAATAATAATAATAATAAAAACAAAATGTAATAATATTATTATTATTATCCAGGATTCATAATGCTGGAAAATTTAAAAAGTATTTTAGAAAAGTGTTTTCTTGCAAATTAATTATGATAGCACTACGTGAAAATTGATAAAAAAATTATAAAAACCATCGTCTGAATTATCTGTAAAGAAATTATGCACCATGTTTTGCTTCATTTAATCATGGAACATTTTACAGGGTAATATATTACTTTTAACCCTTTCTCTTACTAATATTTAAGTGTAAATTATTTAGAGAACTTGTTAACTATTTGTAGTTTTTAAAAAGGGGTGATTATATAAATTGTAATAAATTTACACTCCTTCGGCTTCTGTTTGCGACCCAAAGCTAAAATGCATTTCATTCTTTTAAATTCACTCAAGCCCTCCACCCCATCACATTTGCTCCTCCACCCTATCATATTGCTTCTCCCTATTAGTGAAAGCTAATTGGTTCTGGGAGCTGTAGGAGGAGGAGTCAGGAGAAAGAGGCCAGGTCAGGGGTGGGGCTATAAACATCATGCAGGTAATGGTGTTAAAGGTTCTGAATGTAAAAGGTCCATTTAAAACCTGGCACGACATGATGCACCAATCAACTAAACAGGAACCATTTGTACTCGGTACCTGTGTCTCCCGCCACATTTTCGATAATCATGTTTTGTCCATAATGTAAAATATGTCAACCCTCGTCATATATGAAGAGCTAAACGTCTTCTATATGATCACAGCCAAACCCCTCCAACAAAGTAATTTTCCTCAATCAAGCACTCGTAGGGGCAAAATGCAAATTCCTACATCGGGCCCCATTTGGATTTTTATTTCTAAAACTGTTTTTCATTTAATTTCGTATATTGACCATTTTTTAAAGTTTAGTTTGTTATTCTTTGGAAATACTGTTTTTTTTTCCCTTGAAATATTAAGAAATTGTTGTATCCCTCACCAAGCAGCAACCGGTTCTTGTCCTTGCAGTCCGGGGTGTTCCACGGATTATCGCAGGACGCCCAGGGCAAGACTCCGACCAGAGATGCAAACAGGTAGAAGATCGTGTAGCACATGATGATGTTATAATATATGGCGATTAGCACAGATATGATTAACATGGCAATGCCACATCCTGGAGAGACAAACACATAGAGCTCGTCTCAGGTCATGCTAATTGCACGCATCTGAAATTACTAAATTAAAGGTTAAATTGGGAAAAGAATTGTCAATATCACTGTAAATTGTAATATTTTAATTCCTAACAAAATACGTACTTTTACATGCAGTATCGGGATGAGTACACTGTCCAGACAAAAGTACGGAGAACACACTAACGGGTCACATGATACAAGATATAGGTCCCAATATCCATTATATTAATGGATTAATATTAATATTAATCACAGTGTACAACCATACATGTCAGCTAGTACACAGAACACACATGACCTGGTATTCCGAACACATATTACAGAACACGTGTAACCTAATTCACAGAACACATGTACATTAGTACACAGAAAACATGTAACCTAGCAGACAGCTCACTGTACACACAACTCGCTAGGCAGAATGTTTCCACATGTTACCTAGCAGACAAATCAAAGAGCACATGTAACCAGATACATATACATTTAATCTAACACACGAAGCCCACTCAAAACATCAAATACATGTAACCTACCACCCCAGAGTATCGAAAATCTAGAACAAAGATAAAAAAAAGTCAATGAAATGAAACATCCAGATCAACGGCACCCAGAAAATAGCACATGCCACATGTAAAGTAACACGTAGAGCATGTGTGAAATGTAACAGGGCATATGCCTGAACAAGCACATATGGATGAACAGGAAAACAACTCAGACACATATTAGCACACACAGAGCACAATTACCATCTAGCATACATATATTACTTCACACATAACATATAAATGTGATCACACAGCACATGTAATACCATTTGCAGACAAATGAGCACATGTCAACCATCCTGGCAAGAAATGAGCAAAGAACATGGCGCAAAGTGTAAAGATTACATATAACCCAACATACACAATACACAGAGAGCAAATAACCCAGCGCACACAATACACATAGAGCAGAGAACTCAGAACATGCAATACACATAGAGCATATAACCCAGCGCACGCAATACACATAGAGCATATAACCCAGCACACACAATACACATAGAGCAGATAACTCAAAATATGCAATACAGAGAAAGTATATAGCCTGGCAGACGTAATACACAGAAAGCCGAGAACTCGAAACACACAATACACAGAAAGCATGGTCCGAGGACACGCAAAACACATAAAGCAGGGAACTCAAAACTTACAATACAGAGAAAGCATGGTCCGAGGACACACAATAAAAACATGCAATACACAGAAAGCATAGAACACAATGCATACTATACTCACAGAGAGCATCGTACCCTCCACACACAATACACAGAGAATAGATCCCAGCACACACAATGAACTCAGACCATTGAGCCCAGCATATGCAAAACACACAGATGAAAGAACCTGGCACATGCAATACACAGAACTTAGAACCTTGCAACACAATAGACAGAGAGGAGATAGCTCAGAATACTCAATACACAGAAAACATGGAACCCTACTCACAGAGAGCATAGAAGCCAGCCCACACGTTACATGTAGATTACAGAACCCAGCACATGCAATATACACAGATTGCAGAACCCCACACATACAATACACAGAATATAGAATCCAAGAAACACAATACACAGAGACCATAGAACACAGCACAAACAATACACATAGACCATTGAACCCAGAATATGCAATGCACATAGAGCGGAGAATTCAGAACATGCAAAACACAGAGAGCATAGAACCCAGCATACATAATACACGGAGAGCATAGAACCCAGCACACGCAATGAACAGAGACCATAGAACCCAGTACACACAATACAAAGAGAGCATAGAACCCAGCACATGCATTGCACACAGAGCACAGGTCCCAGCACACATAATACACAGATAACATAAAACCAGACTCATCTTTTGCCCTTCACAATTATCATGTTTCCTCCCAGTATTGCCCTTTTACTCATAATCCAGTTACCCCTTACCATCACCCTGTTTCCTGGAACAGTTACCTTGTAAAGCTGGAATGGCTTTCCACACTGACACCGGGCCCTGGCTGGCAAATTGCCCCAGGGACACCTCCAGGAGGAAGATGGGTACCCCGGCCAGAGCCAACATCAGGAGGTAGGGTATGAGGAACGCACCTGTGGAGGAACAACAGAGAACAGAATAAATATAGTGCACCCAAAAACCCTGCCTTACCCAGAACAAAGCATCCCAGAGATGCCCAGGCAAATGTTTCAGCTAAACACAACATGAGTATCTCTAAAAAAAAAAAAACCTCAGGTCTGTAGCTGTAGTATTGAAGGAGTAGTATCGTAGGTGTAGTACTGAAGGAGTAATATTGTAGGGGCAGTATTGTAGACCTAGTATTAAAGGAGTAGTATTGTAGAAGTAGTATTGTAGAGACAGTATCGTAGGTGTAGCATTGAAGGAGTAGTATTGTTGGTGCAATATTGTAGGTGTAGTATTAAATGAGTAGTATTGTAGGTGCAGTATTGAAGGAGTAGTATTGTAGGTGCAGTATATTAGGTGTAGTATTGAAAGAGTAGTATTGTAGGTTCAGTATGGAAGGAGTAGTATTGTAGGTGCAGTATTGTAGGTGTAGTATTGAAGGAGTAGTATTGTAGGTGCAGTATTGTAGGTGTAGTATTGAAAGAGTAGTATTGTAGGTGCAGTATAGAAGGAGTAGTATTGTAGGTGTAGTATTGTAGGTGTAGTACTGAAAGAGTAGTATTGTAGGTGCAGTATTGTAAGTGTAGTATTAAAGGATTAGTATTGTAGGGACAGTATTGTAGGTGTGGTATTGAAGGAGTAGTATTGTAGGTGTAGTATTGAGGCAGTAGTATTGAAGGTGTGGTATTGTAGGGACAGTATTATAGGTGTAGTATTGAAGAAATAGTATTGAAGGAGTAGCATTGTAGGTGCGGTATTGTAGGTGTAGTATTGAAGGAGTAGTATTGTAGGTGTGGTATTGTAGGGACAGTATTATAGGTGTAGTATTGAAGAAGTAGTATTGTAGGTGCAGTATTGTAGGTGTAGTATTGAAGGAGTAGTATTGTAGGTGTAGTACTGAAGGAGTAGTATTGTAGGTGCAGTATTGTAGGAGTAGTATTGAAGGAGTAGTATTGTAGGTGTAGTATTGTAGGGACAGTATTGTAGGTGTAGTATTGAAGAAGTAGTATTGTAGGTGTGGCATTGTAGGTGCAGTATTGTAGGTGTAGTACTGAAGGAGTAGTATTGTAGGTGCAGTATTGTAGGTGTAGTATTGTAGGTGTAGTATTGTAGGGGCAGTATTGTAGGTGTAGTATTGAAGGAGTAGTATTGTAAGTGCAGTTTTGTGGGTGTAGTATTGAAGGAGTAGTATTGTAGGTATAGTATTGTAGGGACAGTATTGTAGGGACAGTATTGTAGGTGTAGTATTGAAGAAGTAGTATTGTAGGTGCAGTATTGTAGGTGTAGTATTGAAGGAGTAGTACTGTAGGTGTAGTATTGTAGGGACAGTATTGTAGGTGTAGTATTGAAGGAGTAGTATTGTATGTGCAGTATTGTGGGTGTAGTATTGAAGGAGTAGTATTGTAGAGACAGTATTATAGGTGTAGTATTGCAGGTGCAGTTTTGTGGGTGTAGTATTGTAGGTGTAGGATTGAATGAGTAGTATTGTAGGTGTAGTATTGTAGGGAAAGTATTATAGGTATAGTATTGAAGGAGTAGTATTGTAGGGACAGTATTATAGGTGTAATATTGAAGGAGTAGTATTGTAGGTGCAGTACTGTAGGTGTAGTATTGAAGGAGTAATATTGTAGGTATAGTATTGGAGTAGTATTGTAGGGACAGTATTATAGGTGAAGTATTGAAAGAGTAGTACTGTAAGTGTAGTATTGTAGGTGTAGTATTGAAAGAGTAGTATTGGTGCAGTATTGAAGGAGTAGTATTGTAGAGACAGTATTATAGGTGTAGTATTGCAGGAACAGTACTGTAGGGGCAGTATTTTAGTATTGTAGCTGTAGTATACTACATGTAGTATACTACATATATAGTGCATTGTAGAAAGTGCCATATGGTGCTGTATGTATTACAGCTGCTGGGTAACAGTAATTCAGGTGGGTTTCTTTGTACCAGTTCCAAGAGGGGTAGTACAACTGTAAATTCTCCTATTTTCTTGTATTATAGGTAAAATCTCCCTGTGTAAGGGGTAACAGGCATATACGTGGAATATACCTCAGTTCCAGGTGTGATACACAGTATATTACAGGTGTCATATAGGGGTAATTCTAACTTTCATATATATGCATGGAGTGGGCTATAGATTACATTCATTTAGTTGTATTATATTTTTAATATCATTATATTTAGGTTACAGGTTTATATAATATATAGGGATTTCACTAAACCCAGAACGTGACAGCGTATTTTCCCCTGCTGTAAAGACTCAAACCTTAATCAGTCGCTGGTCTCATCTTAGATTCAGGAGCCGTATGTCTATCCCATGCATGTTTAAATTCCCTCACTGTATTAAGCGCTACCTCTTCTGCCAGGAGACTGTTCCACTTATCAAGCACCCTTTCAGTTAAATAAAACTTCCTTCCTTACATCTAGGGTAGGAAACGTCTCTGATCCTCTAGTAATAGAAACATAGACGAACAGGGCATATGTAACATATAGGAGTGCACCCATAGCTTAATATTTAAAGATACAGCTTTTATATAGATGTCATAAGATGTATTATAACATGTCAGATATTTGGTCTGATCGGATCTCAGTGCTTCCTGGGGGTTATTGGGTGATTAGTTGCCTTGTGATCAGATAGGGGGGTCTCACCTCCGCCATTCTTAAAGGCCAAGTACGGGAACCTCCAGACGTTGCCCAGTCCCACCGCGTAGCCCACCATGGACAGGATGAAGTCCAGTTTGCTGGACCAGTTGCCCCGAGCTTTGTTCTCATCCCCCTCCTCATCCTGAAAAACAAGAGAAATCAGTGAAACCGCAGCTTCTGTCCCCAAAACTCCACTGGGTGTGGGCAAAATTAGAATCCCCCAAACCGCAGCAGAATCCATGTTTTCATTTTCCGTTACCATTTGGTCTCAAAAAATAGTAATTTCACTTAAATCGTTAAAGAAAAAAATCTCTAAACGGAAGGGGGTTTCTGAAAATATATTTTACAACAGAGATTTATCCATCCCTATAAAATTCAAGAAATAACCACATCCTATATAAATCCAGATATATGGATCTCCTATTTAAATCCAGATAAATACATCCCCTAAAAAAATCCAGATCCATCCGTTCCCTATATAAATTCGTATTTATCCATTCTCTATATCAATCCAGATACATCCATTAACTATATAAATCTAGATATATGCATTCCCCATATAAATCAAGATCCATCCGTTCCTTATATAAATCCAGATTTATCCATCCTCTATAAAAATCCAGATACATCCATTCCCTATCTAAATGCAGATATATGCATCCCCATATAAATCCAGATATAAACATCCCCTATATAAATCCAGATTCATCCGTTCCTTATATAAATCTAAATGTATCCATCATCTATATAAATACAGATACACCATTTCCCTATATAAATCCAGATCCATCTGTTCCCTATATAAATCTAAATGTATCCATCATCTAATCATCTATATAAATACAGATACACAATTTCCCTATATAAATCCAGATCCATCCGTTCTCTATATAAATCCAGATTTATCCATCCCCTAAATAAATCCAGATCCATTCGTTCCCTATATAAATCCAGATATATCCATCTCCTATATGAATCCAGATATATGCGTCTGATCCATACCTGCCGACATATACAACATACATATTTATATAGACATATGTATAAAGCCGGCTGTACATAAATATTCCTGCAGGCACAAACGTCCACATGCAGGCACATAGACATATACATGTATAAAGCCATCGGCACATACACATATGCATATAATCATATATATAATCATATAACATATAGTCGTAAATTGTGTGAATCCGGGTCACACCTGGGGATATTTTAACGATTTTCTTGTGATATTTTGATAGTTTTGTGATATTTTTTTATTATTAGATTTTGTGATAGTTTTATTATTTATTTTTTTAATCCACTTTTTAAAAATATTTTGGGATTATTTTTATATTTTGTATGATATTGCTTTGATATTTTGTAAATATTTATAGATTCCTTATTTTTATATTTTGCTATATTTTTTTGTGATATTAGTTGATATTTTGTGATATTATTTGTGATATTTTGGGATTATTTTTATAGTTTGTGATATTTTTATGATATATATAATTACAGTTTTATATTCCTTTTATATTTTATGATATTTTGTTATATTTTTAGATTCCTTAGATTTATATTTTGTAATGTTTTTGTGATATTTGTTATGATATTCCTGTAATATATTTAGGCTCTTTTCTAATATTTGTAGGTAGTTAAGAAAAATCCTGCAATCTGCGATTTCATTAAACCCAAAAATCTTCTGAAAACTGGATTCACCAAACGGGATCTCCGCATTTATGGGCAGGCGGGACGGGGAGCACATCGGGAGCGGGGGCTAAATGCTGCAATAATAGCGCACACCAAAAACCCACCCGTTTTAAACATAAACTGTCTGAAAAAGGGAATATTCTGGGAATTTATATAAACGAACCCAAAATATAGGAGCCGATGGCAGTATGGGGGGTATAGCATTGTATAGGGCAGTATAGACTAGGACGGTAAAGTACATCAGTATACAGTAATAGCACATAACAGTACTGTGTATGGAATAGATAGAACTGTACAATGAAGCACAGTATATGGTAGGGTAAAATATGATTGTATAGTGTACGGAATGTTGTAGGGCAGTATAGACTAGAACGGTAAAGTACATCAGTATACGGTAATAGCACATAATACTATTGTGTATGGTATAGATAGAACTGTGTAATGTAGAACAGTATATGGCAGGATAATATGGGATTGTTTGGTGTACAGTAGGGTGTAGGGCAGCATTGTATAGACGAGTATGGTATAGTACACCAGTATACAGTAATAGCACATAATAGTATAGTGTATGGTATAGATAGAACTGTATAAATTAGCACAGTATATTATAGGATAATATGGGATTGTTTGGTGTGCAGTAGAGTGTAGGGCGATATGGTAAAACGTAGAGCAGGACAGTAAGCGATGATTTCGTATTAATATTTGGCGGCAGGGGCTGCATTTGGATAAAGGTGGGGGCAGCTTCTTTTGTTTTGTTCCCCTATTATAAAAATAACAATTTCTATAGCGCCACCAAATTCCGCCGCGCTGTTCAGTGGATAAACAGTGCTCCTGAGCCTCTGCTGCTCCCACGATCTGTCAAATCTCCCCAATTAAACTATCGGCTCTTAGGACAAAATTAATTCTGACTCGGATCGTTGGCACAGATCTCAACTCCACTTTAATCTGGATTAATATTCAGATTCTCCAGGAAACTTGAAATATCACACCTCCCCCGAGACTCCCAGTGTGTACTACAGCATACACCAATACAGTGATAATACTTACTGTCCCACAGCAATATATACATATATACTGACCCACATGAATATATATGTACATACATACTGACCCACAATATGTACTTACCCACAGCAATAGATATATGTACCGACAGACAATATATATATATAGATATATATAAATTATGTTACCTGCTATTACCTAGTTCTTAGTGGAGGGGTCCACTATACCATACCTAATTTGATTTATATATATATGTGTGTGTATATGTACTGACACACAATAATATATCTATCTATCTAGTGGGCTCCGGCTCACTCACCCCATTGAGGCTGCCCGGATAGACAGACGTGTTGCCATCTGCGCTCAGGACCACAGTGCTCTGGCTCATGGGCCCCCAGGTGCCCTTGCTGATCTCCAGGCTGGGCTTCCCTAGGCTCTGGGGCAGTTCCCCCTCTGCGCCGTGGAACGAGGATATAGGGCAGTGCGCCAGGTTAGTGTGCGCGCTGCGGCCAGCCAGGAGGTCACTCCTCGGGGCACCGGGCTCCGCAGAGTCTCTCCTGGGGGCAGAGTTGCCCTGTATCGGGGTGCTGGACTTGCAGGAGGCACTGGGTCTTGATCTCTCCAGTATGCCGGCTCGGGGCTCCTCTGGAGGGGACTCTCTGCTCTCGTTAGACTCGGAGAGTTTGGCCAGTTTGGAAGAGGCTTGGAGAGGGACATCATGGTCAGGGCTGTGCCCAGGGGCCTCTGCACCTCCAACGGGACCAGGGGCAGCGCCCTCTGGGCTGTTCACCGTCTTCTTACCGAGATCCATGGGGGGGCCAAAATCCTGCAACACGGGAAGAGAAGTGTCAGGAGGGTATGCGGTGAGATAGTGTGAGAGTGTGTGAGAGAGTGAGAGATAGTGTTGGAGAGAGAGTGTGTGTCTCTTTGAGAGGGTGTGAGAGAGAGAGTGTGTGAGAGAGAGTGTGTCTCTTTGAGAGGATGTGAGAGATGGTGTGTCTATTTGAGAGGGTGTGAGAGAGTACCACTGTGAGAGTGTGTGAGGCAGGCTAGGGGACTGGGGCAGTTACACCATGCAGGTTACATTGCATTTGTTGTGTGTCTTTGAATGGGTTAATCGTGTTGGGGTTGTTTGCCCCCCGAGCCTGGGGTATTATTGTGTTTCTAGTCACGGATCCGCTGCCCCCTCCATGGAGAGAAATTCTTTAATTTTCCGCCCCATTTACTTCGTGTCATTCAGTAAAACACATTCTCAGCTCCCCCGGGGGGTACAACATCCACAGATACCCCAAAACCCCTGCCAGGGGAGGAATAGGTTAACTCTTACAGCATTACACACACATACAATAACACATACATATAATAACACATACTGTACATACATACAACACACACGCATACAATAACACACACCGATTCACACGCGTGGGATGCATGGGGAGATTTTCTGTGTCTCAGGTATATTATTTTTGTGCTGAAAATATGTCCAGACTGAGACAACATATTGTAGCATTTAAATTATAGCCCCTTCTTATTGTCCTTCTTTTTCCCCATATTACTGGCCCTTTTTTACAATCATTTTATTGCCGGATTTTGACACGAAAACAACAAAAACTAGAAGTATACAGCCAGAGCCCCGTCTATAACCTTATTATTATAATTATTAGATGGTTCAGCACCGGACAGCTCCTGGTATATAATATTAGTATTGACACCGTTATATACCGGGCGCTGAGATTTATTAGAACAGTATTAACTAAGTCTCAGCGCCCTGTAGATAACGGTTCTAATAATTATCAGCCCCCGGTAATTATAATATAATTGATACTGTTATACTAAATCTCAGCGCCCGGTGTTATCTCACCCCAGTGCATTAAGTACCACAGTCCCCTAGTGCAGTAAGTACCCCAGCTTCCTCCTTTGTAGTAAGTACCCCAGCCCCCAGTGCCCCCAGTGCAGTATGTACACCAGCCTCCCTCCTGTGTAGTAAGTACCCCAGACCTCTAGTGCCCCCCAGTGCAGTAAGTACCCCAGCTGCTCCCTGTGTAGTAAATACCCCAGCTCCCTAGCCCCCCTAGTGCAGTATGTACACCAGCCTCCCTCCTGTGTAGTAAGTACCCCAACCCTCTAGGGCCCCCAGTGCAGTAAGTACCCCAGCTGCTCCCTGTGTGGTAAGTACCCCAGCTCCCCAGCCCCCCCAGTGCAGTAAGTACCCCAGCTTCCTGTGCACTCACCGTGCTGCAGCTGCTGACTGGAGCGGACCCTCAGCTTCAGTTTGGAGGAGTGTTGGGGGGGAGAGAGGATTCTGGATCTTATTTCTGGAGAAGCTTCTGGATCTTATTTTTTATTTGGGGGGGTGTTTGCGTCAGCGCTGCGCGGGGTGTCCTTCCCGTGACATTTCCTGATAAATCATGAAATTCACACTTTAAAGGGACAGCTCCCAGGGGCCTGACAGTCCGGTCAATCCAGCCAGGGATATCCATCCTGCTAAAAACCAACAACTCATCCAGTCAATCCAGCCAGGTATATCCAGCCTGATAACAATCAGACGGGGCAATAATTCCTGCCCCCTAACGAACCCTCGGGGCAGGGGCTCTGCTCATCTGCAGTGAGTAAAGTGCCACCGGATGGGGCAGAAGACCCCTCATGCTGTTTATGCCCCAAAGGTAGTTGATATAGGGATCACCTTATTTGATGTGGCTTTTTTAAAATATTTGGACTCGGGAGCGCTCTACGGGCACCGGCCGCCGGGACTTGAGTTACATTCTCCGGGGGTTATGTGTTACACGTTAGAAAATAGAGAATATGAAACGTGTGTGCGGGGGGTAGCTTCATTTAATATTCCCGGTAACGGGTGTAATTCTAGTTAAATGCGAATTTATGAGGTATAGAGGCCAAGTACTAACGATAACCGGCAAATCCCATTTCCGTTAAACTCGTTAGCACCAATGGTTTTATAACGAGATTATATTTTATGGGTTTAATTGGTAATCAAATAATATATTTTGGAAATATAGAATATAAAAAAAAATACAAATAATATATATTGGGTTCGGATACGGATTTATTCTTCGGTTTGGATACCGAAGAAATCCGTGTCCGAACTGGAAAATAAATCCGTGTCCGAACCGAAGAAATCCGTATCCGAACCGGAAAATAAATCCGTATACGAACCGGAGAATAAATCTGCATCAGAACCGGAGAGTGCCGAAAAAGATTTCCTTTTCATTATTTTGTTCCATTTTATAACCGAGAAACGGATCCGAATTAATTCACAAAAAAAGTTCATTAGATTATTTTATTAGTGCATTTCTAAAACACGCAATGTGTCCATAGAATCCCGCGAACCGGGAAACACGCGATCGGGGAAACAGGCGAACCGGGAAACACGCGAACCGGGAAACACGCGAACCGGGAAACACGCGATCCGGGAAACACGCGAACCGGAAAACACGCGTGTATCGGGAATTGGATGTCCTTTTATTTTCAATACCGATAAAGAGGAGACCCGACTCAACTTCAACCCCCCCCCCAAAAACACACACACGGGGTCTCACAAAGATTCGGTGTCTTTTTAATAAATCATTAAGGTCTGCAATAAAGTAACAAAGAGACAGCGTAAAAGAGAAACAGAGTAACAGAGTAACAAAGAGACAGAGTGACAGAGAGACAGAGAAACAGAGAAACAAAGAGACAGAGTGACAGAGAGACAGAGAAACAGTGAAACAAAGAGACAGAGTGACAGAGAAACAGAGAAACAGAGAAACAAAGAGACAGAGTGACAGAGAAACAAAGAGACAGAGTAACAGAGAAACAAAGTAACAGAGTAACAGAGTAACAAAGAGTCAGAGTAACAGAGAAACAAAGTAACAGAGTAACAAAGAGTCAGAGTAACAGAGAAACAAAGAGACAGATTAACAGAGAAACAAAGAGACAGAGTGACAGAGAGACAGAGTAACAGAGAAACAAAGAGACAGAGTGACAGAGAAACAAAGAGACAGAGTGACAGAGAAACAAAGAGACAGAGTAACAGAGAAACAAAGTAACAGAATAACAGAGTAACAAAGAGTCAGAGTAACAGAGAAACAAAGTAACAGAGTAACAAAGAGTCAGAGTAACAGAGAAACAAAGAGACAGATTAACAGAGAAACAGAGTAACAGAGAAACAAAGAGACAGATTAACAGAGAAACAAAGAGACAGAGTGACAGAGAGACAGAGTAACAGAGAAACAAAGAGACAGAGTGACAGGGAAACAAAGAGACAGAGTAACAGAGAAACAAAGAGACAGAGTGACAGAGAAACAAAGAGACAGAGTGACAGAGAGACAGAGTAACAGAGAAACAAAGAGACAGAGTGACAGGGAAACAAAGAGACAGAGTAACAGAGAAACAAAGAGACAGAGTGACAGAGAAACAAAGAGACAGAGTGACAGAGAGACAGAGTAACAGAGAAACAAAGAGACAGAGTGACAGAGAAACAAAGAGACAGAGTAACAGAGAGACAGTAACAAAGAGACAGAGTAACAGAGTGACAGAGAGACAGAGTAACAGAGAGACAGGGTAACAGAGTAACAGAGTAACAGAGAGACAGAGTAACAAAGAAACAGAGTAACAGAGAAACAAAGAGACAGAGAAACAAGGAGACAGAGTAACAGAGAGACAGAGAGACAGAGTAACAGAGAGACAGGGTAACAGAGTAAAAGAGTAACAGAGAGACAGAGTAACAAAGAAACAGAGTAACATAGAAACAAAGAGACAGAGAAACAGAGACAGAGTAATAAAGAGACGGAGTAACAGAGAAACAAAGAGACAGAGAGACAGAGTAACAGAGAAACCGAATGGCAGAGTAACAAAGAGACAGAGTAAAAGACATAGCCAGCCAGACAGGCAGAGAGACAGACAGCCAGACAGCCAGACAGCCAGACAGACAGGGGCATCAGCCAAGTGCAAGAATCTTGCCCCCCAATCTGTTACTCTGTCTCTCTGTTACTCTGTTTCTCTGTTACTCTGTCTCTCTGTTACTCTGTTTCTTTGTTACTCTGTTTCTCTGTTACTCTGTCTCTTTGTTACTCTGTTACTCTGTCTCTTTGTTACTCTGTCTCTCTGTCACTCTGTTACTGAGTAACAAAGAGACAGAGTAACAGAGAAACAGAGTAACAAAGAGACAGAGTAACAGAGAGACAGAGTAACAGAGAAACAGAGTAACAGAGAGACAGAGTAACAGATTGGGGGGCAAGATTCTTGCACTTGGCTGATGCCCCTGTCTGTCTGTCTGTCTGGCTGTCTGTCTGTCTGTCTCTCTGCCTGTCTGGCTGGCTGTTTGTCTGGCTGTCTGTCTCTGTGACTCTCTCAGGTGCGTCTGTCTGTAATTGTGATTTGGGTGGGACGTTTGGGGGCGGCAGATCACACGATTTATCCCAGACACTGTCTGTCTGTCCCTGTGCTCACTGTCTGTCTGACCATGTAAAGTCTGTGTGTCTGTCTGTATGTCCGTGTACTTTGCGTGTTGTGTGCTGATGTCTGTATGTGTGGGGCGTGTCCCTGTGTGTGTTTGGGGGCTGTCACTGTGTGTGGGGTGTTATGTGTGTGTATGTGAGGAGGATCTCGCATATATCATAGGTCATATATCTGCGTGTGTGTCACTGCGTGTAGTGGGATGCATGTGTGAGAAGGGGCGCACCCCCGGGTCATATATCTGCATGTGTGTGTCACTGCGTGTAGTGGGATGCGTGTGAGGAGGGGTGGACCCCCGGGTCATATATCTGCATGTTTGTCGCTGCATGTAGTGGGATGCGTGTGTGAGGAAGGGCGGACCCCTGGGGCATATACCTGCGTGTTGGTCGCTGCATGTAGTGGGATGCGTGTGTGAGGAGGGGTGGACCCCCGGGTCATATACCTGCGTGTTGGTCGCTGCATTTAGTGGGATGCGTGTGTGAGGAGGGGCGGACCCCCGGGTCATATATCTTCATGTTTGTCGCTGCATGTAGCGGGATGCGTGTGTGAGGAGGGGTGGACCCCCGGGTCATATACCTGCGTGTTGATCGCTGCATGTAGTGGGATGCGTGTGTGAGGAGGGGCGGACCCCCAGGTCATATATCTGCATGTTTGTCGCTGCGTGTAGTGGGATGCGTGTGTGAGGAGGAGTGGACCCCCGGGTCATATACCTGCGTGTTGGTCGCTGCATGTAGTGGGATGCGTGTGTGAGGAGGGGCGGACCCCCAGGTCATATATCTGCATGTTTGTCGCTGCGTGTAGTGGGATGCGTGTGTGAGGTGGCTGATGGATCCCAATTGTTGTTTGAGAGAGGAGAAGTATATACAACACCAATCACCGCCTGTTTGGGGAGATAATCTTATCCAAGGCTGGACGGGGCAGTAAATCTACACCTACCCCCTGACCCCCCCCCCCCCCCCCGCACATCATTCCCACTGAATTAACCGCCCTTCACAGCTTAATGACTCTGTCAGGGTGAAGAATAGGAATTGATTTTGCCTCCCTCATTCTGCCCCCCCCTCCTCCCAGATAAGGAATAAGAGAATTTCATAGGAAGAGCTTTGGATCAGAGGAAGGGGCCCAGGGGGCAGTTAGGGGACCCCCGCATGGCACATGATCCAGGATCTCCCCCTCCCCGTGGGTGCTTTGTAAGGATAACGCACAGGGCGGGCGCACCAGTTTCACCCGCCATGGATGTCCCTCGGATGTCGGCTCCTCGTTGCCCAAATTCCATGAATTAAAAATAAACTTTATTTACACAAATCAGCCAATAAACAATATATTTCCGATAAGAATAAATCTGGCCCAAGAGCTTACACTCTACCTCTCCAAATAAAGCCCACTGAGAATGTGGTGAGAGATGTGAAGATGAGGAGCCGTTTGCCCCACTCTGTGGGTCCGGTGGGGGATTTTCTGCCATCTCAGGTGGAGAGACAGCGAAGGCATCTGGTAATTGTTCTGCTCCAACGGACGGGAACGAGATCCAAACCTGCGCGACTCTCCACGAGCTGCTGATAACCCTAATTACATCTCATTACACGCCAGGCCTACCCCTCGGCTGCCAAACGGCCCCTCAAAGGGTTAAACTGCCCACATTAACCCCATAAGCATGCGCTATAAGGGGGCCCGTGCTGGGGAATTGCTCGGTCTTAGTAACTGCTGTGACATTGACTGGAACCGCGGCAGCCGCTAATTGATTGGATTTTTAATTACTGACAATTACTGTCTCTTCCATTTCAACATCACGAGACCGACGCTCTCCGTGCGAGTGACAGGAATGAATCGTTCCAATGCTGGGAGGCGGATGAGACGTCTGACATCCAGAATATATTCCGTATCCCGCACGTACCACATCCGTTCACCAACACTCACTAATACCCCCGCTGGGGTAGTTATAGGGACAGATATTACTCTTTAAAGACACAAAAGATGTAATTAATCAGCACCCGCGGTGGGGGGGGGGGGTCAGGAGGTGAATGGAGAGGAATAAGACGGGGAGAAGGAGCCTGAGGAGGCCTCAAATCCCTGGAGTCCCTGGAGTATAATCTGGATTAAGATTTTCCACTTCTTTCCACCTGATGAAGAGACCACTGAGGTCCTGGCGACATTTTCTATGGTGGTTCAATAAAAGGGATAAACTTCAACTAAAGACTCGGCGGTCTCTCGGGCCGATACGTCTTCATTCATCTTCATTTTCGAGTCACAGTGGAAATTGTCATTGAAAGTTACATTCGGTGCCAAGTCTGTGTGAGTTACCATATCTGCCGCGCGCCCTCCACTATCCCGTATCCCGCGCGCCCTCCGCTATCCCGTGTGCCCTCCGCTATCCCGTATCCCGCGCGCCCTCCGCTATCCCGTATCCCGCGCGCCCTCCGCTATCCCGCGCGCCCCCCGCTATCCCGTATGCCTTCCGCTCCCCCGTATCCTGCGCCCCCTCCGCTCCCCCGTATCCCGCACGCCCTCCGCTCCCCCGTATCCCGCGCCCCCTCCGTTCCCCCGTATCCCGCGCCCCCTCCACTCCCCCGTATCCGGCACGCCCTCCACTCCCCCGTATCCCGCGCCCCCTCCGCTCCCCCGTATCATAGAGACTCCTTCTACAGTGCGACGCATTCTCATTTCTGAGCCTCGCTTACAGATTTTACGTCATTTTTTCCGAATTTATCTAATTTAATAAAATCATCTCCTTATTTACTGAATAAAATCTCTTCTTGTTGGACACAAAGGAGGCAAAAAGAAGCGTTTCTTTACCACGAAGCGGTTTTTATTCAGTATAAAACACTGGAGGAATGCAGCGGCGGTGGCGGTGGCTGTAGCGGCACGGGGGCTACTGCAGGGTGTAGGTCTGCGTCGTGTTATTCAGGGACAGCGCTATGAGGAGGGAGCGAGGGTCTTTCCTGTTCTTACGGACGCTTATCTTGCCTTTCAGCGCTTGCCCTGCGAGGAGAAGAAACAGACGGTCATTAAAGAGCCGGCACGGCGCGTGGCAGGCGGGAAAAGCCGATCTAACAGAGAGGGGATTATGTTCACAGTTTAAGACGCATGTAGGGATGCGATAAACATGCCCCCCCCCCCCCCCCCGCTGCATGCAGAAAAACATTGTTTAATCCACGGCGACACGGATTGTAAACCGAGGCCTCATCCACCAAAGCCACGGCAGACACTAAAACCCCTATCCACAAAGGAACGCTGCGTTATGATGTCATTCACAACCGGCATGGAAATCTGCATTATAAAATGCGTTTGTGGGCGGAGACTCACGCTGTCTGCCACCCCGCGACCCAAATAATATCACATTCCGAAATATCAGGCTGCGAAGGGTTAAACGCTCAGAGAAGAAGCTGTAATCAATGCAGGATTTGCAGAGCCTCGGCGAGCAGCGCCTCGTGATCGAGACAATTAATCAGTGTCATGTAGATATCAGATGACTGATGTTTTCACGCGTAGCAGCGCCCCGGAGCGGGGGGGGGGGGGGCTCTCTCCGGGATAAAGAACTTCACCTTGCGCTTATCGCGGCCTCGCGGCTGGCAGAACCTGCGCTACGGAGCACCGCAGACAGATTAGGACACAATTAATTGAATTATTACCCTGTTAGAGGCTTTTATTTAGCCCTCGGAGACGCTTAATTCTACTGAAAATAAACACATATAACGTACGGGGGGGATGATATAACGTACGGGGGGGATGATATAACGTACGGGGGGGATGATATAACGTACGGGGGGGATGATATAACGTACGGGGGGGGGATGATATAACGTACGGGGGGGATGATATAACGTACGGGGGGGGGATGATATAACGTACGGGGGGGATGATATAACGTACGGGGGGGGAAAGATATAACGTACGGGGGGGGAATGATATAACGTACGGGGGGAATGATATAACGTACGGGGGGGGAATGATATAACGTACGGGGGGGGGAATGATATAACGTACGGGGGGGGAATGATATAACGTACGGGGGGGAATGATATAACGTACGGGGGGGAATGATATAACGTACGGGGGGGTGATATAACGTACGGGGGGGTGATATAACGTACGGGGGGGGATGATATAACGTACGGGGGGGTGATATAACGTACGGGGGGGGAATGATATAACGTACGGGGGGGGAATGATATAACCTACGGGGGGGGAATGATATAACCTACGGGGGGGGAATGATATAACCTACGGGGGGGGAATGATATAACCTACGAGGGGGGAATGATATAACCTACGGGGGGGGAATGATATAAGCAGGGGTTAACACACAGAATGATGACGCGATATAACGTATAAGCGAAAGAGTCTGCAGGGAGCTCTGTCTGGGGGGGGCGCTCTGCAGACGGCACCGAATACATTTACCGGCTTTCACAGGAACTGGTTTTTCCAGAAAGAAGACGGTTTGTTTCCAGTGGGTTCTGGGGGCCGAGGGGCCGGTGGAGAATGACACCTATTGAAACAGATGAAAAACATTTGTAATATCATGGTACATTAGTCTGTTACATGAAACACGCACACGTTAAATGCTTACAGCAGCAAAACAGCCGTCTCTCACACACAGCTCGGGGCGAGAAACACAATTTCCGTACATAATTAATTTAGATCGGAGGCGCTACTCACCGGGGGGTCGCAGCCCTCCGCGAAGAACACGTCAAAATAACCGCAAAGAGCCTGGAAAAGGGAACACAAGAGCCGTCACTCACACGGGCAGCAGACGGGGGCAGCAGACGGGGGCAGCAGCGGCTACCCGCATTACAGCAAAACGTCAGAAAAGCAGCATTCCTGCAAAAAACTTGTTTTCTGAACTGATCAGTAACCGCGAGCGCCGTTTATCCAGAGCCGCCCTTTTTTATTCCAATTCTATGAATTATATTATTATTGATATAACGAATAACGGATGAATTTAATGATATTAATGCTCCGCGCGGCGCTCGCTTCATGTCACGCGCTCTTATTCCTGCGCCATCCGCTGAACAGGAGACGCATTTTTACCTAATGATTAATAAAAATAACTAACGTTTCCTTCCATTTCTGTGCAAATGCCAACTCTAGCATAGTTCCTATGACATCATCAGTGAGATTGATGTCGGAAGCGGCGAGACATGGGGACAGAATAAATCAGGTTTCTAGTTTAGGAGATGATCCGCTTTACCGCGAGCTGGAAGCGCTCTTTGTTTTGTGTTCAGAATAAAAGCTGGGCCCACTTTCTGCTGCCAACTCATTATCGCCGTTCGGAAGCAGTTATGGCGCATGTTGGGGGGGGGGGTCTAATGTCTGCATCTCGCTCAGAAGCCGTTATTTCACTTTTACTGCATGAAAAGCCGCGAGGAAACGCAAACAAAGGTCTGCGGATCCTGAGAAAGCAGCTCATCTGTCAGTAATCTGCAGCCGTCACTCCCGGCCCCCATCGGCTGTAAAAATCACTCACTCGTTTAATGCACTGGCCTGAAACTAATTACCCCAGACGCAGCCCCCCAGATCCAGCCCAGCAGACACTCACGGGGTGTTTTATAACATGGAATGGGCACAAAATCATAATATACGTGAAAAGACACCCCCCCCAACGTCACAGAGACCCCCAAGCAGCGCTTCACATGGTCACAGAGACCCCCAAGCAGCGCTTCACATGGTCACAGAGACCCCCAAGCAGCGCTTCACATGGTCACAGAGACCCCCAAGCAGCGCTTCACATGGTCACAGAGACTGGAGGTTATCGGAAAAGGTTTCATGATTTCATCACAGTGAAGGTCCTGGTATCTGAGCGTTGTACTGCGCTGCGGAATAGGTTGGAGACACTCTTCTATGACAGGGTCATATTTATGTTGCAGGCGGCAGAACAGCACGTTCTAGATTCCGAACCTTAATACGAAGTAGTGGATACTGGGCTCAGTGGCCTCCTTAACTGGTTTCCAGCCTCACCGGTTCCTTCCCATTGGTCGTCATTAAATGTCGCCGGTTATAACCGTTATGTCGCCAAACCGCAGGCAGCGAGAAGCACGAAGGTCCGAAGGCTGAATAAACGGACTCTTCCCAGACGGCAGAACCGAGATCGCACCCGGGAGCCGGCCGGTGGGCTCCGTGACACAGGTTACGGGGGGGGGGGGCACTGGGACCCCATCACACAGCGTAACCGGCGAGCGTCACATTACACCTGAGCACATACAGGTCGCCATGAGCTGCGGATATCATAGCCGCGGGGCCCCCAAACGGGTCTGTCCTACGCCTGGAATCCCAATCTATCTAAAGACGGCAGATAAGAGACTGCAGAGACCTCCATCCGGAAGGAGATTAGACCTCATCATCAGCCTTTTCACTGCAGGCGGTAATCTATCATCCTGATGAGCGACACAATTAACTGCCCCGTACAATGCGGAACATAATGGGGTTCAGCCGAGCGTGAAGATCCAGTGATTGTAATCCATGCGCAGGCAGCCACTGCAGCTCCCAGGAAATCCCGGCCAAAGGTCACTTTCAGATCCTTCTCAGTGACCACTCATACAGTGCACACTCAACCCCAAAATAACCCGATCTCAACCCAAACTGCCAGAGAATTAACATTCAAATTCAATAAAACGATTTCTCTCATTTTTAAATGACATTTTACAGCATAAAATATTACTGGGGGGGGTTGTATTACTGTATACAGCGCTGGGGGTTGTATTACTGTATACAGCGCTGGGGGTTGTATTACTGTATACAGCGCTGGGGGTTGTATTACTGTATACAGCGCTGGGGGTTATACTACTGTATACAGCGCTGGGGGGTTGTATTACTGTATACAGCGCTGGGGGTTGTATTACTGTATACAGCGCTGGGGTTATATTACTGTATACAGCGCTGGGGGTTATATTACTGTATACAGTGCTGGGGGTTATATTACTGTATACAGCGCTGGGGGTTGTATTACTGTATACAGCGCTGGGGTTATATTACTGTATACAGCGCTGGGGGTTATATTACTGTATACAGTGCTGGGGGTTATATTACTGTATACAGCGCTGGGGGTTGTATTACTGTATACAGCGCTGGGGGTTATATTACTGTATACAGCGCTGGGGGGTTATATTACTGTATACAGCGCTGGGGGTTATATTACTGTATACAGCGCTGGGGGGTTATATTACTGTATACAGCGCTGGGGGGTTATATTACTGTATACAGCGCTGGGGGGTTATATTACTGTAACAGCGCTGGGGGTTATTACTGCATACAGCGATGGGGGTTATTACTGCATACAGCGATGGGGGTTATTACTGCATACAGCGATGGGGGTTATTACTGCATACAGCGATGGGGGTTATTACTGCATACAGCGATGGGGGGTTATATTACTGTATACAGCGCTGGGGGTTATTACTGCATACAGCGATGGGGGTTATTACTGCATACAGCGATGGGGGTTATTACTGCATACAGCGATGGGGGTTATTACTGCATACAGCGATGGGGGGTTATATTACTGCATACAGCGCTGGGGGTTATATTACTGTATACAGCGCTGGGGGTTATATTACTGTATACAGCGCTGGGGGTTATATTACTGTATACAGCGCTGGGGGTTATATTACTGTATACAGCGCTGGGGGTTATATTACTGTATACAGCGCTGGGGGTTATATTACTGTAACAGCGCTGGGGGGTTATATTACTGTATACAGCGCTGGGGGTTATATTACTGTATATAGCGCTGGGGGGTTATATTACTGTATAGAGCGCTGGGGTTATATTACTGTATACACCGCGGGGGGTTATATTACTGTATACAGCGATGGGGGTTATCACTGCATACAGCGATGGGGGTTATTACTGTATACAGTGCTGGGGGTTATATTACTGTATACAGCGCTGGGGGTTATATTACTGTATACAGCGCTGGGGGTTATATTACTGTATACAGTGCTGGGGGTTATATTACTGTATACAGTGCTGGGGGTTATTACTGTATACAGTGCTGGGGGTTATATTACTGTATACAGTGCTGGGGGTTATATTACTGTATACAGCACTGGGGGGTTATATCACTGTATACAGCGCTGGGGGTTATATTACTGTATACAGCGCGGGGGGGTTATATTACTGTATACAGCGCCGGGGGGTATATTACTGTATACAGTGCTGGGGGTTATATTACTGTATACAGTGCTGGGGGTTATATTACTGTATACAGCACTGGGGGGGTTATATCACTGTATACAGCGCTGGGGGTTATATTACTGTATACAGCGCGGGGGGGTTATATTACTGTATACAGCGCCGGGGGGTTATATTACTGTATACAGCACTGGGGGGTTATATTACTGTATACAGCGCTGGGGGTTATATTACTGTATATAGCGCTGGGGGGTTATATTACTGTATACAGCGCTGGGGGTTATATTACTGTAACAGCGCTGGGGGGTTATATTACTGTATACAGCGCTGGGGGTTATATTACTGTATATAGCGCTGGGGGGTTATATTACTGTATAGAGCGCTGGGGTTATATTACTGTATACACCGCGGGGGGTTATATTACTGTATACAGCGCTGGGGGTTATATTACTGTATACAGCGATGGGGGTTATCACTGCATACAGCGATGGGGGGGTTATATTACTGTATACAGTGCTGGGGGTTATATTACTGTATAGAGCGCTGGGGGTTATTACTGTATACAGTGCTGGGGGTTATTACTGTATACAGTGCTGGGGGTTATATTACTGTATACAGCGCTGGGGGTTATATTACTGTATACAGTGCTGGGGGTTATATTACTGTATACAGTGCTGGGGGTTATTACTGTATACAGTGCTGGGGGTTATATTACTGTATACAGTGCTGGGGGTTATATTACTGTATACAGTGCTGGGGGTTATATTACTGTATACAGTGCTGGGGGTTATATTACTGTATACAGCACTGGGGGGTTATATCACTGTATACAGCGCTGGGGGTTATATTACTGTATACAGCGCGGGGGGGTTATATTACTGTATACAGCGCCGGGGGGTTATATTACTGTATACAGCACTGGGGGGTTATATTACTGTATACAGCGCTGGGGGGTTATATTACTGTATACAGCGCTGGGGGTTATATTACTGTATAGAGCGCTGGGGTTATATTACTGTAACAGCGCTGGGGGTTATATTACTGTATACAGCGCTGGGGGGTTATATTACTGTATATAGCGCTGGGGGGTTATATTACTGTATACAGCGCTGGGGGTTATATTACTGTATAGAGCGCTGGGGTTATATTACTGTATACAGCGCTGGGGGGTTATATTACTGTATACAGCGCTGGGGGTTATATTACTGTATATAGCGCTGGGGGGTTATATTACTGTATACAGCGCTGGGGGTTATATTACTGTATAGAGCGCTGGGGTTATATTACTGTATAGAGCGCTGGGGGTTATATTACTGTATATAGCGCTGGGGGGGTTATATTACTGTATACAGCGCTGGGGGTTATATTACTGTATAGAGCGCTGGGGTTATATTACTGTATACAGCGCTGGGGGGTTATATTACTGTATACAGCGCTGGGGGTTATATTACTGTATACAGCGCTGGGGGTTATCACTGCATACAGCGCTGGGGGTTATATTACTGTATACAGCGATGGGGGTTATCACTGCATACAGCGCTGGGGGGTTATATTACTGTATACAGCGCTGGGGGGTTATATTACTGTATACAGCGCTGGGGGTTATATTACTGTATATAGCGCTGGGGGGTTATATTACTGTATACAGCGCTGGGGGTTATATTACTGTATACAGCGATGGGGGTTATCACTGCATACAGCGCTGGGGGGGGTTATATTACTGTATACAGTGCTGGGGGGTTATTACTGTATACAGCGCTGGGGGTTATATTACTGTATACAGCGCTTGGGGGGTTATATTACTGTATACAGCGCTGGGGGGGTTATATTACTGTATACAGCGCTGGGGGTTATATTACTGTATACAGTGCTGGGGGGTATATTACTGTATACAGCGCTTGGGGGGTTATATTACTGTATACAGCGCTGGGGGGGTTATATTACTGTATACAGCGCTGGGGGTTATATTACTGTATATAGCGCTGGGGGGTTATATTACTGTATACAGCGCTGGGGGTTATATTACTGTATACAGCGATGGGGGTTATCACTGCATACAGCGCTGGGGGGGGTTATATTACTGTATACAGTGCTGGGGGGTTATTACTGTATACAGCGCTGGGGGTTATATTACTGTATACAGCGCTTGGGGGGTTATATTACTGTATACAGCGCTGGGGGGGTTATATTACTGTATACAGCGCTGGGGGTTATATTACTGTATACAGTGCTGGGGGGTATATTACTGTATACAGCGCTTGGGGGGTTATATTACTGTATACAGCGCTGGGGGGGTTATATTACTGTATACAGCACATAATCCGCAAAACACTCATCCTGAGCGGCCGTTATCTGACCTGTGCCGACGCGCTTCGCGATATGCGGTGTCATTACTGACTCGGAGTTTAGTATATTTCCGGTCATCGTAAACTCCGCGCTCAGCCCTGACCCTCCGCTAATCCGCAAACACGGACATTACTCTCCCAGCCTTACGAACGTCTCCCGCTAACGCGTTCATCAATCAGCACGCGATTCTTTCCGCTCCGACGCGTTTTCTGGGAGATCTGATCTCCGCCGGCAGATGAATTCTCTGAGATGGACGGATTCTGCGTGACCGGCGTAAACGCGAGTTTACCGGACGCAGCGAGAGAACCCTTGGGCGCCGCAGCACGAGCCGATCGGCATATTGCCGGAATGAGGACCGGCAGCACATTCATCATCCCCGGCTGCCTAACCTTGCAGTAAATCTCTAATAAAGCTCATTATCCCCACACGAGCACGTATGACACATATAACACATGAACACCGAGACGCCTTTCGCAGAGAAGAATGACTTTGGCGGCAGTTGGAGGACAGAGGTCTCAGGCAGGGGGTCTCCAGCTGCCATGGGGCAAATGTAGAGAAGAACCTCGTTACCCGGATAAAGTGAACGTGCAGAAAATGGGGCGAGTACAGGGACCCCAAAATCCTGAGGGACGTTAACGTCGGCCCCTTCCTTTAACCTGTGGGAAACAAAACCCTCGGCGGCGATAAAATATAATGAATTATACTTCCTATAAAGATGATCTGAAGTATAATGGGGGGGGGGGGTCAGCGAGCTTACCGTGCACAGAGCGTCCCTCATCACCGGCAGCGAGAAATCACACGCAAAATCCAAATCTTTAATGGCCACCGTCTGGGAGTCAATGACCTAAGAGAGAGAGACGGGTACTGGATTCACATTCTGGCGGTGAACAAGAGGCCTTTAAATGAGCCGAGTACCGGAAGAGACCCCGCACGTCGGCACTAGAGCGGGACCTTAAAATGAATCGAGTACCGGAAGAGACCCCGCGTGTCGGCACTA